>JAQHUG010000179.1:2829395-2895156 GCA_028555095.1 Dicrostonyx torquatus
CCATCCATCCATCCATCCATCCATCCATCCATCCATCCATCCATCCACTTATCCATCTACCCATCCACCCACCCAATCTTCATGCTTCCAACAGTCATTTGTAGCATACCTGCAATACTCCAGGCAAACTGTGATCCAGCCCGTTCTTACTGCTTAGAGCGGTGGTTCTCAATCTTCCTACCGCTGTGACCCTTTAATACAGTTGTGACCCCAGCCATGATATTATTTATTGTGGCTCATAATATTATTTCATTCATAACTGTAATTTTGTAACTGTTATGAATCATAATGCAAATATCTGTGTCTTAGGCAACCCCTGTGAAAGGGTCATTTGACCCCACAAGTTGAGAACAACTACCTTAAAGGTTTAAATGAGAAAATACACATAAATACATTACATGAGGCCTCACTCATATAGATAACCTTCATATACATGTTGAAATCATTTAGCTACTTTTGAAATATATAAAGATGATAAGTTGGGAGAAAGGTAAGAATTAATATGTTACTTGCTCAGCCTACTGTATTAATTTTTGATTGGTGGCATAACAAATTGTACAAATTCAGGGCCTTAAGACAATGGGCTTTGCTTGTCTTCATTTCTGTGGGCCAGGTAGGAGCCCCGCCAGGGTTTCCACAGGCTGAGATCCAGGTGTTTGCAGGGATACAGTTTTGAATTTTAAGGGCAATCTGCTTGCCCTTCCCAGCTTCGTGATCCTCTTTAAAGCCAGGAGTATCTCTCAGGGTCCCCTCGGGCTGACCTGCCTGTGGATGGATTTAGTTAGATGACAAAAACTATCATCCATGGGATAGTAGGAATGTAGGTGGAGTTATTTCAGGTTCCTTCAGTCGGGAGCAGTCGGGAATCTGAAAGGTGCAGGGGAGCAAATGACTCCAGGGAGGGGACAGGAAGAGGAGGGCATCACATTTGTCTGCTTTAGTTTCCCCAGCGACTCTCCCAGAGCCAGTAGCACGTGCCGTCTCACGGACTCACCTGCCCTTAAGCTGCCCGCTTAGCGTAGCTTGACGGTAGCTGCCATTTGGCTGCTCTAACTGCCCTCTGGGTTTTCTTTTCCCTACCCCGTCCCCAGGAGATTGATGGCCATGCCTTGCTGCTGCTGAGGAGTGACATGGTCATGAAGTACCTGGGACTGAAGCTGGGACCCGCACTCAAACTCTGCCACCACATTGAGAAGCTGAAGCAAGCGAAGTTCTAAAGTCTGCGGAGTCAGAAGCAGAGCCCCAGACCTCAGCACTGCCTTCTGCCTGACCAGCACCCAGCCAGCGTCACGAACAGCACCACCCACAGAGACTCCGTCTTTTTTATGACATGTGTGCATCTTCGCCTTTTCTAACATTCCAGATGGCCCCTTTCAAAGGCTCAACTATATTATTGATTTGCCAGAAAAAAAATCACAAAAAGACTACTACATTTAGTATTCCTGACATGCTGGTCACTCTTTATAGGTGCCATTTGTGTCATGACAGAGTGGATCACTGAACTTTGTCACCCAAGGAGTACCCCCAAGGGGGCCCTCAAAGTCGTGAGAAGGACCTTGTCCTTGGAGGTGCTGTGGTGTTGCCCGCGGTAGAAGCAGCCTCTCCCTCTTCTGGGGACCCACCAGCATGAGCCTCACTGGAGTCAGCTCTGGGGTGACTGCCTCCCGAGATGACTGCCTCGCCTTGCACTGTCTGGAAAGCTTGAAGGTTTGCTTGCTCAAAGAGAAGCGAGGAAAAGATGTTTTCTAGTCCTAGCTACTGAAGTCCTTCATTGCTCCACCAGAGGGCAGACTACTAATGAGGTTTCAGCACACAGATGGCCGTGGCCTGCCCGTTCAGACTCAATGGCTGGGTTATTAGGGCTTCTAAAATCAAGATCTGGCCTGCACAGGGAAAGGGGACAAATTCCATAGTCAGCACCCCAGATTTCCACTTGAGAAGAAAGTGTGATCTGGAGGGTTCCAGATTCACTACTGACTGACTGATGAGGTAAGAATTTGGACACAACTGTCTGCCTAAACAAAGATTTGGAGTCCCTTCCTTCCCAGACTCTTGCTGCGGTCTGAGATGGTGGCATGCAGAAGAATCTTGGTGACATTTCGCTATGGGTATTTCTTGAAGAAAAAGAAGGAAAAGAAAACTGTCTCAACAACACGTGAAATAGGAGAGGGCTGATTTCGGGTTACGTGGCTACATTCTGTAGCTGAGTCTGTGGCTAATTTTTCTAGTCTTCAACAAATACACAGACGTGTTTTTATTGGGCTTAATTCAATTTACAAATAGGTTTTCACTTCTTCACTGTGAAATAATAAGAAAAAGAATTGATTTTCTACCCTTTGCAGCTGTGTCCAGAGAGGGACGGAGCCACGGTTTAACGGGCAGAAGGGTGACCTCTTTGCTGCTATTCTTTGTCAAGTCCTTTCTTTTTCTTTCATTTATTTAGATTAGGGAACTCAAGGACACATCCTTTTCCTTAAAGGTGGATCTGGGGAGGGTGGGGATCAAGAGTAACTTGGGGTCTGCCATGGCCACAGTGTGAATTGAAAAAGGCATCTCCCCTTGGGTTGCAGCCTAAGCGAGGTCTCAGCTGGCAAGGGAGCCAAAGGGGTTTTGACCCCTCAGCTCTCAGCCTGATGTTCTGCTCCAGAACAAGATAGGTGTGGCCTCTTGGATCGGCTAGCATGTAGGCAAAGACCACGGGAAAGATTCCATGCTGCGCTATGGGGCCCACTTTGATGGTCCCTGTCTGAGGAAGTGGGGCAGGTCACTGCAACATCTTTGCTACATATTCAAGTGGTTGGACTTGAATTATGACAGAGAAGGAGAAAAATGTCCCAGAACTTCCCACTGGATGGAAACTTGATCAGGTTTCAGAGGCGCTGGATGTTTGTTATTTTTAGTATGTGACAAAATGACCTTGAATCCGACCTTGGGGAGAATCTTTAAGATGTTAGAAGCAATGAGCTGACTGCCTTGCAAAGGATCGCCAGCGCTAGGTGCCTGCCGCTGCTCCGACGTGCCTGCCGCTGCTCCGACGTGCCTGCCGCTGCTCCGACGTTAGGTCCTTGTCTCAAAGAGCGGCAGCTAATTCATATCGACGGAATTGCTGGTGTGAAAGCAGTGGAAAAATTGCTCAGCTCAACTGTTTGTGCCCTGTCCCTGTAGACTCTTGGTCCCTCTTCCAGGGACTCATAAGCTTTCTAAATATCCTGCTTACCCTTTCCAGTGGCTCCCTGGTGTCCCCAAGTTGGATAAGCCCAAACAAGTCAAGAAAAAAACCTCAAGGAGTTTTTGAAAGAGAGTTAGGACCTGGTTCAAGTCTACGTGGGGACTGGAGCTGTGTCCCCATACAATGACTCCCAGTCAGGTGCTGTCTTAGTTCACACGAAGCCTTAAATTAGCTTGACTGCAGAATCCCAGACATTTAAGGTTTGGCCAAGTTTTTACAAATTAAGAAACCAAGAAGCAATTTCATTATTCTTGGCATGAAGGCTGCAATCCTGCAGAAGAACCAGTGGAGCCAATGCTTCTTGCCTGTTTCTGCATGGAATCTAATTAGTTGACCACATCATTGTAGCAATGCTGCAATCATAATTAATTTTCATCCCTCTCAAAAACCTTGTCAAACAGGGCAGCTAAATAGCTTCTCAAATGTAAAACATGCCAGGCCATTTCCTCTAAACAGACCTTAAAGGTCAGGCCATGGCGGTTACTCTGGCCCAGATGAGGACTTGAACTCACATTTGACAGATAGCACACTTGCTGTTCCATCTGCAGAGCTTTGCTTCAGGTTGTGGTGAATAATGGTCAAATTTTGCTTAATTCCAAATTAAAGAGTGCACATGCTCCAAACATTTCCAATTACATTTGTTAAGCACTTGGAGAAAAAAAAAATCAAGAGATACTTCTGTTGCCTAAAGCATTTTAAATGTTTTATGAAACACATTATTCTCTTTGTGGAGATTTTAGATGAAAGACGTGGTGTGTGTATGTGTGTGCATGTGTACGTGTGTGTGCGTGTGTGCGTGTGTGTGTGCGTGTGTGTGCATGTGCGTGTGTGTGTGCGCGCGTGTGTGTGTGCGTGTGTGCATGTGTGTGTGCGTGTGTGTGTGTGCGTGTGTGTGCGTGTGCGTGTGTGCGCACACACACACATCTCTTGATACTGGAGTTGGAAAGTCTAAGGAAGTGGTTGGCAGTGTACTATGTTCTTAAATATCTTTCCAGCTTTGTCATATGGAGGCGAGGCTGAGTTTAGTCCTCCTCCTGGCTGTTACTAGGTGTTTCTTCTTACTGTAGCGAGGCCTGTCCTGTGGACAGCTAGATGACCAGAACAACTCTGGTTTCCGGACTTATTCCTCTCACGTGGCTGACGTGACATGCCAACCCTGAGGACCTGGATGCCTGAGGAAAGGGCACCCTGGGGAGCCGCAGCAGAGAGCAGCTGCCTAAGGTCTCAATCATGTCTACCACGAAAGGCACGGGCCTGTTCTCTCTTTTCAACAGAAGTGTCAATGTTTTTTCTCTTTCGGTAGAAATAAAGGAGCAGAGGACTCCTCAGATAAAAAGGTGTTCAAATTAATAACTTGGGAAGGAATGCTGGGCTGAGAATTTGAGAAGCACCCAGAACACACAAAAGGAAATGTTTGGTAAGAAAACAACAAAAGTTGTGGTGACAACCCTGCCCATTACAGGGCCAGAACCTGGTTTCAAATCTCTGTGCTGTTACAGAATACATCTTAACATTGAAACTGCTTAAATTTAAAAAAAAAAGATTCTTTTAGGAAAGTTTTGTTGAATCTTTGAAGAAAATTGGAAACACCCAGTGTTCTATTTGAACACTGTCATCACCAGAAAGTCCTGAAGGACGTTCTGCTTTGTCCTTGGGGACAGAGAAGTCTTCCTATGCATAAGCTACGGGATGTGTGCTCTTCCGGCTTCCCACTTCCCCGGCGGTGCCAGGCTCACAGTGTTGTTTAAATCAGAGATAAAGACATGGGCTGTGAAGAAGTAGATTTTTTTTTTAATTGCAACATCTTGTTAAGAACAGGGGTGCCAAAAAACAAAAACAAAAAACAGCCAACTCTGCCTTTCGTGTGTATGTGTGTGACAGAAACACACTAAGAGCTTTCCTGTTGTGTTGCTAAGTGACTCTATTCTCTCAGTTCCATGAGAGGACCAGACTGGGAACCCCTGAGGGAAATCCAGCAGATGGTCAGATGTCCAGAGGCACAAACATCCCTGCTTCCACCCTGCCAAGCCAACAGCAGCTGTCCAGCAGCCCCGCTCCCGGGCATGGATGCTGGAGCTCCAGCCCCCACCGTGTCTTTCCCTCCGAGATTTAGCCTCATCCCACATGATTCCTTCACGGACAATTGGAAGCTGGGTTTTGGGAAATCTAGTATTTACTTGAAAGAGGATCACTCCTATTTCTTGCCACCAGTTAAAGATTATGGCAACATGTCTGCTAACAATTTGCTTTCTGTAATTTTGTTCTAATGCTAATAAGCAACAGCTGGGACACTTCCTGCGCTAACTTCCTCTGTGGTTACAGTACAGCCATCACACAGGCTACACCAAGTGCTGAGCACACACAGGGGCCTGGAGATGCTGTGCTGGGCAGCCAGCTGCACACTTCCCCAAGCTGCACCCCTCACCTACGTGCTAAACTTCATACCTCGAGACCTGGGGTTTCTTGGCACGCTTAGCAGGAGGTAGAGAGGGCAGAGGTGAAGAAAGACACCATTTCCCAGACAGGGGTTGATATGACACCAAGTGAGAGGACAGGGAGATGACAGACGTATATCAGAGTGGAGACCTGGCGTGATGATTCTAGATACTGTGGGAACAGCAGACCCAGGAGCCACTCAGACTTGCTTGTCGGCAGCTTGACTACACAACCTGGCCTGAGCCCTGTGGCTCAGTGCTTGGTGCTGAAGACCCCATCTCCTGCCAGCTCCCACTTTGAGCATAGTCACAACCTGCTCCTTCACACAGCTCGCTGTGAAATGACTCTCAGTGTCGTTTTCCGGCAGACACGTGCTGTCGAAGGCTACTTGCATCAGAAATGAGACAACCTCAAATCTCATGATGGCTCTGCCTCCCCACCCAGGGATGGATTGCCCTCCCTGCGATCATTGAGATTTTGAGTGGCTCTGCCTTGCTTCTTCCAATGACGGGGAGTTCTGTGTCCTTTCCGTACCCCACCCAACCCCACTTCACTCCTAGGAGCTGGCTTATCGCTCTGTTGAACAGTTCTGATTGTTTAAAAAAAAATGTTACTTCTCAGGGAGACACAGATGTCTGTGAATTAGACACGAACGTCTGAGGTGAGGCCAACTCTGAAATCTTCGTCTTTTTAGTAGAGTTTCTCCATGCAGTAGTCAAATATATAGCACAACAGACATTGGCTAGTTGATCTCAACAACAAGCTCCATTTCTTTGCAGTAGAAGAGTGGACACCTTATAAAAGTTCTACCCAGCTGCTGTAGTTAGGTTACTATGGCTGTGGTGAACACCATGACCGGAAGCAACCTGGGGAGAAAAGAGGTTCTTACATCTTAGCATTCGGCATCATAGTTCATCACCAAGGGAGGTCAGGGCAGGAGCTCAAGCGTGGCAGGAGCTGCTGCAGAGGCCATGCAGGGACAGGGCAGGAGCTGCTGCAGAGGCCATTCAGGGACAGGGCAGGAGCTGCTGCAGAGGCCATGGAGGGACAGGGCAGGAGCTGATGCAGAGGCCATAGAGGGACAGGGCAGGAGCTGCTGCAGAGGCCATGCAGGGACAGGGCAGGAGCTGATGCAGAGGCCATGAAGGGGTGCTGCTTACTGGTTTGCTCTTCCTGGCTTGTTTTCTCTGCTTTCTCATATACCACAGGACCACCAGCCCAGGAGTAGCACCACCCAAAATAGTGCTACATCAATTACTAAGAAAATGTACTACAGACTTGCCTACAGGTCAACCTCCCACCCACACCCCAATATCCTGAGACAATGTCTCACTAGATAGCTCTGGCTGGTCTGGAGCATAGACCAGGCTGGCCTTGAACTCACAGAGATCTGCCTGCTCTGCCTCCTGAGTGCTGGGATTAAAGGCACATACCACCACACTCAATTATTAGTTATTTCATGTATATGGGTGTTTTTTTCCTGCACACCAGAAGAGGGCTTCAGATCCCATGGGACTACATGGTTACAGATGGTCGTGAGCCACCACATGGGTTCTGGGAACTGAACTCAGGACCTCTGGAAGGACAGCCGATGCTCTCAACTACTGAGCCATCTAGCCCCTCTACAGGCCAATCTTAAGGAAGGAAGCATTTTCTCAGCTGAGAGTCCTTCTTCCTAAATGGCCCTAGCTTGTGCCAAGTTGACATAAAACTACTATAGTAGTTTAAATGCTTACATGTTTAAATGCTTACATGTTTAAATGCTTGGTCTCCAAGAAGTGGCACTGCTCGAAAGGATTAGGAGGTGTGGCCTTGTTTGAGACAGGGGGTAGCTTTTGGGGTTTTAAAAGCCTAAGACAGACCCCATGGCTTTCTCTCCCTGCTGACTGCAGATTTGGGTGTAAAACTCTCAACTGCTTCTTCAAGAACACGACTGCCTGCATGTCACCATGCCCCCTACCATGATGACAACGGACTAAACCTCTGAAGCTTTAAGCCACCCCAGTTAAATGTTTTCCTTATAAGAGCTACAATGGGGGTTAGAGAGATGGCTCATCAGTTAAGAGCACTGGCTGCTCTCCCAGAGGACCAGGGTTCAATTCCCAGCACCCACATGGCAGCTCACAACTGTCTGTAACCCCAAGATCTGATACCCTCACACACACATGCAGGCAAAACATCAATGCAAATAAAATAAAAATAAATAAACTATATTTTAAAAAGGAGTTAGTGTGGCCATGGTGTCTTTTCACAGCAATGGGACAGTGACTTAAGATAATTAGCTAGGCCACCGGACATGTCATAGTCCTCAAATTCATCAGACCAGTCATAAAAAGAGTAATGAAAAAAAACTGTAGTCTTATCAAAAAGGAGAAAGGAGTTGCAGGAAGAATTTACCATGTAGTTATAGGTCTGACTGTGTTCACCTAAGCATTTGGACTGCACACGCTTAGGTGAATAAAGCTAGGTGGTCACATGCTACATTAACTGTGTTAGAGATTTGAGGCCCTTTGACTAAAAACACACAACAAACCTGTAATCAGGATGCTAGGAAGAGAAACAGTCTGCTGCAGGTTTTGGAAAGAGCAATGCAGTTTCTGAACCCACACAAGTTTGACCTCATGGGCCCATGTGCATGCCTGAGAGAGCATGCATCTATGAGTTAATGCAACCGAAGTGCAGAGGGTTAGAGGAGGTGGCACAGGGAGATGGTGCTGCTGTCCTTTGAGGATCATCTAGCAATGATCTATTTAGAAGTCAGACCCCCAAATACACACAGTGCGCAGTGTAACCAGCTTGCTTAGATAAAGTCTGCATGATGCTGTGGGTCATGTGGGAATGTTCAGACCCGGAGACTTGGACAAAGTGGACAACGCCCAGCATGTGGCAAGGTGCATGCAACCAGCAAGACACTTGGTTAGATACTCACCCCAGTTTCCTATCTGCTCCCAAATAGAACAAGATTTTCTTTTTCAAAGTAAAGGAAGCCATTTGTTAGAAAGAGAAGCACTCCCGATTGTGAGTGGGCCAGCAAGCAGGGCAAGACCCGAGCTCCAAAGCCTAGATTGTTCTCTAGGCCTCTGATCTGTATCTGCTAAAACAGAAGCGCCCTGAGACAGGTTTGCAGGAGAGTGCCCAGCCTTCACTTGTGTGGACCCTGGTTTTACTAATACCCCCATTCTGTCCGACCGCCTCAAATTCTGAGTGGCCTGGTGCCCTACGGCAAGAATGGCAGAGCAACAGCTGGTTGTTTTCAGTTTATTGGGTTGTTGTTTTCCCAATTTTTTTTTTTTGAGACTGGATCATGCTGGGTAGCCCAGGCTGGCCTTAAGCTCACAGTCTGACCTCTGTCCCCTTCCGCCAGGTGCTGAGATCACAAACCTGTGTCGCCATGCCCAGCTACAGTTTTACCTTAATAACACCTTTTCCTTCTTCCTTCTTAACTCACAATGCCTCTTCAAAACAGGAGCAGGGTTTCTCCTGGCTGATTGGCTTCTCCATTGGGCGGACCTCTTGGGAAAGGCAGGCTTTGCCCTTCCCACAAACCACTCTTTCTTCCTTGCACTGATGGAGACCACCTACCTTTTCTCATCATGACTCCCCTCCTGTCTTGAGGACAGATTCAAAACAGCAAGGGCTTCCCTAATCTCCCTCACCCCTGTCCACTCTTGCACACACATGAGCAGTTACTGAGTTATAGAATCGGCGACTAAATTTTTTTACATAATCAAAACCTTCAAAGTGCTTCACCTTCAATGAAACCACTTTAAAAGCTTAGGCATGTGTTCCGAGGATGCAGCGTTGCTCAAAGTAAATTTAGTGCATTTCTTTGGAGATGGTCTTTAAAGCCAGGACACGTTCTTTGCGAGCATTGTTGAAGTCCGTCATTGTCCCTCATGGCAATACAAAGCCACTGGTATGGTGACGGATGATGCAGGAGATAGACTACTGAAGTCTGAAATTATGTGTTTTCACTCCTATTAGTCTGACTTTTTCTTGTGTGTTTTCCTTCCTTAGTACAGATGGTTTGAACAATAACAGCTGTGGTTTGCTTGTCAGGACGACTTTGAAGGGCGACATTGTTTGGATGGGAAATATTCCATGTATACTTTAAAAAGTCTGTCCTTGCGGAGCCTGAGCAGGCTTTCAAATGCACGGAGAACAGCCTCACTCGTGGAACCCAGAACCCCAGAGCTGAGGTCAGAAGTTTCGGGGCAGAATCTTCTCAGCTGTCTTCTTGCAGTGGTTCTCTGTGGGCAGCTGAACATGATACAAAACTAAAACAAGGTATCCAACTGGCCATTGCACACCCCCACCTCTCCTAGCGCCCACTGACATGTAGATGAACCTCAAAGAGGCTCAGCTGGTGTAGCGAGGCTATGCCTGGGGGCTCCTCCTTCTTTTCTTTCCTGACTTCATGCTGGCCCCTTTGCCAGGCTCACCTCATGTGGATACTTTCTGATGTTCTTCTCTCTCGAGTCTTCAACTCTTCAGAACATCCATGGGCAGGAGAGATGTTTAAGAACACTGGCTGCTCTTCCGGAGCCCCCGTGTGTTGGCTCACAATCATCTTTACTCCAGTTCCAGGGGATCTGATGCCCTCTGCTGGCCTCCATGGGCACCAGGCACACATGTGGTGCACAGACATGCATGCAGACACAACACTCATACACATAAAAAGAAGATGTGATATCCTTTTCCTGTGTCTTTTTCCCCAGTTCTCCCTATCTCCACACCTTTTCTCCCCTCTTCTTGTTTCCCAGTCTCTGTGTCTTTCCTCCCTGGCTCTGTAGGAATGGCTTCTGCCTGGCTTCCACTGCCCAGTTGCCATCTGCTCCAGTACTTCTTGGCTCTGTCACACTTCTTGCCCATATTTACTTGTCCTTTCCATTTTAAGGCGCTCCTCTCAACTTGCGATTAGAACGGAAGTCTTCCTTTGATGTTCCGTTCTGTGATTCATCCCTACGGCTCACTGCTTGACTTCCTGGATGTCATAAGCACAATGCCCACCTCGCCACGCGTTCCTTCTCCTTCCATCTTGAAGGTCAAGAGCCAAGTGACCCATGCCTTGCTTCTCCCAGGCAGACCACCCCCTGCCTACACCAATGTCCGAGAGCGTTCTGGGAATTCTCCAGGCCAGCCAGCATTGAAGACAGGATAGTCACCGCGGTCAGAAGAATTTCTGGGGTGAGGCTTTGATTTAGGCATTTACAAGTCTATTGAGACCAAGACGTGAGCAATATTAAACGCTGTGTCTGCGCAGAGAGCAATGGTGATGGATTCCCTGGCCTTCCCTGCATGGTTCCCACCCTGAAGGTCTTTCCAGGGTGAGATTGGTCTCTTTCTCAGGAACTGAAAACCTTCCTGCTAAAGTGTGAGAGTGTAGTGAACTTAGAGACAGCCCTTATTAGCTTCAAGAAAATGTAAACTATCAGCTGTATTATAAAGCAAATATTTACACTTTATAGACATTGGTTAGATTATTGTTCTCCATTCTATACATAGAAATAATTATTAATATAAAGATTTCACCCTTTAGCTGCATTTTGTGAATAAATTTACTTTTAAATTCTCCATATGTGCAAGAAAACTAAATAAATTGGTTCAATTCAATCTTTTTATCATAATTATCTTCTATTTTTTCCTTTTTACTAGCAGGCAAGAGTTTTGTTAATTACATGCTAATGTAGCATCACAAAGTGGCAGGAAGCCAAAAGGTGTGTTTTACCACAGCGCCAGGATGAGGCTTCTTTGTGTGACAAGCCCCTTACTGAATACCAAGGGCACGTGGGCACTGGGAACTCTGGCGGCCTGAGCTTGCCAGGTGGAAGGATGACTGAAACGCTACAGCTTTTGTTTTGGAAGCCGACAAGTTCATTTGCAGGTTCTTTTATCTCAGCCTTAGGTAATCTCCTCTTTATTCTTCTTCATTCCCCATGTGCCCACTTGAGAGGCTTGGTGACCTCACCCTCCCAGGAAAGTGGCTGCTGCACCCTTTCCCTGGGCAGCCTCTTCCTCTCATTGCCAGACTTCATGAAGCAGACAGAAGGCAAGAACAATAAGTCCAACTTCCATCTCAGTGAGAGAGCAGGTCAGCTGTGTGTTCCAGGTCCTTTCTCTACATGATCTTTCTTCCTTTCTGATTAAAGACTTGTGAAGAGACAGACGTGTGTGTGTGTGTGTGTGTCTGTCTGTCTGTCTGTCTGTCTGTCTGTGTCTATGCATGTGTCTGTGTGTGTCTGTGTGTGGTGGGCCTGTCTGTGTCTCTCTGTGTGTGTGTCTCTCTGTCTGTGTGTGAGTGTGTGCCCGTGTGTGTGTGTGTTTGTGTGCGCACACATGCTCCTGCCTATGTGCTTCTGTTGAGGTTGGGGACTTGAGGAAAAGCTGAGCCGGTAAAGTCTGTGCATCCTTTGCTTGTGTTGGGTACTGGTGTGAGCAAGACCTGGAGAATGCACTGCACATGTTTGGATTACTTAAAAAGCCATTCTGCTTTACTTCATGGGGACCCAATGGGATCCTGGGACATCGATGTCACTCTGTGTTTCATTTGGAAGTGCTCTTGAGGAAGAGTGGGGCTTCCTGTTTAGGGAATGGGGTCATTTGGGTGGTAACTTAAAGAAAAATACCCAGAGTTGTAATTTTGCAGGATAAATAGCAGTGGATAGCTTTCGTTGAAATAATGAGCAGTATTTACCTTGGAAAAAGAACCCAAAAGCTTGTCACCTGGGGGGAAGGGCGTGCCTTAATTTCTGCTTTTTGCAAGCATGATGCAATCAGTGCTTCCCAATACTGGTACAATCCTCTCACCTCACGGTGTTCCTGTGTAATTGTGTCACATAATGAGAAATTGTAATAGGCAATTTGGTTCTGTAATTCAGTTTGCAAAGCATGCAAACACGAGATAACTAGGTTAAATGCAAATCAAATGGGCATTACACTAAGGTGCAGAAGACGGGAAAAGATGCTGTGTCCAAACTTAGAAACAGCTTGCGTTCTATTCCTCCTGGACCTCAAAATGGGGAGCTTATTAAAGTTATTTATCCTCTCTTTTAATGCCATCACATACTATTCATGTAGACACATTATCTCAATGTGAGCATGCGTGTGTCCTTACTGCACACACTCACCAGTTTCTCATTAGTGAGAGGCCGGTTGCAAGCATACATGCTCCTTATTTAAGGACATATTTGCCTTGTAAAAGGCAGAGTTTACTCTAAAGGCAGTGGTCTGTAAGTTTTGATTTGTAACCCTTTCCTTTGGACCAATTTGTTCACTATTTAGAAGTCTAATTTCGTGGGGGTGTTTGGTTTTGGTTTTTTCGAGACATTGTTTCTCTGTGTGGCCCTAGCTGCCCTGGAACTTGATCTGCTGACCAGACTGGCCTTGTATTCACAGAGCTCTGCCTGCCTCTGCAATGGTTTCTCAGATGTGGTGGTACACCCCTTAATATTGTCACTCTAAGGCAGAGGGATGCAAGTTGGGGATCAACCTGGGTACAGCAAGACCCTATCTTAAAAATAAATCAATGGGACAAAAGAAGAAAAGAAATAAGTGGTCTTCCCATGCCAGTAAGGTGCGCAGCTGGAGAAGGCAGGGATACAATCTTGGGAGTAGTTCTTGACTGGTGTAAGTCCCAAAAATTGTGAACTGGTGTAAGTCTTCCTAAAATTGTGAACCTTGACTCAAACAAAACCGCTTCTAAGCTCATATTGTCGTCCCTTCCCCAGCACCCACCCCACCCCACCCAGCCTAGGTCCAGATCAGATGAGGGCCATGAAGTCCCTGCTCAAATCTACAGGAAAACTCACTTCCGAGTACCCTCCCTCATGGCGTACAGACCCTCCAATAGGCAGAGGCAAACTCTGAGAACCAGCACACACTAGCAGCTGGTCTCACCACAGATGTGCAGATGGTAGCCAAAGGGCAACATGAATGTTACAGTCTTTATGTCAAATTTGCACATGGATTTGGCCACCTGAACACCTGATATTGATCAGGCCTAGAAAGGAAGGAGCTAGATCTATGATGAAGAGAGGCATCCTGGCTGGACCAGAGCAGTTACACAGGGCGAATGGTTTGGCTTCCTTGGGGCCTAGGCCTAGCTCAACATGTCAGGTGGTCTGGAAGCTGACCCAGGTGTGTGTACACTGTCCCATCTCACTTCTCCTTCCCACACTCCCTCCTTGTATTTTTCTCTTGGAGACAGTGTCTCACTGTGTAGCCCAGGCTTGCCAACTGTCTGTCACAGCCCGCATCCCCTTTGCTGGGGCTTCAGGAAAGCTGCGCTAAGCCCTTGGCCTGATGGAACCATTGAACCAAAAGCCACAAACCTGGATTTAGTTCTGGTTTTCAGTGGCCATATGAAGGCCTTGGACAAGTCAAGTGTTATTTTAAACAAAAGTTATTTTTTTATTGGAAACATCATCAGTGTCAACCAATTCAAATGCTTAAATTGCTTTGGTCCATGTACAGAAATCTCACTATTTGAGCAATATATTTTTCTGTTAATGTACTTAAAGAGATATTGCCCCTTATCTCATGAGCTGGGCAGGGAATAAAAAAAAAAAAAAAAAAAAAACGGACCTTAGTAACTTTTGCAGGATTCCTCATCTTAAGATATTGAAACTAATAAGGTCCTGTGGTCTTTTCAGATCTCAGGAGGCTGGACCACACAAGATCCACAGGTCTGTAACTTAGCAGTAAAACAGTATATTGTGACCAGACACCCTCCCCTCCCCCATCCGGACCTGAGCAGGAGGGTCCAGCAAAGCTTTGCAGGGTTGCCAGGAGTCACAGAACTTTTGAAGCAACTGAGGTAAGCCAGTGACCTGCTCAGGGGTCTCTCGAACCTAAGCAGGAAGGCACTAAGAACCGACTGGGTTTGGTCTGTGGGCAGGTCATCAGGAAGGTGAATATCCTTCATGCTGTGTGAGACCTGTCCTGGGAATTCTGGGAATCAAGAGTACCATCGCACGCACACACAGAGTCAGACAGATCAAGCCTGCTAATTGCTGAATTCGTTTTAGTGCTCAATGATCTCACACATTTCCCCACTATGCCTCTCATCTACAAAATCATGTTTTAAGTAGTAATCGCCTTTCTCCTCAAACTCTCCGCTGAGGTTGACTGTCTGTCTGTCTTGGAGCTGCTCCTAACTTATGGCTAACCCATTAGTGGGAGCAATGACGTACCCTGAAAGAGGAAGGCTCTTTAAATGAGAAATATTTCTGTGAGATCTCTGGTTTTAGACTAGCAGGCTTGACAACAATGTTTTGTTAGCAGCAGTTAATCAGTGAATCCCATTACTAACAAAGGTTAATACTCCCAGCCAAAACTGCAAATTACAGTTTCTTTCTCCCCAGGCTGAGGATAACATTCTTCAAAAACTTGCATCTACAAGTAGTGTCTCATTAGCAGAAACAGGGTAAACAGAAACACACTGAGAATGTCACTTACAAAGCAGGTTGATCTTGGTGTTTCAGTTAGCTTCTTCCCACTCTGTCATCTGGTGCTGGTGTGTCAGAGAGAGGTAGGAAATGGTTTTCTACACCAATTGCAGATGACAGAATCATGTCCAAGAATCAATCATTGGCTTATAAAAATTAATAAACAAGTAAATAAATAAATCTTAATCCTGGTCAATTCAAACTCTAAGTCGCTTGGGAGGGGACTTTTTAGTGACCGTGGAGAGCCACTCTTTCCACAAAGCCATCAACCCATGCCTCTCTTGCCGTTTTATTTTTTATTTTTATTTTTTTTAGTTTTTCGAGACAGGGTTTCTCTGTGGCTTTGGAGCCTGTCCTGGAACTAGCTCTTGTAGACCAGGCTGGTCTCGAACTCACAAAGATCCGCCTGCCTCTGCCTCCCGAGTGCTGGGATTAAAGGCGTGCCCCACCACCGCCCAGCTCTCTTGCCGTTTTATGACGCGGGTTTGGAGTCGTCCATGACTCAAGATCCTTGCCATCCCCCTCTCCCCACTGGTGGTCGTCTGATGTTGAGATTCTGTGGCCTCGTATTCCCAGCTTCCTCTGCCTGTGTTCCTACATATTCATCCAATTCCTTTCCCAGAAGGCTGAGGGAGCCCAGAGGGTCCAGAAGGTCTAGAGAGCCTCAGAGAGGGCTCTAGTAACACTAAACTTTTTCCTAGGTGGCTCCATCACTCCATGTGAGCATGGACCATACAATCAACAGGAAATGTTCTTGCTCCCTGCAGGTGAGTGCTGGGGAAGCGGTTTCCTTGATGAGAAGAACTTGGGAGAGAGATGTCTGAGAGTCGGGCCGGTGCCCTGGCCAAGTCTGTTCCGGCCTCACCTGCAGAGAGGCTGTAGCTGAACGCATCTACACTTACCGTCCTTGGCCCCGTTTGAGCCGTGCTGGTTCAGCCCCAGTTCAGAGCTCCAGTTAAGTTGTGAACTTTCCAGTTCAACAGTTGTTGATTTTATTATTTTTTTCTTTCTGGCTCAAAAAGGGGATGAGTTTGAGATTTTTCTTTAGTTGTGTGTGCCATGGTACGCAGAGAGCGAGGTAGAACTCCAGAGCCCATGAGGGGCAGGGAATGGACACCACAAACATGCCGTCACACAGAGTTTACATGGGAAGGAAGTTTATTGGGGAAGGGAGGGGAGTGAGAAGAGAGAGAGAGAGGAAAGAGAGGGAGAGACCCGACAGAGACCTGCCTCCTCAGAGAAACTGCAGAGAGCAGGAGTGGGCAGAGCTTGTCTCTTAAAGGGACCTTTGCATCTGCATACAGAGGGTACTTCCTGCCATGCATGCAGCAGGGTGGCCACTCTGCCTCTGCCGGGTCCCCAAAGGGTGGGGCCGTGTCTGCGTTTGCCTGGATGATAATGGTGTGTGCTGTGTATATATTCGGGCCCTGCGGCTCTCATTCCAGTTGTGGGTACCATTTTCCCTCCTGCCATCCCCCATAGCTTCTCACTTAACCGCCCTGGCATTTCCCCCAAGAAGGGTTCTGTTCTCTTGTAGAATTACCCTTTATCCTTCCACTTGGCTCTTTTGAAACATGGGTGGGGGGTGTTTTAGTTCCTCCTCTTGGACCCTCCGCTCTCACCCTGAGTGAGAACATCTTGTGTCTTACAGTTTTACATTTCCCACCAGGAAACACATTTCCCAGGGCCTCCGTGACTTGTGAAAATTCCTTCCAAACCCGTCTCCTGGAAACAGGGTGGCAGATGAGAAGTTCTTCATTAAAATTAGACACTTTAAAGAGGCATTGAGTAAAATGCTCTGGAAATCTCGTCTGCAGCTATCAAGGGAGGAGGTTGCTGCAGGCCTGGCCTTCAGAAAGAGGTGGGGGTATGGACAGACGCCCTGCACCTAGACTTCCCCCTCTCCCTAAGCCTAGAGGTTTGAGTCCACTGGGCTAGGCTGTTGACTTGAAGTCAACTCTTTCTCCCACATGTTATTGCTCAGAGCTGCTCTGGTGAGGTGCCTGGGGGTCCTCCTGTCCTGCTGTTCCAACAGAACAGAATATGATTTATGGCCGAGAAGCTGGTCAAGCTCTGGATGCGATTTCAAGCTGCGATTTCTCATCTCAGCATCTAATGTTTGATTACGCAGCTGGGCGGTGTCCCCTCTAAGGCCGCTTTCCTGACTTGAGCCAGTCCCAAGCTGGGGGCGGAATGGACCAGCAGAGTGCAATTGGAGCCTGGAGGAAACGCCTGGGCAAGGCCTTAGGAAACTCCAGGCCTGGAAAGCAGCTGTTGGATTCTGGCTGGGCGTGGGAGGAGGAGGCAGCAGAGTAGGGCTTGGGGGCTGTGGGGAACAGGTCTGCCCTGGGAGCTTTCAGACACAGCTGACTCGGAACAAGCTCCCCTCTGTGCATCTGAAGGGAGGCAGACAGGTGGCTATGAAGCTGGAGTCCCTACCTCCGAGACCCGTGGTGGCAGCCTGGGAACAGAAAAAGACTTAGCTCTGCTCAGCTTCCCTCTAAGGACAATGGGAAGAGCAGCCCACTTACTGGAGGTCTCGGTTCTGTGATCCTGGGGGACTTTAAGCTTTGCTCCCCTTGGCCACCAGGTGACAGTGTTGCTGTGGTGGCTAACCAGACCAAGGTCTTAGCCACCTCTGTCACAGGAGGGAAGCAGGGAAGCTGCAGGAAGTCACACCTGGCCTGAGTTCCTTCTAGAATGTGTCTCAGAGAGGCAGTGACTATTCTGTTACAGGAGACCCCTAGGACTTCTAATTCAGCCCATGATTGGAGAAGTTTTGGTTGTTTGATTTTTGTTTTTTTACCTTCTCCCTCATGCTGGGGATTGAACCCAGAAACTTGCTTGCTAGGCAATTGCAAAGGGAAATGCAGTTACAAGGCTGCATCCCCAGCCTTTCGGAGGTTTTTGGAGCCACTTCTCCTCACTGAGTCTGTTTCTCCATCTGTGAAGGAGGAGTTTTGGATCTGGCTCATACTCTTCACCCTGTGTCTGAGGCAGAGGACAGGAGAACCGGAGAACTAGAGGACCAGAGGCCAGAGGCTTTTATGGAGTCAGCTGTGTCTGAAAGCAGGGCAGACCCACTGCCCCCACCCTCCAACAAACCCTCTCTGCTGCCTCCTCCTCCCACACTGAGTCAGAATCAAGCAGCTGCTTTCCAGGCCTGGGGTTTCCTAAGGCCTGGCCCCACTCCTCCTTCCCCTAGAGCTGGGCCACCTTTACCTGCTGTCTAAAGACATTAAAGCTTTTTCTTTGGAGGTCCAGTCACCAAGGCTTCCAAAGCAAACATGCAACAGACAGATTAGCAGAAGGAAAAACGTCTAAATCCACTGTCAACATGAAAAACACCGGGAATAAAGAGACAGTTTATTCTGGAGCCATTTTGAGTGACCACGGCCCAGAAACAGATTTAGGATACCCCAAATTCCATGTTCTAATGTGGAAGCAATTTTGTGAATGTGGAGGCCCAAAAAATGTGAGCCTATTTACACCTTGTCTGAAGGTCAGAGAGCTTTAGCTTGTTCAGAGTTGTTGACAGCAAGTGTGGCTAAACACCCTGACCTAAGGTGTGGTTACTTGGTGTTTTGAACATTAAGATGACCCATATAGGTAGACCCATTCCACCCTGACCAAGGGTCAGGAAATTCAAGCATATTTCTGCTCCTTCTTTTGAAATAGGAGGTTTGACCTTGGGAGTGGCCCCTTGGGGAATACTTAGTCTAGGGTGGGTTCACTACTTAAACAACAGAATGTTAATGACTTGATGTCTCATAGTATTGAAGCAAATAACTGTTCTAGTTGTCCTTTTGGTGTGGGAGGTCCTTCTGTCTATGTGTTGCTTTTATTGGTTAATGAATAAAGAAATTGCTTTGGCCTTTAGCAAGGCCTTAGCTAGATGGGGAAAACTAAACTGAATGCTGTGAGAAAGACGGCAGAGTCAGGGAGAGGCCATGTAGCCCCACTGGAGACAGATGGCGGAACTTTACCCAGTAAGCCACAACCTCGTGGCAATACGCAGGTTAATGGAGATTGGTTAATTTAGGATATACGAGTGAGCTGGAGATATGCATAAGCTAATAGGCCAAGCAGTGATTTAATCAGTACAGTTTCTGTGTGATTATTTCAGGTTTGAGCTGCTGGTGGCCAGGAAACAAACAAGCAGCCTTCTTACTACATCCTTTGTGTTATGTTAAAGCAGTGTTTTGTCTTCTTCCCCTTTTTGTATTGGAGTATAAAAGTGTATGGAAAATAAACGCAGGTGAACTCAGCATTCAGTATTCGCTGAGTTGCCCTTCTGTTAGTACCTGATGTGTTAGTGATTCTTTCTTATCTCTGTTCCTCCTACTTAACATTTTTTTTAATCCTCATACCCTACCCTGGTAAGTGGTATACTTGTCAGAGCTGGTCCCTGACACGTGAAGATGTATAGTTTTACAGAACAAAGAAAGTCCTAAATCAAGGCAAGTTAAAACACACTGGTGGGGACACCAGAGGGGCAGTTATGGTGAGATGGGGGAGCTTTTCTACAGGCCTAAGATGCTGTCTGGTGACATTCTCTTAGATTTGGGGCCAGTGGAAGCTAGTGGCCTGCAAAGGTAATTGATCCCGGAAGTTTCTTTTCTGCTGATCACACCATGTTCCTACACAGAGGTGGGCAAGGAATGGCTGTTCCAGGAGGCTAAGACCAGCGCAAGAGAAAGCACCTAGCCTTTATAGCCTGCACCGTTCCAACCTCTCCACAGCCCTGAAACTCTATCAGCCAATCAGTCTCTACAGACAACAGCTTCTTTCCAGGAATTTTTGTTCATATCACCAAAGTGCAGGCTCAAGGATGCTATGCCAAGAATGGAATTGAAGGAATGGCCAGATGAGTGAGGCTTAAATACACTCTACTTGGTAGAGAAAGGTGGGAAGGGAGTGGTTTCTTCAGGGGAGGTGAATGAGCCCAAAGAACAGAGCTCACCTGGGCCTGTCTACACTGGTTTTTCCTCCTACAGCATGCTTTGTCTCCTAGGTTGGTGGTCTCTCTGGGTATGGGGTTCACTGTTGTGTTTTAGAAGGCTGGCCTTTAGGTAGACAGAAGAGCTCTGGGGGTGCCTTCTCTCAGCACTCCCAGACAGAGAGGAGCAAGAGGCACATGGAAGTCAGAGATCTTGGGGGGTGCTTTCCTAGTTCAGCATGCTAAAGCGCCAACCATCTTTTTCTGAACTTTTTTTGCCCAAAGAGTTCAGGCAATCTGGGTTTTGAGTCATCTAGCAGCCCTGGCCCTGCTTGGAGCTTACAGGAGAGGGTTGCTGGGATGCAGGTTTCTCTGTTGCTTTGTTTCACATCCTCTTCATTGCTCAGTAACAGAAAAGATCTTCAAGTAGACTCCAACTCCAGGCTTCATGGAAAGTTTTTGTACAGAGCCCAAAGAAATCCCTTTTGTGTTTATTACCTCTCCAGAGGTCACATGACTATGGGAGGCAGTGGCAAGCCACAAGTAAGGTTTGGGGGCTATTTTATTTTCAATTTTATTCACAGAAGATATATTGATTTTGCAGGCCACAGTCAGATCCTCGGTTGATTGAACAATTAAAAAGTATAAAGGAGGCCAGGCATGGTGGTGCACGCCTTTAACCCCAGCGCTCAGAAGGAAAGCATGAGTCAGTGAGTTTAGGCCAGCCTAGTCTACGTAGTAGGTTCCCAGACAGACAGGAATACATACTGAGACCCTGTCTAAGAGAGAGAGAGAGAGAGAGAGAGAGAGAGAGAGAGGGAGGGAGGGAGGGAGGGAGGGAGGGAGGGAGGGAGGGAGGAAGGAAGGAAGGAAGGAAGGAAAGAAAGGCAGTGGTGTATGCATTTGTAAGAGCAAGGAGAAAGATGGCTTGCAGGGAGGTCTTGTCACCCCTCCTCAGAGCCCTGAGGCTATGAGCAAGTGACAACCTGTCTAGGTTTCAGCCCTGTCACCTGGGACGTGAGGTTGATAATCAGTAGTAGGTTAGTAGTTAGTCAGAGTGATACTAGGCCCAAATCCCTGACCATTTCCCCTTTTCCCATCTCCCAAGTTCACAGAAGAGTCCCCAGATCTGGAGTCTGGGTTTCTACGACAAACAGAATCCTATCTCTTGTGAGGTGGGGATTGAGAACGTTCCCAGGATGGACAGGGAAAGTCACCAGGAAGGATTTTTTTCCTGGTTTGACTTCTCATTCCAAATTGGTCCTCTTGTGGTTACCTGGGTAACCTACTGTCTTAGTCAGTGTTCTACTGCTGTGAAGAGACACCATGACCATGGCAACATGAAACATTTAATTGGAGATTGCTTAAGATTTCAAAGGTTTAGTCCATTATCATTATGGCAGGAAGCATGGTGGCATGCGGGCAGACATGGCGCTAGAGAAGGATCTGAGAGTTCTACATTTGGATCTGCAAGCAGCAGGGAGAGACAGAGACAGACAAACAAACAGACAGACAGACACTGGACCTGGCTTGAGTTTTTGGAACAGCAAAGCCTACCCCCGTGACACACTTCCTCCAATGAGGCTACATGGTCTACTCCCTCTCGAGTTGTGCCTCTAGGGGCTACTCATTTAACCACTGTTGGTGGAGGTTTCTGTCTTGTCCGATCCCGTAACAATTACTCAGAAACTATATTATTTGTAATACTGTTTGGCCAATAGCTTAAGCATATTTCTGGCTTACTCTTATATTCTAAACTAACCCATCTCCATTAATCTGTGTATCCCCACAAGGTCGTGGCCTATCGGTACAGGTGGGCTCCAGTACAGGTGTCTGTCTCAGACGGGGCTATGTGGCTTCTCACTGACTCTGCCTTCTTTCTTCCAGCTTTCTGTTTAGTTTTCCCACCTAGTTCTATTCTGCTAAGCCACTGGCCAAAACGGATTTATTCATTAACCAATAAAAGCAACACAAAGACAGAAGGACTTCCCACACCAAACCACAATACCTACTTAGGCACATTCATCAAAGAGAAGCAGAGCAGGCCAGTGTATTTGGGTTTTTCTTTGGGCCACCAACTCACAAATAACAATACAGAAACTAATTAATTATGAATGCTTGGCTCCAGATTAGGCTTGTTTTTCACTAGCTCTTATAACTTAAATTAGCCCATCTCTATTAATCTATGTTCTGTCACATACTGCCCGTCCTAGTTTCTCCAAGTCTCCTGGCATCTCTCATGTGCCTATATTCATCTCCCACTTTCTCTCTGCCTGGAAGACTCACCTATACCTCCTGCCTAGGTATTGGTCTTACAGCTCTTTATTAAAGCAATCACAGCAATAGATCTTCACCCAGTGTACAACAGGCCAGAGTCTTAGTCAGTGATCCTATGGCTGTGTGAAAACCATGACCCAAGTACCTGAGGAAGAGAGGGTTTGATTCAGCTTACCTCTACATCACAGACCGTCATCAAAGGCGGTCAGGGCAGGATCTCAAGGCGAGAAATTGGAGGCAGGGGCTGATGCAGAAGTCGTGGAGTAACACTGCTTACTGGCTTGCCCCCTGTAACTTTTTCTGCTCGCTTGCTTATAGCACCCAGGACCACCAGCCGAGGAGTGGCACTGCCCACCAAGAGCAGTGCTCGCCCAAATCCATCATTAATTAAGAAAATGCACCACAGGGAAGTCTGGTGGGGGCATTTTTTTCAACTGAGGTTCCTTCTGCTCAATCAACTCTAGCTTGAATTAAGCTGATGTAAAACTAGCTAGGCCACCCTCCCAATGTTACCCACAGGGCTAGACTGGACAAAGAGATCATGAGATTGCTTTGTCCCTGTGGTCTGTGTGTGGGGTGCACTGTTTAGAGGCAAGCCCAGCCCCAAGACAAAGATGTTATTTTAGTTACTCATAACTCTCTTTTTACAACTTCCTTGCTATTTTCTGCCACATTCATAAGCCTCCTGCCTTTACCTAAAGCAGTGGTTCTCAACCTTCCGAATGCAGCAACCCTTTAATACAGTTCCTTGTGTTGTGGTGACTCCCAACCATAAAATTACTTTTGTTGCTACTTCATAACTATAATTTTGCAACTGTTATAAATCATAACGTAGATACCTATTTTCCGATGGTCTTAGGTGACCCTTGTGAAAGGGTCATTCAACCCCCAGGTTGAGAACTGCTGATTTAGCGCTTGTAGGGAAAGGTCCCCAGGAGATCTATATCTTCACTCTCTCCCCATCCCTCAGTGACCAGAGGAAGCAGCTTCCGTGAATTAGCAGGTAGTTGTACATATAGTTCTCAGTTATGATTACAGCAGGGAGGCCAAGCAGGGGATGTGGGACCTGGGCTACCAGGATTTGGCTCTTGGCCCTGTCCGCTGTTTCCTAGTTATGACCCTTTAGACCACTTATTCCAACCTAACATCCTTATCAGTACTACCGTATGCTAGAAGTAAGCCTGTGCCATTGATTATTACAGGGATGAACAAGCTCATGTATGTCTAATACCTGTTACACAGTAGACCTGTATTAGTCAGGATAAGCTATGCAAGTTACCACAACAAGCAACCCCAAATCAGGAGCTTGGCCTAAGATTGACGTCTTAGATATATCCTAGTCCACTGTGGGCTGGAGGGATGTGCTTTAAGGATTTAGTGTCTTTACTTTTGTAATGTCACTGTCGTCCAGATGTGCCTCTTGTAATTACCTCAAATGAAAAAAGACAAGAAAGAGCACTGGGCAGATTATTCTAGATCTGGAAGCTGCAGATATCACTCTGCCTGCAATGGCCTGAACTCAACTGCACAGAAAAAAAAAAAGTCAAATTGTCTTCTCCAGAATGCAAGCTGTAAGATGAGACTGATGACCGCCTAGCCATCTCTGCCACTGCATCTATTAAGTTTTAGCTATTAATAGCCCTGCTGTGGCCATCATCTGTAGGAATAGGCATGGAGGGTGTTATGGTTTGGACATGAATTATTCTCTCAAAGCTCCTATGTTGGAGGCTTGGTGCCATGATGAGGTGACTGAACCATGACAGTGCTGATCAGACCAACAGATTGATGTATTCAAAATCTGATGGTATCGCTGGAAGGCAATGGAAACCCTAAGCTGTAGCCTTGTTGAAGGAATATGTCACTGATGCCTTGGAGGATGTGTCTTGGCCCTGGCCCCTTGCTGGCTAGCCTGATGTGAGCAACTTTCCCGACCATGTCCTTCTACTATGTTCCACCTGACCACATGCCATAGCTATTGGGCCAACCATGGACAGGAAGCCCTGAAACCATAGGCAAAAATCTATCTTTCTTCTGTCCTTTTCTTCCAGTTATTTGGCCACAGTCACATAAACTGGCTAGCACTAAGGACATAAGCCTCCAAACAGCTATTGATCTGAAAAGCACTAATGCAGAGATTTGATTCTGAACAACCTGGCCCACTCAAAGGAAGCCCTGGTGTGGCAGCAGGCAGGCATACCTGTGTCAGTTATGATGGTGGGCAGCAGGTGTGCCCCATCCTTCCCTGTGACCTGCCATCATTCTTAACTGTCAAAATCTTTGCTAGAACAATGAATCCCGAGGCACTATAAGGGACTGACTAACTGTGATGTCTTATATCTAGCCTCACAGTCCACCTTCCCTGTGTTATCATTTATAGAAAGGTGTAGCCTGAGGCTGGTGCCATGAGGGGCGGGCCCCCTTGGTGGGTAGGAGACCGCAGCGGGTGAGACACAGACAGATACACCATGCAGAGAAAGCTGGGGTATGGAGATTATTTAGTGGGTTATGGAGGGTGAAAGGAAGGAGAGGAGTGGCGGGAGAAGAGCAAGCTGCCTCTCCAGAAGAAGAGAAGAGAGTGAGAGAGAGAGAGAGAGAGAGAACTGGAGAGGAGGTGGGAGATCTACTTGCCTCTGCGAAGTGAGGGGGGGGAGCTGCTAGTTGGAAGTGTGTGGAGCTTGTCTCTTAAAGGGAGAGGGTACGCAGGTGACAGATGAGGCCAGCAGATTACCCCGCCCTCCCCATCCACTCTCAATAATATCCTGTTCTTCCCCATAGCCACCCCGCTTGGTCCTACAGAGCCCTGGCTACACTGCTCTGCTCCTGAAGCAGACCATTACAGATGGCTCCCAGCTTTGAGAGCAAGCCCATACATTGTTTGCAGGCAAAAGGAAGACAGTGGTTATGTAGTAAAGGGGGGACCTACACGCAACTGTACAGGCAGCTGTCCACAAAACACTTGCTGTTTCAATTGTGAGGAACCAAGTTTGAGCCCCAGAACCTGTGTTAAAAAATAAGCCCAGTATGGGACATGCCTGTAACCCCAGTGCTGGGAGGTGGAAGCAGGTTGGTTTCTGGGGCTTGTTAGCCAGCCAGCAGACCTGACCTGCAAGTCCCAGGCCATTAAAAGACCCTTAGTTGAATCCTAAGGAGAGATGATACTCAAAGTTGTCTCATGTGCATACTCTCACACACACATGCACACACATAAAAGATAGACACATATAGACTGATAGATGATTGATTGATAGGTGATAGATAGATATGATAGATGATAGATAGATGATAGATAGATGATAGATTGTGGGAGGGTCCACCTGTATTTCTGTGCTTTGATTGGTTAAATAAAGAGCTGCCTGGCTTATAGTTAGGTCAAGCCTTAGGTGGGCGGAGTAGACAGAACGGAAGTTCTGGGAGGAGAAGAGAGGAAGAGAGCAGAAGCCACAAGCCACCGTCGCAGATGGATGCAGGTTAGACCTTTCCGGTACGTCACCACGTGGTGACTTACAGACTTTTATAATGGGTTAGTTTAATTATGAGAGCTAGCCAAGAAAAGGCTAGTGATAATAAGCCAGGCAGAGTTTAAATGAATCCAGTTTGTCATGTGGTTATTTTGGGTGCAGGCGGCCAGCT
Organism: Dicrostonyx torquatus; assembly: GCA_028555095.1. Lineage (NCBI taxonomy): Eukaryota > Metazoa > Chordata > Mammalia > Rodentia > Cricetidae > Dicrostonyx > Dicrostonyx torquatus. The sequence continues at coordinate 2,855,353 of JAQHUG010000179.1, forward strand.
GCTGAGCTGGCCAGCGGCTGGGGGCTTGGGAGCTGGCGGCTGGGGAACACAACACACACCTCTCCACCTATATACAACAATAGATAGATAGATAGATAGATAGATAGATAGATAGATAGACAGATAGATAGTTCTGCTACAGGGAACTAATGGCCAAAGATACTGCTGACATTTTGTTGCTTTCTTTTGCAATACGGTCATAATCTGTAGCTCTGGCTGGCTGGGAACCTGCCCTGTGTGTCACACTGGCCTTCAACTCTTAGAGATCTTCCCACCTCTGCCACCTGAGTTCTGGAATTAAAGGTGTGAATGCCCACACCTAGCTAGACAAAGATGTTTAAGCATCTCCAGTAGTCTAATAATGTCTTCAACCCCAGTTACAATTCCTGCTTTTGAAGCTTTCAGACTGAATTTGGCATGCTGACCTAAAACAGCACACTGTATTCTTCATAGCTCTGCTAGGATGTTGTAAGGACTGAGGCCTGATTCTCAGGGCAGTCTGTCCTGGGGATGCAGGGCTCAGAATGAAGGACTGCTAGCTAGCAACCATAGAGGCACCCTACCTATCCAAAGCATCCCCACACCTACATTGGGAATTATAAAGATGGTGTTCTACCAGTCAAGAGCCATATCAACATAAATTCCTCTGACTCCCAGATTTATATCCATTTAAGAGTCACCCAAAAATTATTTTTTAAGATTTATTTATTTATTTATTGTGTATAAGTGCTCTATCTGTATGTATGACTTTATGACAGAAGAGAGCATCAGACCCCACTACAGATGGCTGTGAGCCACCATGTGGTTGTTGGGAATTGAACTCAGGACCTCTGGAAGAGCAGCCAGTGTTCCTAAGCAATGAGCCATCTCTCCACCACCCAACCCAACCCAACCCAACCCAACCCAACCCAAGGATGTTCTTAAAAAGTGCTGTCGCCTGGCCTCTCCCTGTGGGTGTTCTGATTTAACTGGTGTGAGATGAAATTTGGGAATGACAAGTTCTTAAACTGCCCCATTGGTTTGTTTACATTTTGGTTTATTTGACTTGAAGCTGCTAAGCAACACAGACAGGCCTTGAACTCACTAAGTCCTTCTACTCTACTCTTGCCTGGAGCCCTCGTCCCTTCCTGTCCCTGCCTCCCTATTGTTGGGATTTACAGGTGAGCACAGCCACAGGTCCCTACAGTTATTTAATGAGCAGCAGTTTGGAAACCCCATATGTCTTAGTGCCTCATCTTCTACCTCCACCACGTTACAGCCAAGGATGTGTACTCCTTGTACTTTGAGGACTATTAGCAATCCATATGTCATTAGCAACCAGACTCTGTGCCTTCAGGCTAATGGCAGTTCAACTTCAAAATCCCATTCTAAGGCTCTGCTTTCTGGGACATTTCTTGGCTTGTCTTTTGCAGAGTGTTTGGTTGGTTTCTGTCAACTTGACACAAACCTAGACATATTTGGGAAGAGGGGATCTTAATAGAGAAAATACTTTCAAAGATTGGCCTCTATGCACGTCTGTGAGGTATTGTCTCGATTAATGATAAATGTGGGTGGACCCAGACTACTGTGGGCCATGCCATCCCTGGGCAGGTGGTCTTGGGTGCTACAAGAGAGCGGGCTGAGCAAGCCATGAGGTGCAAGCCAGTGAGTAGCACTTCTCCACGGCCTCTGCATCTGTTGCTCTCTTGACTCCCTCAATGATGGTCTGTGATGGGGGCAAGTAAGCTGAAATAAAACTTTGTCTTCCCAAAGTGCTTCTGGTGATGGTGTTTTATTACAGCCACAGAAAACAAATGGAGACAGCCGATTTCCTCAAACACAGCAACTGGGCAAAAACTTAACAGTGTGAGACTAGCCGAGGGTGGTGAAATTCTGGGGAAGTAAGAACAAAGATAAAACATAGGGGAGAGAGAGAGAGAGAGAGAGAGAGAGAGAGAGAGAGAGAGAGAGAACAAATATAAAGACGTTTGTGATCAAGCTGCCAACAGCTTTATGAGATATTAAATCAACTTTGCTGACAGCCTCAGAGACAGCATTACCAGTCCCTCCTGGAGAATGAAGGTGGAAATTTGTCTTCTTCCTTCAATATCCCATTGATTGTAGTTTTCTAAGTGCCATTTCTGGGATGTGGGTAAAGTACCAAGTGAATCTTAAAGTATCTTGGATCTCTTTTCCCCTTTGTAGTGCTAGGAATCAAACCCGGGGCCTTGTGTATGCTGGGCAAGCACTGCCTGAGCATCACCACCCCCACCCCAAATCCTGCATCATTAGTGACAGAGGAAGCAGGTAGTATACAGCACAGGCATCCTGTCCTCCCCCTATTGCCTGAATACAATGCTCCAAGTACTTAATGACTGCAAACAAACATCTGCCATCTCATTGGCTCATAACTCTACAGGTAAGCAATTTGGGCTGGGCTCAGCCGAGTGGTCCTTCTCTTGGTTTTGCCAGAGATTACTCATGGGCCACCTTCCTTAGCACTAAATGGCACAAATGTCTCCAAGCACATGTTGGGAAATAGTTTACCAATGGCCTACCATCTCATTGCGTGCTCATGTTTCATGGCCATCTCTCTTTGTCATCCATCCTCACAGAGATCTGGGGGATTCCTGACATGATGACATAACAGGGTTTTTGAGGCTGGTGTTCAGAAGTCACATGAGGTCATTTTTATACATTCTGTTAATCAAAAATGTTGAAAGTCCAAGCCTGGTTCAAGCAAAGGGAAAGCGAGCTTGATAAAGCACAGCTCAATGGAACCGTCATACACTGGTGGAATTTGTAGCTGTCGTTACAAAGACTGTACCCCAAGCCTTGTCACTTTATGCTTAAAGCAGGACTCTTGGTCCACACTTATGATGAAGCTGGCAGCAGCCGTCTCACTCCAAGATGGCAGGGAGAGCACAAAGGTTTACTAGAGATTCTAAAACCAATGGGCATGCTGTGAGCTGTAGGGGCCACAAGCCCAGAGGACACATGTTTTTCAGCTGCGTTGTTCCAAAACCTGCACGGCAGAGGACACAACTCTGTTAGGGAACGCGGTGACAACACTGAATAAAATTGAAGATGTTTCTACATGACAGTAGCCTCAACGGTCCACCTCTAGACATTCTCAAGTCCTGACAAGGGAGTGAGGACATACGTTTTTTGCAGCACCGTTGTTCCAGATAACAAAACACTGGGCACAGTGTTTTGATCAGCAGTGGGAAGGCTTGGGCTCTGGACCTCACCTCTGCAAAGGTGGTGAGAAGGTTAAGACTTGAGTTTGGCCTATGACAGGGTTGGATTTTGATATCAGCGGGATTCAATGTTTTTAACAGAGTTGCAAAGGAGAAAATCAGTTCTTACTACTTCTATTGCTTTGGAACCAAAGCCTCCATTATACCGGGTTTTGGCTAAACAGGACTTCATAAATAACGCCACCAGTGGAAAAAATGCCTTCATTCAATTCCGTGAGTTTTTAACTCAGTGGTTCCCTGACTTCATCTTAGTTCGCTCCATCACTCGGCCACTGGGGATAGTGTCCTGAGGAAAACTTCCATTCTGAGATGTGCATTTCATCCTCTTCCAATATGGAAAAGAGGGCTCATTGAAGAGGAAAGAGCCAACATTCCTTGCCAGCTTTCCTCTGGACGTGAGTTACAGAAAGGCATCCAGGAAGACTCTAACAGGAAGATGCCTCTCTGAGGCTGGAGCAGAAGTTTATGGCTGGCAGCTCACACCTCCAAATGCCGTATGTCCCACTCTGAGCCAGGTCAGCCAGCTTCCTCCTGCTTTGGAGTCTCTAGGAAGCTCCGTGATACAGAAGACAACACCCCAAAACTGCACCCATGTGCACAGCACCGCCTAAGATGCGAATCACCTATGTCATTTGAACCGCGTTACCTTCTGATAATTTCCACTTAAAATGTGGAGAATATGTTATTTTGTGGGCAGGAGGCAAACTCCCATAGCTAGTATACAAGCCCAAATTCACAAGATATTCAAAACAAAATCTGTCCTGACCTATTCTGCCTTTGAGAATCCCCTGCATCCTTGATTTCCTGGTATTGTGCCCTAAGCCCTTTCTTGCACTGACCCCTTCCAGCTGAAGTTCAGAAATGCTCAGGATGTCTGGCATAAATAAGACAAGGCAGGATCGAGGAAGGGTCTTTTGGTAACTTAATGTAATGAAAAGTCTTTCCAAACTAGGAATTTCTTTTTTTCTTTTTTTAAATTGTTTTTATTGAGCTATATGTTTTTCTCCCCTTCCCTTTCTCCTCCCTCCCCTTTAATCCTCTCCCATGATCCCCATGCTCCCAATTTACTCAGGAGATCTTGTCTTTTTCTACTTCCCATGTAGATTAGATCCATGTATGTCTCCCTGAGGGTCCTCTTTGTTGTCTAGGTTCTCTCAGATTGTAAATTGTAGGCTGTTTTTTCTTTGCTTTATGTTTAAAAACCTCATGTGAGTGCGTACAAATGATATTTGACTTTCTGGGTCTGGGTTACCTCACTCAAGGGCAGCCAGTGACCCCTTTCTGCATAACAGAAGGTCCCTGCATTGTGCTACTACCTGACCAGCCCACTGCTGACACCTTGTGGTGGAGAAACAGTTCGTTCATTTCCTAGAGTGCATCAAGCCAAGGGGCCAAATTGTTAGACACACGAGAGAGAGAGAGAGAGAGAGAGAGAGAGAGAGAGAGAGAGAGAGAGAGAGAGAGAGAGAGACTGTCTTTCCAGGATTCCCTTGCAAACAAACCCTGAGCTGTGAGCTGTATCCACAATGCTAGGATAGTGGATGGCTGGTGACCCCACCCCCAAACCCAGTGGGGGTTGCTGAATTTCTTCTGGGCAGGAGCTACCCAGCTCTGGACAAGCCAGGGCTCACAGTCACATGGCCTCTAGGTGTCACCTGCTGCTCAAGGGAGAGGCCCACATATATAGCCCTCTCCAAACAATGGACAGCCAAAATAAAGTCTCCCACATAAAAGCTGACCTGAGCGAGACACTTGAAGAGCAGATCTACTTGGGGGGGGCTCTGTCTCTGAAGCTGTAAGATGTGAGTGGGCTTGAGAAGGAGGTCAGAGGACACCCTGCAGAGCACTGGTCATCTGACAAGTGGCCTTCTGTGAATACCACTAAGGCAGATGACACTTTAAAGACAAAAGTCACAAAGGGACTTGTTTTGATGGCAGCAAGAAAGCACTTATGATCCTGAAGAGGCAAAGGGGTGCCAGATGTCAGAACGTGGAGGCCTCTGCTTAGCTGAAGCCTCTAACTGTGGTGCCTTGCCATTTTAAAGCGCGGCATGCAATAATTTCAGCTCAAGGTGCCATCAATATTTCTAGTGGGGATCACCAGCACGGCTGTGATTAATTAATTGCCTTGTAAGAGCTCAAGGTGGTTTATATCTGAAAGCATCAGTGCAGCTCCCATTAGAGCCAGGAGTCCAGACACAGGTTCCTCACCTAGAAGATAAACATTCTGGATTTCTTATCCGTGCTCTGTGAGTGCACATCAACCATGAACACATGGTCTTATTAGAAGGTGCCGATTATAGTCACTGGCCTGAGGCCGGGAGCATCTCTAAGAATTACGAAACAAAGTGACAAGGGATCTAGCTGAGACCTGTTGCGTAGGTCTCACTGATGGTGAGATCTTTACCCTGAAGAACGAAGCACTGCTCAGAGCAGATACAAGTAAATGGAAGAGTGGAGAGTGGGTAACCTCCAGGAGTAATTGGGGTGTCACAGAAACAGGGCTAGTGGAAAGAAGGGCTTCCCATGTGCGAAGTGGCACTGATGGAGGACAGAGGAGCCTTGCACACCTCCTGAGCAGCATGTGACTGTGCCTTGGTTCCAGGGTAGGAACCATTAGCCTTCCAGAATCCAGCCCCGAGCCCCTCCCCGAAGTCTCACCCCAGAGCCCCGCCCGCAGCCCCGCCCCCACAGCCCAGCCAGCTCGGTAAAAGGAGAAGGCTACTCTGAGGACTAGCCTGCGGTTTTCATTTGATCCAAAAATGGATCCAAAGCTCTGGTAATCTCATCCTCTCCTTCCAAAGAAGCAGGAGGTCAGGTCCTCAGACCGGGAACGCCCACGGGGCGCCTGCACACATCACCACAGCAGGCCTGTGGAAGGTCCCTGGAAGCCACTGGGCAGGGAGAACCCACAAAAGCAGGCCTAGAATTTTGTGTCAGAAAATTACTTTCTTAATAAAACCTTTTTTTAAAAAAAATCATTACTTTTTATTCTTATTTCTCTGCTTCTTTTTCCTTCCAGTTTTCTTGAAACTGGTTCTTTTCTTTGCCTTTTGTTTTAGTTTACTGTGATAAAATCCCCCCCCCCCATGTAGCCCAAACTAGCATCATAATGACTTTCAGGCCAGCTAGGTCTACTTAGAGAGATCCTGTTTCAAATAAATAAACTGAATATAGCCGGGCATGGTAATACACGCCTTAAACCCCAGTACTTGAGGTAGAGGCTGTGAGGCCATCCTGGTCTACATAACAAATTCCAGGACAGCCGGGACTATATAATAGAGACTTTGTCTCAAAAAACAAAAGAAAACTACAACAGCAAGAAAAATTGAATAAATACATAGTGGTAGATGTCTGTCTGTAACCTGAGCACTAGGAAGGCTAGTGCAGGGGATCTCTAAGTTGAAGATCAGCCTGGGCTATCTAGGAAGACTTGGTCTCAAAACAACAACAGCAACAAAATGGAAATCATTATATTAAAAGGAAAAAGTAGATGCCAGTGAGGTAAAGGCACTTACCATGTGAACCTGGTGACCTAGGTTCAATCCCTAGGACCCACATAAAGGTGAACGGAGAGAACTGGCTCCACAAAGTTGTCCTGTGACTTGCACACACACACACACACACGGGCGCGTGCGCACACATGCACACACGCACACACACACGTAAAGTGATAAATACTACAAGCATACTATGCTTCAGTTCTTTTCCTGCATTATATCAGCATCTATGCCCTTGTTATTATAGCTGAGTATTACATAATGGTGTGTCACTGCGCGTGACCTAATGACTAAGCACAATGACATCACAAGGGTAGCCTGAAATTCCGTATGGTGGATATTCATTGTGAGGCAAGTGCTGGGGATTTTAATAGGATTACATTTAAAAGTGTATCATATCTGGACCAGAGAGCACAGCTAGTAAGAGAACTTGCTGCTCTTATGGAAGAGCCAGGTTCCGATTCTGTTCTTTCCTTCTCTTTCTTTCTTTCTTTCTTTCTTTCTTTCTTTCTTTCTTTCTTTCTTTCTTTTTCTTCCTTCCTTTCTTTCTTTCTTTGTATACAGTGTTCTGTATGTCTGCAGGTCAGAAGAAGGCATGAGATCTCATTGCAGATGGTTGTAAGAATTGAACTCAGAACTTCTGCGCCATCTCTCTAGCCCCCAGTTTCCCATTCTTAGAACCCATATGGAGCCTCACAACCAGTCCAGGGCATCTGTCACCCTCTTCTGGCCATCATAGACACTGCCTGAATGTGGTACACAGTCATATGTGCGGGCCAAATGCTCATATACATATAATGAAAAGTGCATCCTATCTGTGGTGTATCGCGACTGGCCCAGATGTTTCAGGAACTATTCTCCTAGCATTTGAAAACTGTCATCTGACTTAGAAGTCACTCGTGTCATTGATGGATGTGCGAGCTCCACCGGGTGTCGTCAAGGCTTCCTTTAATCTGATCCATTAACATTTAAGGAGATATTATTCAACATTTATGTCATGGCCAAACTCATTCACCATTTTCAGCCAGGCACAGTTCCAAGAGCTCAGCAGAAATGAGCAAGTTCCTTCAGGGAGAGTGAACTGGCTCTGAAATTTATAACAAAGAATGTTGCATATTTTACTATTATTTCTTAAACTGACGGTTATACGTCCTGTATAATGGCAGCGTTTATAATGCACTTATGTGCATATGTCTATGTATTTTCCCCTACAGAGCCCTCAGTTAAACATTTCATTCTATCTGATATATTAACATTTAAGATTATATTATTCGACATTATGTAAGAACCATGCTCATTCTGTTTACCACATGCCATCAGTCTTCCCAAATGTTTACAGCCGTGGAGCACAGCTCACACCCGTCAAGACAGCAAATCCTTTAGCTGTTTAATTTGCCGTGAGATATGGGTGAAAGGAACAAAATACTGAGGGTCCCTGTAGACCGGGTTCTCATTGGACACTGTTAGTCATGTAATATCTGTTACTGGGTGTTCAGGTCACCTAGTGTCAAAAAGGCCCTGAACAGTATGAGCAATCAAAAAAGGCCTTTCTGGCTCTCCGATATCATCACGAATTCTCTGGCTCTCCGATATCATCACGAATTCACATGCACGAAAAGAACAACTCCAAAGCGCATGAATGCATGACAGGAGGATTTGACAGCAGGAATACACCCATCTAGGGACACCATACCTACGTATGGGTTTGCAGTGCCATTTATGAGGTTGCAGATGTATCTGAAATGCTGTGTGGTGACTATTCTTTCAATGGAGGTTACACAGTATGTAGGCAGCCAGGGGGAACCAGTGTCTTTCTAGCCCTCTCACTTCGAGATGACATAACATAATTCTTCCTGTTGCCATGGTAATGAATAAGATGTAGTAACTATGCTCCTCACTACTGCTGTCCTGGTGTCCCCAGCCTCAGCCCTACCCCTCTGCACAGGCGCTCCTGCTCCATGAAGCTGCTTCAGCCCTGAACTCTCCCAGGTGCCCGGACTCGGCTCTTCCCACTGACTTAATAAGCCAAGCGGATCCCACAGCGTACTGACTGACACATAATAGGGATCACTTTAGAGCAGAGAGGACCTTTGGCACCTCCTCAGTGTCGGACAGGAAATGGTTAACCAGGGAGGGCCTTGTGCCTGGGCAGCTGATTAATTACACTGTGCAGGAAGTATAGGCCTCCGGCTCTGCTCAATGGGGAAATCCATTTTCAATTCTGACCTCAATACGGAAGTTAGTCTTCCTGCCAAAAGCCATGTACACCCTTCCCAGTCTCACAGAGCACTGCAGAACCCGAAGAGCCACAGGCAGAGAGGGAGCGCCTGGAGCAGGTATCCTGATGGAGTCAAGCTGTCCCCTTGGTGCGATCGCTCAGTGCAGGGAGCTAGCTCTAACCAGGTAGCCACTGAGATGCAGAGGAAGGCCCGAAAACAAGAGCTTGCTCCCTGGTGCGGAGCAGGACCAGTGGATACAGATACAAGTTGGCAGAGCCTGGGAGAGCCCACACCAGGCATGGTGGCACAGCCTGTTAACCGAAGCTATCTGGGAGGCTGAGGTGGGAGGATGGCAAGTTCAAAGCCTGCCTGAGGCCAGCCTAGACCATTTAGCCAAAATGTGTCACAAAAATAAAAATAAATAAATAAGCAAACAAACATAAAAGGAGGCGGGGGACACAACTCAGTGGTCCAGCATTTGCCTGCTAGGCCTGGAAAGGTTTAAGGTGGGGCTAAGAACAAGGTAGGAGGACCCAGTATATCAGCCCAAACTACCGGTGATGTCACTAGGCGCACAAGGGAGGTGTCCTGGAATAGTCTGCTGAGCATTTTTTTTATTATAGTCTGTATTTTTAGTTTGAAATGTGATTTAAAAAGCCAAATGCATGTGGGTTTGTTTATTTGTTTGCTGTTGTTTGTTTTGTTTTTACCTTTGTAAAGTCCTAAGTTGAAAAACCCCTCAGGAAATGGAAATCATTGCAGTCAAACTTGAAGCTCTTTTTTTTTAAAAAATTTTATTATGTATACAGTGTTCTGCCTGCACATATGCCTGCCAGTCAGAAGAAGGCACCATATCTCATTACAGATGGTTGGGAGTCACCATGTGGTTGCTGGGAATTAGACTCAGGACCTCTGGAAGAGCAGCCAGTGCTCTTAACCGCTGAGCTGTCTCTCTAGCCCAGTGGTCAAACTTGGGATCTGATGCCTACACCCTCTGCACATGATAGAGCGAGTTCCTCAGGAAGACTGCTTCCACCTCATGGTGAGACACATGTTCACATGTTCTTCTCTGATCCAGCCAGGACACAGGAAGCCCCAGGGTGTTTGCATCTAAGAGCATTCATGAGAACAGGTTAGTGAACAGATTTCAAAGGTGATGGAGAACTGAAGATGGACAGGTGATCCTAGGGCAATAGGCTGGCAGAACTGCTATTCTTAAGGAGTTACCATGGAGAAATGGGGAAAAGAAGCTGTTGCTGCAAGGGTATCTGAGGCAGAGACAAAGAGATTGGGAGATACCTTCTCCCAAACCTCTCATTAGCTGAACTCAAGCCACACAGCAGGGAGAGATGAACACCACATCGGAGGGCACACAGCCTTGGAGCCAGCTCATCTTGATCCCAGAAGTAACCCCAAGGGTAGTTAATAGAATCCGCATATCACGGATGGAGAAATAAAGCCCTGAAGCCATTGCAGACCTACAGAGCCAAGGGCATGTGACAGCAAAAGGGGGAGCTGACATAAGAACTTAGCTTTCCCATCTATCCGCATCTCTCTGTCCGGTCTCCTGACTTGGCCCCACCGTGATGCAGGAGCCAGGGACATCTATTGCAACAACATGGCACTTCCAAGCTGGTTTAGTGGAAAGTGTCCTCGACTTCCTGTTCCTTCCTGTGCCAGGAACCAGTCAGGGTACCACATGGTGTTCTGGCACCAGGGGCCATTATGATGAGCCAGGACCACCAGCCAGGAAGATGGGCTTGTAGAAGGTCCACCCCAACCTCCCTAAGCCTCCATGAGAGCCTCTGCCTGCCCTTCAGAAGGATGGAGCAATGGGCCAACATGTGCGCCCTGCCAGCTCATTATCTGGGCCTCCTTCTGCTCTCTGGAAGCCCCGGCCTTGCTGGACAGGCTGCGTTCAGTGTTCTGGTGTCAGATGGCCTGATTCCTCCTCTCGGTGGGGCTGGTATTCAGTTGATCCTCAAGCTTCCATTTGGCTCCGAAGACACAAACATCTGCTGGGGTTCTGGTTGGCCTGTGGAAAGCTTCTGAGTGGAGAGGGATGGAGGGGAGGCAAAGAGAGGCAGAGAAGGCAGGAGGGTTAATTAGACACCATGGGGTCAGGGAGCCTTTGTGGAGTCAGAGCCCCGAGTAACACAGTCTCCAGCCCCCAGACCTAGACAGAGAGAAGATGACTTTGCCTGGAGTCGCACTGAAAAGCCTTCCTCCATTGCTCAGCTTCCTCCAACTGTTCCTTTTCTCACCAGTTGGCTATTATTTTCTAACGCATTTTGATAATTACTTTATCAATCAAGAAAGATTAAACAAAAGCCTAAAAATACAGCTGAGTGAGTTTGGGAGCCAACCTATCTTTGGTACTCTGATTTGGGAGATCTTTCTAACAGATACTCAGAAACAAAGGGCTCCACTCCTCATTCCTAGCCAGTTCAGTATCGTCCATCGGCCCTTCCTACCCACCTAGGCCTTGGTAAGGGCCAAGGGACTCCTGTAATCTCAGGCTATGCCAGCTAAGCAAAATACCTCCCTGCCTGGCCGCCTCCTTATTAGAATGACTCCCCATCTTTGATTTGCTCATTCAATAAACAGATTACTGGGTCAACAGTTGAGCGAGCACAGCGTCACGTGCCCCTTCTTGAAGCAGGAATATAGGGAGGATTTGTTCTATTGTAACTGTTTAGAAAGAAAAAGTGCCCATTACTGAATGATGAGGGCTCGGATTTCAGAAGCCAAATGTTTTCTAGTTATGGCCTCTGAATGACTGGACAGAAACCAGCCCATAAGCCTCTTTGAGAGTGTCACGGAGAGGCCCAGCCTACCCAAGTTTGGGGAGAGCCCCAGAAAAAGGGCCAGGCACTGCAACAGTGGGAAGGCAATGCCTTGATTTGAGCTTTAGTCCTAAATCTGTGACTTGGGACTGAGAAGTCATTAGGGAAATCAGTTCAGTGACTGGTGGAAGGTTCTGCCTCGCCCCTTCCCGGGTTTCCATCTCCCTGCCAAGAGGGGCGTGGAGCTCTGCACCAGTGAAGAACAGCAGAGGGCGGCCCGTGCAAGGGGCCCTTCCCTACACTCCTGAGCAGATACCACAGGGACATCAGACCTGAATGAAAGCGTCCAAACTATAGCTGCTCATGTAAAAGCTATCAGGAGACTGGGGGAACGGTTGTCCATATGGCATCCTGAAGCTTCCAAAAGCTATAGAGAAAGGGCTTGGGGGAAAGCGTCCCTCTCCAGAGACAAGGAAGGTGGAAGCTAAGCCTCTGCAGAGACCCGGAAAAGGCACTCCTCCTGATACCCCGCCCCCACCCCAAGTCCGTACTCACCCCCACCCCCACCCCCACCCCCATGGCCTGGAGGATCAGTCTGTGACAGCCTGGGCCACAGGGTCATGGCTGCTGGCTGCTCAGGCTTTTCCATCAACCGGGCTTATGTTTTCTAGCATAAATGAACTCTACAGTTACATTGTGTGGAGGCTTCAGGACACACTTTGCCAAATGGAAAAACATTTGGAGGTTGGGAAAATATCTTGCACATAAATTACCGAAGGCGCAGAGAATCTAAACGAGGACTGAAATCAGAAGCCAAGGAAAAGCTAAGAGGATGCCAAAGTCAAAACGGAGAGAGACAGCGACAGGGAAGCGATGTAATGATTTCTCCTAATGACTCGAAAGGCTAGTTTGTAACCGGCATCGGCCTGGGTATTGGGAAACAGGCTCGAAATGGCGAGGTCAAACTCATTTTTCATCCTCTGGGCTCTGCGCTGGTTAGTAAGTGCTGCCCACCAGAAAGGAGCAAAGAAAGCTGTGTGGCAAAGGCCAGCTACACACTTGTTAATGTCCTGATTTATGACACTGAAGAGATTGAACTAAGAGGGGTCTCTCTCTCTCTCTTTCTTTCTCTCTCTCTCTCTGGTGGTGGAAACTATTAAAGTACAGGCAGACCAGGAAGTTTGTGATAAAGAAAAACCAGGCTCCCTGACATACAATCTCTCTCTTGGCTTAAGTAAACTTGCTCCTTCAAGGCCTGCCATCAGCAGAGGTCCGGCTCACGTTTCACCGCTAAATCTGAGTCAACAATCCCTAATCTGGACACTGGGTTCGGAATCCAGGCTCAAGTTGCACTTGGAAGCTGACAGCAGGGACGAGAGTAGAGAAAAATACGGCCTTTGTTTCTGGTCTGATCGTCCCCACCGAGTGAGCTGAGGTCATGTGTCGCTTGCTGTCATCAACAAGATAAAAGTTTGCACCTCTCTGGCCCTGCCATGTCTCTGCTGCCATTTATGTGTGGGCCAAGGCGCCCTGCCTGCCCACTGGAGGGCCAAGTTTGTGGAGAGCTTGGATTTGGAGCCCTTTTCATCTTCCTGACATGTGATACCGTGACAGAGACGGCCCTCGCGGGGTTGCTATGCAGATATACAATTTCTGAAAAGTAACAGCCGGAAAACGAAAACCCTGGGCTGGATTAGCGTTTCACAAAGAACGGGGCTAAAAATGGGCAGCAGTTAGGTTCAAAAGCTAAAAGAGACGGCGGTGGGGGTTAGACCCGGGGGTGAATTAAAGTTTCATGAAAACAAACTTTTTTGAAGGATCAATATGTATAAAAGTATCTTATTGCATTCCCGGCCTTAGACCTGAGCTCTGATCCAGCCCCGGCCTATGACGGTTACACCCCGTGTAAACGGGAGGTTGGGGCTCTGGTTCTAGGGTGCTCAAGAGTGTGGTGGTAGAGGGGCTTCCACTGGGCCTTGCCAGTTCAGAAAACTCTTTTGTTTTTCCTACTATATTTGCTTTAGTCATTTCTCCTTTGTGGTAGTCCATTCTTCTTGTCTAACCGAGCCTAGGAAGAAGGGAGAGGGAGATCGTACAATTCTGAGGTTGTCCTGCTATGCTCGCCATACTTTCCCCTCGCCGTATGCAGGTCAAAGGCATGCTTCCAGTGCATTCACCCACAAACCTAGCCTTTCCCAAGAAGCATTTCTAACATGAGAAGTAAGAAATGGTTTTACACGAAACATTCGAACGACATGAGAGACAGAAGGGAACCAGCTTAAGACCTTTTTTTCCTTTTTATCCTCAAAATCCTGAGCCTTCTGGCAGCAGCAGCTCATATGTGCTTCCTGTGTCTTCTGTGAGTTGGCCTTGGGACAGGGCCCCCACCTGCTGCTCAAGACACCTGGGCTTCCCAACCCCGGGAGGTCCGGATGGAAGCCAAGAACAGGGGATTCTGCAGTGGACAGAAAAGACTGCTGGGATCCAGTCCATTGCTCAGACTGTGGGTGGCAGGCAGAGGGGCCAGGAGCCTGCCTACCAAACGCACCAGCTGACACAATAGATGCTTGCTTTGTGCTCCCGGGCTGGCTGCAGGAAGGCTGTGAGGGGAAATCATCACAGCAGAGAGCTACAGAAGGGTCCTCGGGAACATTCTTATGTATTGGCTTCAGAAACTGGTGATGTCTGCAAAGCAGACCCCTCATTCGAGATAAGAATTTGCTGGAGGCTCTGCAGGTAAAGAGAAGGAGGTATTTGTCCCTTTCTATCACCCATCCTCCGTGTCAACTTCCAGGACTGACACCTGAGTCATCCTCAGAAATGGCATTTGTGAATGTCATGCTGTCAGAGAACTTGGTCACACAAATGCTCATGTATGCAGAAATCCTCCCTTGCACAGAAGGATAGCCCAGCGCAAGCACACTGGGTAGGATGAGGTGTTCGGCTGCCTGAACGTGGTTCTAGGTTCTGCAGCTAGTCTCTGTGTGCTTGCCTTCCTTGCCCTGCGAAATGTGGATGAGGGACCTCACCGGTCCAGCAATGCTGAATCACTTAGCAAGCTCTGGACCTCATTAAAATTGAAAGTATTGACCACTGATTCTTGGAGACTTCATTGCCTGCTAGTGAGACTCAGATCTGTGTGTGACGAAAGGAGAGCCTCCTCCATTGTCTTAGCACTGGCTGCAGATTGAAGGGCAGTCACCAGATACAGATCCCACTGGCAAACTGAGTGACTAGCTGAGCTGGAACCATGTAGTATTTCTACAGCCTTCAAGTGGACACTGCACTTGGGGCACAGGGTTCTGGTCTCAGCTGTCTCTGACCCTGCCTGGGTTGTGTTTTCCTTACCCAGAAATGAGGTTCACACCGAGAATTGCCCGAGCTGGTCCCCATGACCATGGTAGTGCCTGGCACACAGAAATCTTAACATTCGTCTATCTGTCCAGTTTCTCCGTTGCCTGGTAAGCCAGGACATGGCTCCATTGTGA
Organism: Dicrostonyx torquatus; assembly: GCA_028555095.1. NCBI lineage: Eukaryota > Metazoa > Chordata > Mammalia > Rodentia > Cricetidae > Dicrostonyx > Dicrostonyx torquatus. The sequence continues at coordinate 2,870,585 of JAQHUG010000179.1, forward strand.
TGCTGCCCTGTGGCTCGTCTTTAACAGTCTCACCCAATAGTTATGTGCCATGGAAGAAGCCCTAGTTTGAAGTTTAAAAAACAAATGAACAAAAAATAGAACAGTGAAAAATTGAAAAAGTCTCCAATCCCAGGTAATGTAACGTGTGTAACAAAGTGACCCTCATGTATTCCTTTCTCTGAGTTGCTGGTAGAGCCCTAATGCACACACCTCAGTGTCCCACAGACATTACCTGGGATAGCCATATACTGGGTTTTGTTTGGAACTAGGTGTCAAAAGTAGACACATTGTTTTTTTTTCTCCTCAGACACAATGAAGGTCCTTTGACACCTTTATATCTTATGCTCACTGTGTAGGCACCATAGGGATGATCTGAACTCTTTGGTTATAATTACAAAGGGTTTCAGGCTGACTAAATCTGCTCAGCCCTGGAGCCCCTGCTGGGTTGTGCCTTGGCGGGAAAATCCCTTCATCTGCATGCCTGTTTCTTTAGCTGTGAGGTATGGATGGTGATGAAGGTGATGCTGCTGGTAATATTGGGGTGGTAGTGGTAGTGATGAGAATGATGGTGGTGATGGTGATGCTGATGGTAATATTGGGGTGGTAGTGGTAGTGATGAGAATGATGGTGGTGATGGTGATGCTGATGGTGATGGTGATACTGGGGCAGTAGTGGTAGTGATGAGGATGATGATGGTGATGCTGATAGAGATACTGGGGCAGTAGTGATGATGATAATGGTGGTGATGATGGTGGCGATAATAGGGTGGTAGTGATTAGGATGATGACAATGGTGATAATGATGGTGGGGATGATAGTAGGATGGTAGTGGTAGTGATGAGGATGATGGTGGTGATGCTGATGCTCAGAGGTAATGCGAATGTGAACGAAGCCCTTATCACACTGCTCTCTGTGGATAAATCCCTAATGAATGAGCTATTTCCCCAGCAAGGTTTTTCCTTCACTAGGAGGGTTTCACGTGTGGCAACTGCTTCTTGGGTAACAGAATAAGAGTCCCTTTTGGGGTTTGTAGTCTAACTGACCATCTACAAATGAGTCTAACAACCAAGGCATGATCTTATTGCTAAGGATCTTCTGGATGAAACATTACTGTTCTGTGACCTCAACTCAGTGTTCAGCAGAGGAACACAGGGGCAGAAACCACCCTTCTTCTGTACACAGGAGTGGTAACCATGCCCTCTTCTGCACTGGAACCAGAAGACAAGGCGAAGCACTGGTCTCCAGCACTTGCTGCACACACCTCCGCTTACAGGATTCCACTGCCCACCACCGTCTAGCATTAGGTTGGCAAGATCAAAGGGCTTCCACTCAGACAGCACCTCCTAGTCTAAGGGTGCTCAGCAATCCTTCCAGATACAGAGTGAGGTGAGCCACAGAACCTGCCTCTGAGGAGCCCAGAGGACATGAGAGGACTGTCGAGTTGAGGTCGCCGGAAGGGACCTCAGTCCCTAGAGATGGGAGGCACAGGGCCCTGGAGGAAAGCCACCTATTGTCCCTGAGGGAGTCAGGCTTGTCTTTGTATAGACCTGGCCACGAAGTGAGTCTTGAAAGCAGTGGGTCGTAAATACTTACAATACTGATGATCTCCCGTGTACTGAGACTAGCAAATGAGGCCAATAAGACTTGATTCCCACTCTCAAAGTCTCCATATTAGAAAGGACATGGAGAAGCGTGGCTGAACGGCAGTATGGCCCGCATGGGCACGGAGGTCAACATGTTGGGGAGAAGGCCGGAAAGCTGCTCTGAGCAGAGGCCGTGGGAATTACCCAAGGGGGAGAAAGGAAAGCCTTTGGAAGCTGGGGCACGGGACATGGAGAGAGCGGGGCTCCCAATTCAGACACTAACTGGAGGTGAGGTTGGCCATGGGGAGGAGTCGGTAGAGCTGGGAGGCTTCTAGGCCTGACATCTAGGGTCTGCTTGCAGCTCCAGCAGGACTTGCATAGCAAGGATTATAAGGAAAGGTGGCTTTCAAATCTGTCGTGGCAGGGTCTTGAGACCAAGAAATGGTCCATCTTTTTCCCAGTCCTGTCCTCCTGGTAAGCATGAGAAGCCACTGGGACAAAGCCTGTGAGCTTCATTCTTCTCTAGTCTGCCCGAAGCATCAGGCATGAACAGTGTGCTGTGTGGGATTTGACAACTTTGAAGAATACAGCCTGATGCACTTCTCAGAACAGAACGGACTCAGGATGGCCTCACTTCCAGTAAGGTGCCACAGACAATACCTTCCGACAGTCACCCCACAGTTTAGTCTAAAACAGTGGTTCTCAACCTTCTTCATGCTGAGCCCCTTTAATACGGTTCCTCATAGCATGCTGACGCCCAAGCATAAAAAGATGCTCATTGGTACTTCATAACTGCAATTTTCTGTGTGAAATTGTAATATAAATCTGTACTTTCTGATGGTCTTAGGTGACCCCCGTGAAAGCATCAACCCACAAAAGGGGTCGCAACCCACAGGTTGAGCAGCGCCAGTCAAGAACAAAGACCACTTCCAGAAACAACTGAACCACTACTGTATTTCCTTTTTTTTTTCTTTTCTTTTTTTTTTTTATGACAGTGTCTCTCTTCATAGCCCTTGCTGGCCTAGAACACACTATGTAGACCAGGCTGACCTTGAACTCACAGAGATCTGCCTGCCTCTGCTGGGATTAAAGGCATGCACCACCACTCGCCGCTCCAAACTTAAAGGACATCAAAGTGCCTCTCCCTGAGAATGTCAGCCACCTCCCCCAGGTCAGATTCAGGTCTAGCGAGGCTTGCAATTTACCAGTTGTGTGACCTTGGATGGTAACTAAACACACCAAGCTCTTACTCCTTTGCACGTGAGAAAGGAAAACAGGCTTTTCCTCCCTGGTTGCTATGAAGAGGAAGAGAGGCTGCTGTTCATGTGTTTGACACACACTGCTTCTTGCTTCCATAAGTCCTGTTTCTCTTGTATGTAGTTCTGACAGCTCGGGAGAGGGATACACTCAGAGAACACCAGAATCAGGAAGGAGGAGGAGGAGGAAAAGGGCACTGGTGGCTAATGAGATGCCACGGACTCTTCCTGTGGGAACAAAGGTACCTTTTGTTTCCAGGAGGGTCAAAATGTTTGCTCGACAATCTTGGATGGCAGACAAAAGCAAGATCAATATCCTGGATGCTTGTCCCTACGGCCAAGTCTAGATGAATAATGCTATCAGGGACTTTGACCCAGACAGCCACACAAAGTGCCCTAGGTCTTGACATGTCTTAATCCTCACTAGGCCTGCCACTGTCAAGTTCACATGGAGTCACTTCCATAAATGCAACCTTCAACTGAAAGCCTGCAAGCGCTTTCCAGGCCCCGGAAGAGGCAGAAACCAGCCTTCTTAGGCTCAAAGAGCTGGCCGCGTTGACCAGTCAGCAGTGTCTAAACATTTTAATGAACATTTGTTTTTGACATACTCTGTCAACTAGTTGTTGGATTATGGACACCCGGTTGCTTTTCTAAGTTTGAAGGTGTGTTGTTTTCCCACACAGAATCTGAGGCCTGACTCAGTGTACACTGCTTACCACAACCGGTGCTTGTTTTACCTTAGGGATCCCCTGATGCTTAACTCGGGCGTTTTCAGTGAACCCATCCCATCTGTGTAAGGCTGCAACCAAAGTGCCCATGAATCCGTGGAGCAAGAGGGGCAAGGTGGGGTCAAATGGAGGGAGATGGGTTGTGGAGTGAGTGGAGCCCACGCGAAATGCTCATGTCCAGCCCACACCACTTGAATCTCAGATTCAATGTCTCAGAACTGAGGCCAAGACTCAGGCACATGGACGGCTGACTTCACAGGACCCAGAGCTCACTGTGCACACACCAGGCTGTGCCCAACGGTCACAGTGGGTAGCTGGCCCTGAAATGGCAGTGTGGGCTGTGGGCCACAGAGATGCAAGGTTCATAGTGTCTTAGACAAGACCATGCGGCCCCGCCCTTGATCGTCTTAAACAGTGTTTCTAGGGACTGAGGGGGCAAGAATAAATACTTTCTGTAGCGAGGCAAATACCAACAATGATCACAATAATGAGAAAAGGCAAAGAAGCACATGTAAGTGCGTCGTCGTTTCTCAGAGATTTATTTCGTCTGACGAATCTGACACCGCAGGAAAAGGAGCACCCAGAGGGGCTGCGGCCTCCTCACAGGTGGGTTTGGTGGTGGGCTGTTGGCTGCTTTAATTTGCTGTTGGAAGTTTTTCCGTTCCCTTTTATAAATCTCTCCCTGGGCTTGAGAGCGCTACCTCCCTCCCGCTTCCCTTTCCCCACCCCCCACCCCCCATTTCATGTTTAAAAAGCGAGTTTGCTCGCCAGGTGTGTCCCCCAAGCTCTCACGGCTCTAATAAATAAGGAGCACCTGTAAGACAGTAGCCTGACTCGACTGTACAAAGGAGGGTATAGAAATACAATATGTACACGCAACCATGGCCCCAGTGCTGACCAGTGGCGCCAGCCCTGCTTCCCCTCCCACCATGACGGCCACCCTCCTGCTGAGGCTCCACAGCCTGGAGGGGTGGGGCACCCGGCCCCCTCCAGAGGGAACAATTGCTTTTATTGGAGCTAGTAAACAGATACACTGAATCACAAGGTGATTTGATTTGATTTTTTTAAGGTTTTCTTCTTTTTTTTGAAATTTTTTTCTTTTCTTTTCTTTTTTCTCATCAGACTGGGGCACTCCACGACTGTCTCACCGACTCAGTGCCAGCACACATGTTCTAGAGGACTCTGGAATCGCAGCTACAACTGTACAAGTGCACACAAGTAAATCTACCCTGTTATCCTCCACCCGCTGATTGAGGATCGAATTGCACATTTCTCTTAAGCATGACAGGAGAAAGCAAACAGTGAAACAGAATCCTGGGCGATCTTTCTCACTTTCCTCTTGTTTTCATTGGTTCGCCCATACCATTCTAATTATCATGAAAGGGCTCTGCGTATAGAGAGATTGTCTCACTGACTTCCTGGATCTCCGAAAACCATCAGGGTTGAAATTTCATCTGCGTCTCTCCTGACGCCCAGCAAATATCCCCCCCTCGGATTATATTACACCTTGAGGGCATTTTGGTCTTCAGTTCGACACTCACTCTCTGTTCCCAAATGGGGCGCTAGTTAGGGGCATTTCAAGAGAAAGCTGAGAAGAAGAAACATTTACCGAGTTCTCTTGGCATTCGGTCTCTGTAAAACCACAGTATAAACTATCCATGCTGCTTCTTACATCTGGCGGATCGAAAATTAAAAGCCATAAAAGTGTAACACTGAAAATATGGCATCAAAAAGGATAAAGGTGGCCTTTGTAAAAAATAACATGAAAAGTATATTAGCCAATAAAATATTCTACCTCTTCATTTAAAAGTGCATCGTGGGCTGGGGCAGATGAATCTGAAGCTTTGGGACTCCAGCACCATCCTTCTCCTCACCAAAAACTTCAACAGTTCTGTTCCTAAATCATAAAAGCAAATCACAATTCTCATCATAGCAGCAAACCACAGCAGTTCTTAAAAAGATTTAAAAAAGACTCTTGTTTTCCAGTCCCTAAAATCTTCCGGCCTCAGCCGTACAGCCTTGAAGATGGGGTGAGGAGAATACCTACATTGGTCCTTGTGGCGTGTTGGTGGTTTTTGTTTGTTTGTTTATTTTCAACCAGCGGAATCCCTAAGTTCCTCTGGGGAGAAGCAGAGATGGAGGGAGCAGGAATGCTGGGCCCAAGCTCGGTGGGTCCAAGACTTGCTGGCTTCTCTGGCCTAGAGGCCACCAGGGAGGGCTGCTTCCTCCAAGATGTTTAATGACAGGAAGCTGTGTTATTTGCTTGAACTTTAGCCAGAGGGGGGTGGTGAGCTGACCAGCTGGTGTCATTGGATGGCATGACATGATTTGCTCCACGCCCTCTCTCCATGCAAGGTACCCTGGGAGCGAGTGTTCCTGGGAAAAGATGAGAAGGAGCCATGAGAATGCACTGGACCAAATCTCTCCCCACCCACCCGCCTCCTCCCACCCTGACTCGCTGCAGAGAACCAGCCAGGAGAGAGCTGCAGCTCCCAGCCCCAGTTCCTCCAAAGTGGAGTCCCAGCCGCACGATTTCAGAGAGCTCCATTCAGTCAGCTTGAGATCTGCCCTGCCAGCTTTGTGTGAGCAACTGAAACTGGAGCCCTCTTTGGAAAACCATAATGTGCATGATGGACCACGCCCTCCCCGAAGACCACAGCATCCTTTGCAACCAGCGCTACAGCCTCCACAGGACATGATTAACCAGCAGGAGGTCTGTGGAGTCCCCTAGGGTCACTCCAAAGACAGGCCTGCAAACTTCATTGCTACCCTTTACATATTAACTCTGGTGTTTGAGGTCTCAAGCAGTCCATATTAGTAAATAAAGCTACACTGATAGAAAACACACACACACACACACACACACATGCATGCACACACGCACACATGCATACACGCAATCACATACCCCTTGCTTCAGAATTTCCTATGGAGGTAACTAAGCTGGAAGAAATAGCTGCCCCCATCTGTGGGTCTGACCTGTCAAAGTCAGCCACCAGACCTCCTCACATCCAAGCAACATGGGAGCACAAGATGCACAGAAAGCAAGTCACACATGCCTGGCGAACATGGCCAGAGAGCCCAAACCGAACTTTCAAACTAGTTCTGGGGAATGCCATCCCCACGTTCACCACACACTCCTCTGCATCCTTACGGCCTTCTGCTGCTTGCTGCCAGGCCTTTCATCTGAAGCAGGGCCTTTGGAAGAGTCAGGCATTCCCAAAAAGCCGCCATTTAGAAGCCTGCCCTGCAAACTGTGACTTTCCCAAGGGCCCCAGCCTGTCTACCTCTTTCCTCTACATTAGTTGGCTGGCTGGTCATCGGTGTTCCACATGTCTTGTTAAATGGATGAGTTAAGCAGCTGTCTTCCACAATGTCCCCAAAGAGACTCCCTCTGCCAATAAATGTGGTTGTCAGAAACACGAAAGGCTACAATTTGGCAAATGTGAAGTGGTAACGCAAGACACACAAACATCTTTACAATCACTGGGATCATTCTCAGAATAATGAGCAAATAATTTCACACAGGTGACACAATCTAGGAGTCAAAGGAAGTCCCAGAGATAAAATATGACAATTTCACTTTATAGAAGGAGAAATGGAGGCTGCAGAGGCCGAGAAGTCCACTCGGGGTGTGCAAACCAGGGTTTTAGCTTGAGAGCGGGGCGGTCAGCTGCCTGCTGGGAAGACACAGCAGCAGCCGCGCTTTGAACCCTGCTGTCCAAATCCTGGTGTTAATGGCAATGATAATAATCATCAGCCAAAAACAAGGTTTGAAATTCTCAGTGTGCACAGCAGGAAATGCCTGAGTTCCCCAAATCATATTAAATCACCAGACCCGTGTGCATTTAATGTGTATATTAAATAACCAAAGTGAAAATGCAAAAGGCCACAAGTATGCAACGGGGGTGGAATTAGGCCACGGAAATCTTTTCATTCGGCACAGGCAGGTTTGGGTATGGGGGCATTTATCTATGAACACAGAGTTCGCCTCCTCCGGCCCTCCTTTCTGTCTGAAGGATGAGACCCCACAACAAAACCATCAAGATACAGGGGCACATCAGAAGCCACAGGAGAATGCAGAAGAGCAATGAAAAGGGGACTAGAAGACACGGCCACTTCCTCTGGGGACACATCTTTTGCTCTGTCAAGCACAGCCCCGAGGCTGCTGAGAAGGAGGGGAAATATCCCCACCTTTGGGCCTGGGACCAAGAGTGACCACATCTTGGAGTTGGGAAGCAGGAATGGGGGTGGGAGAGAGTCCAAATTCTTTCTTTTAAAGGGAAAAGAAAAACCGAGGGGTTGTAGCATTTCCTTCTAGTGACTGGGAGACACCACCATTTTTAATTGTTGCAACTGTTTGTTCTATGATGTATATAGTGTTTTTCTTTAATGCAATCACAACCCAAAGTGGGGGTGGTGGTGGAGGAATATCTCTCAAATAAGTGTCTTTGTATTCAAATCACCATTGGACAAGGACCAAATATGCCCAGCATCAGCCTATGTGGAGAAAATGTCTAGGCTTTCATAAGAGACTGGGAAATCGGGCTTATAATGAGAGCCATTCTGGAACCTTAAGTACAGCATTTGCCATCCCAAACACTATAATAATCATTATTATTCTCTGGTATCTATTATTGTCTGGTAAATAATATGTGTTTTCCCCCCAAGTTCCAAAGGGTGCAGCTGCATGGTGTTCTATTTTTTGCAGACCCAGGCCTGCTGCTTTGCAAGCCTACTTCCACGGAGCCTATTTTAAGAGAGTGCGCAGGAGACCGTGTGCCCTTCCTCTCTCTCAGCACACATGTGCACCTGGGACATCCCCAAAGGCCAGAGGGTGGCAGTCTCTTTCTGCTGGCAACTTTTGAGGTTGGGGGTGGTACTAAAGTGAGCCTCTTCCATTGGTTCAAGGCAGCCCCCTTGTTGGTGACACAGGCAATGGGTTAGTGACACATGAGCGTGTTTGGGCTTCACTTTCCTGATTCTCATTGGGAGGTAACATATGGAGACCTCGAGAGAAAGGGAGAAACAGTCTTGGAGATTCAGAAAGTGGCCATGTCAGAAAGCTAAGGACCTTTTGGCCACACAGCGGACTCCTATGGAAAAACTGTCCCCAGTGTCTAAATGTCATCATCTGCAGAGAGTAGAAAGTACAAGAAACAGGAGAGGCAGGCAGCATCCCCATCCTGGCTGTCTGTGTGCTCTTGGACACGTGTCTCACTGACCCTTCCCCACAGCTTGCTGAGGGAAGCCGGAGAGGAGCTCCCTACCACATCTCTTATCCTCCTCAGGCCGATTAGGGCACCTTTGACAAAACTCAATACCAAATATATAGTCTTGCCACGTAAGCAACTGGATAACAATCTGTTGTCACCACATAAGCAAGGTGCCCTTTCAGGGTCTTCAAGTCCAGAGTTTGTTTCTTTTGCTCTGAGTGGCCATGAGTACCCACATACACGTGTGTGCATGTGCAAACACACTCGTGTGTGCATGTGCAAACACACTCGTGTGTGCATGTGCAAACACACTCGTGTGTGCATGTGCAAACACACTCGTGTGGCATAGATTTCTGGAGTGCCTCTGAATGCAAAGGATTCTGGGAAAGCGTCCACACTTGATCCTGACAGTTTGGGTTTTCTCTGAATGGGCTTGTCTAAAGGTAGGATATCTTCCGTGTACCCTGGAATAACACACACACACACGCCCATGTCTTGTACTGTGTGTTTCCCATATACAAATCCTAGAACTACCATGTGTGGTTTCTATGGGATATGGATGATCATCTGTCCTCAAATTCCAGACATGCCTTCCCCTTCTACCCAGCAGAGTGTAGCAGCCTCTCATGGAGTGACAATTGCACACTAAAAGGGCTGAGAGATACTCTGTCCACATGGCAAGTGGAAGCCTTACTAAAAATGTAATTTATTTACCCATCTTCCTTTGCCACAGAAATTTTTTTCAAAGGGCTAAGAGCAAAACTGAGCCTTACACTGGTAAATTCTTCTAATTCTAATACTCTCAAAACACAACCATTCCCACTTCTACCTCTCTGATTTACAGCCTAAGATGCAGGAGGCTGTTGCATTTTAGAAAATTCTAGACAACCACTCGCAGTGGCCCTGAGAAGAAAAATGGTCTCATTTCAAACCCAGGGTAGCCTTTATGTGATGTGAAATGTCATCTTTGCCTGGAAGCATGCCTCTTTTAATCTAGACTAGTATCCAACTTTTTATTTTTGTTTCATTTCTTAAATATCTTTGTAATTTACATAATCAAAATCTAGTAGGCCTGTCCTGTCTTGCTTATTTATAAAAGGCAAGGCTCCTCTTGTCTGTCATTTTTGTTCTCTGGTGTCTAAAACCCCATGGCATCGACCCTATGATAGGCAAAAAATGCCCACTGCCAAGCCGGCTTGCCTTTGCCCAAGTATCCTGGCCCTAGTAGAAATCCACTCACTTGAGCACGGCTGCCCATCACTTATCAGAGTTAAATACAGCCATTACGTGCTGGCAGAGGCTTCGCTGTTTATCTGGGACAATAACGAGTCCCTGAGGACAGACTGCTCTCAGGTAGCAGCGGCTATTCTGGGACACTCACAAGGGTAGAGCCCTGTGGTCAATGAACCGAGCCGCCTGCAGCAGCTGATAAACTCTGAGTTAGATGCCAGATTGGGGTCCCTTACCCACCCCATCGCAGCCAGGACTATACAGCTTGGCCAGGCTTTGCCAAAAGGCTTCCCCACCTCTCATGTCAACCCAGAGTCATACGAATTTTGAAATGTCTTGCACCAGGTTGCACATATTTAATCTTTGAAACAGATGTCATCTCTTTTCTTATATCTCATTGAATGAACGCCCTAGAGGGCATATAGGGGTTGGGGTAAACCAGCTTAGCCCCACACTGGCTTCTGGATTTCAACCTCATCACTCACCCTGTGGCTCTGACAAACTATAATGTATATTTACTTTTTAACCAAGTATGCTGCATCTATCTATCTATCTATCTATCAATCATCTATCTACCTACCTACCTACCTATCTACCTATCTACCATCTGTCTGCCTGCCTATCTATATATAATTTTTGTTTTTCAGAAAGTCTCATGTAGCCCAGGCTGGACTCAGACTTGCTCTACAGTCTCCTGCCTCCACCTCCCAAATTACGTGCAACACCACAGCAAGCTGAAAACAAGTGTATTTTGTCCTTATTTTGTGTCGGCACCCACTTCACACAGAAGCAACACTGCTAACACACTGGTGATTGCCTTCATTTCACAAGGAGATGACCTGCTTGGGGTCACCAGCTTCCAGAAGCCCCAAGTCCAATATCCTTCCCCCAAACACAGGGACTACTGCCCTTGGTCCACGCTCATCTCTTGGCTTTTTTACCTTGACCACTGAGGAGGCAGGTCATGTCTGAGACATAAGGCACCTCCCAGAAATATGTACCATTTAGCTCCTTCACTTTGGCCAGTCTATAGCTCTGCTTTCAACACTCTCTGTGACAATCTGAGCAGGTGTCCCTCTGTCCCTGCTGCATGTGCTAGATCCTAGAAGGACTGAGTAACTCCTCTGATTTCTACCACAAGATCTTGAAAAGCCATTGCCAAAATTCTGCCTTGGACACACACACACACACACACACACACACACACACACACACCCCAAAAAAAAAAGCAGATGCTGGATGCTGGTTGTGTCTGAACACAGGCACTCTGGGTGACAAATAAGGGACCCTGAAGGAAAAAGTAGCTATGTGTGGCTGCCGGACTGGAGCAGATTTTAAGACCTTAGATAAAGTTTAGAAAAGTAATTTCCCTCAACTTTATTCTTTACGACCAGTAGCAGAGAGGGACAAGGCTTCAGATTAGTGAGAACAGCACTATAAAAAGTAAGAGCAAGAAATCTGATTCCTCCTCTCCTCTGCGAGGTCGGGGCATGTGGTTAATGGCTGCTTCTCCTTAGTCTTGCGATCCTTCAGCCCAGATGTACATTTATGCCTCATTTCTCCCTGCAATAAGCTGCCCAGTGTGAGACTGCCATGCAGGGGGTGGGGGTGGCAAAATGTGACTCTGGTCCTCGGCCCAGGGTCTGTAACTTAAGCAGCTTTGATCAGATCCGGTGTCCTGGATGGAAGGAAAGGCAGATGAGGACTCCGGTTCTGAGTGACCTTGAACAGTCGCTTCTTGTCTCAGCCTGTTCTCCAGGTGGCATGAGCAATCTGATGGGAACTTCTTCTCTAACGTCTGAGCTGAACAGCATAGACATACCTGTTTCCCAGAACACACACAATGAAAGACGTTCTGGACTGCAGAGCCTTGGGGCACGTTTTATAATAAGCGTGTGCTCTGAGCGGGGAGCTCGCTGGTTCTCTGAGTTTGGGGTCACTGCTTCACTCTTATAGTAACATATCCAATGGCTCTGCATGGAGTCTCTGAAGCCAACTCCCAGCACTATTTACTATTTACAGAGAATTACATGGAATTACATGGAATTTACTATTACGAATTTTACTAGTTGGGCACCAACGCTTTCCATGAAATCTTGTCCTGACACACTTAGGGCGCTCACAGAGCTGAACTCACTTCTTCCAGTAAACAGATCCTCCGAGGCTTGCACCACAAGTTTTGACCCACAAAACCACGCTCTCACTTCCCTTCTCTACCAGTAGTAGTCTGCTTTTACCACATGGAGAGGCCTCAGCTCTACGGCCCATGAGGTGAAAACAGATAAAAGAGCATCTCTAAAAGATGTCAAACTCCATTGACTCAGTTTCCCAGAAAATGTGTGTACGTGTCTGAGAGTTAACAGCTCCACCCCACCCTTCACTGGAGCCTTTCTACTGCCGTTCAGACTAAGGATGGGAGGCTGGGCATCACGGGGGTCCCTGCAGACATCCTGGCCCACTCAGGGGAAGCTGATGTCTAAAGCACCCCTCTTCTGCAGAGCCCCTGATTTAACTCCCCCAAACAAATTAAGACAGCCAGACAATATACCCATATCATGCCTCACCCAGCCTTACCCAATGAGTCAGCTCATTGTTGCTGAGGTGGGGTGGGATGTAGAACTCCTGTTTCCATGACAACCCAAAGCCCATCAGTATACCCTTTATTGACCACAGAATTCCTGTTGGCTGGGAGATTGCCATCTACCCTCAGCCTTGAAGTCACTTTAGGCCTTCCTGAGACAAAGATGCTTCTTCACTGCCCTGCTATGATGGACATACAAGGTGCAGACATGGCAGGCAGTGCCTCTCACCCTCTAGCGATAACACCTATGGCTGGTAATTAGCCTGTCATCAGGATTCCAAGATCTGTGAGGCCAGTCTTCTGTTGTTTCCTTTCTGTCTATGAACGGTTGCTAAAGTAATTTCCCTCAAGCACAGATCTCATCATCACTCCTCTGCTCCAGATCACAGTGATTATAATCACTACCACGTCCAGAACCAACTCCCCCACCCGCTGTGATCCAGCCTCCAGGTTCCTGTGCATTATACCTGGCTGCCTCCCTCATGCTTCCAGCCTGGCCCACTGGCCTCTGTCCTTTCCTTGGTTGAGAAGCCAACTGGATTCATACACTTTAAACAGTGCCTTCAAGAGACCCTTCTCATTTGAGTTGCTCGGTTTTGCCCACTCTGTCTGTCCCCAAGCAGGAAGTCAGAGCAACGGCAGGAACTTGGCCCCAGACTATTCTGCCATGAACCCGCACCCCTGTTTGCTTATCGTATTGGCTTGTACATTTTCCATGGTGCCTCTAAAAGTGACCTTGGCTATTTCTGGCCTCCTAACTCTCCCCAAATAAGGACCCCTATCTTCCCCATGTTTCTTTCATTTTCTCTCTATTCCCCGTGCCGTGCTTTATTAATAGAATAACCATAATAAGAAAGCATTCGACATTGCTAGTGAGAAAAGGGTGTTTTGTCTTCTGGAGAAATGAAGATTATCTCTGAACAATGAATAAGCAAAAAGAACTGCCTCTCTCCCTCTTTTTGGATATAACAGTAATGTGCTTTATGGATTGCATTATATAAATTAAGTACAATTTAAGGATTTATAAATACCAAATAAAGGACTTTTAAAGTCTTTACTTCTGGAGGCTGGGGATGTTGCTCAGCTGGTAAATGCTTGTCTAGCATGCATGAAGGCTGGAGTTTGGTGCCTAACACTGTATAAGCTGGGCATGTTGTTATACTTCTATAATTCCAGCACTTGGGGGTAGAGTCCCAAGTGTCAGAAGTTTAAAGTCACTCTCAGCTACACGGAGAGTTTGAGGCCAGCCTGGATTCCATGAGATCCTATCTTGAAAAACAAAACAAGAAGTTATTATTTCTGTACAAGAGATCGCATGCGTGTATACACAAACACACAGAGCAGAGACAACGCCACAGGGAGTCCCCCAGTGGGTAGGAAATGCTTTCAGGACCAGGACGAGTGGCCCTGGTCTTCAAGTGCTTTTCTGCTCAAATCTTTCATAGTTTTTCAATCAGTATTTGAGATTCGCATTGATCAAACCTTGGAGGATATGAAAATAGCCATTAAGTCCCATGTTTATGATGTCATCATATCAAGTGGGAGAAACAGAGGGACCTGGGTATATTTTTGGTTTGGCAAACTCTAGAACTATTTTTTTTCAAACGTTTGGGGTTTGGCTAAAACCAAGTCTTATTTTGCCAAGCACTTTGGCTTTAATTTTTAAACCCATGTGTATTTTAAAAGAAATTCTATCTATATGTTTCTGACTCATTTACACTTAGCTCATGAAAACCCTGTTTGGTAAGCGCTAATAGATGTCACGGCAGGTTTATGAGCATTCTTAAGCCTTCTTTCCCCTCCATCCTTACCAGAAGGTAGTATTTTGCTAGCCATAAAAGAGTGTGAGCCCCAGAGGCATGTGATCATCTGCGATTTATGACCTCTGAAGCTTAAGTGGATTGTGAGTTTGGAAGGCTTTCTCTCCTTCCTTTTTCCCTAACTGCACAAACAGGCCCCCGCGGACAAAGACTGCTACCTCTCACCTTCCAACGGGACTGGAGGCAAAAGTCAAGAATCCATTCTATCCACCAAGTTGCTCCTGAAACTATTTTTTTTTGGGCGGGGGAGGAAGAGTCTGTTGCTTCAAATTCAGTTGGACACAGACTGAGACCTGACCCTCTAAGGGAACCTTCACCAATTATGCTCAGGAGAAGTGAACTCAACTTGATTCAAGTTAGAAGAGTTTACCTTTTGAGTACTGAGAGTTTATCTTTTTTAATAGCAGGCAACCAATCCTGTTAAGGAGTTTTAACACTTAAAAAAAGCTGAATCCACTAAAAATGGCATTTGAATGAAAACCAGAAAAGCAGGAAGAATGTGCCTGCGTGCAATGACTTTTCCAAAATCTTCCGTACTGGTGCTTGGATACCAGGCAATTACAGTATTCTATGGGAGATGATGGCTTTGGATCAAGTACTTAAAAATGGCTTATAAATATTTAAACTATAAGCATCTAACAAATCGTAACGACAAAGTTTTATATTTAACCACATGTGCTCCAAATATCTTGAAATTACTCTAAATATAGGTTTAAAATATCAAAGGGGCTTGCTGATGGCATGTAGAACTTTGCAGGGAAACTTAAACCCGATCATTCTTGCTCACACAACACCCACTTTGCACGATTTTGAAAGCATGTGCATATAGATTCCTTCAGAAAATGATCTTGTTCCAATCCTTTGCTGAATTCGTAAAGCAGGGAAGGAAGGATAAAAATACCTGGCTGCCTTTCTCTTCTCTTAGCCACTTTGCTTCTGGCTAGTTTGTTACTGTGGGTTGTCTCAAGTGTAAGACTGTAACATTTCAGAAATACTCGGAGAACAAGGCAGCTGGGAGGAAGCTAGCCTTACAGATACATGCTAGATGGGAACGCCATTCATGGTCAAGACAGTCCTTGGCTGGGGAAGTGAGTGACATGAAGGAGAGACAGGGACTTTTGAATTGTGTCTTTGGACGTTAGGGGTGCCTCTTATCAAATGAGCTTCTGAGTGAGTTTTCGCATTTGATTCTTTAAACAACAGCAAGCATCTCTTTGCTTTCTGCTTTACCCAAAGCAAAACACAGCTTGTCATTGGAGGTTTGAAGGGACAATGATGGAGCACCAGTGGGGACAGCCAAGACTGGATTTGTCACAGCCCTGACCTGGGCCAGCAGGGCCTGTTGTTCAGTTCTTGGGCTGCCTCCTGGTGCAGGGCTGCACACTTAGGTGACTCCAGAGAATTAGGTGTACACTCGGGAGCTATTTGAAAGCACTAGCTATTAATCCCAAGGTTTGTTGTGTAGTTTGCTTTTGCTCTAATCATCTTAAATAGCATTTTCTAAATGAGCCTTAAAATAATCTGTCTTGGGGCTGGAGCCATGACTCCACGGTTAAGAGCACTGGCTGCTCATCCGGAGGACCACGATCCAGTTCCCAGCACCCACATGGCAGCTCACAACCACCTGCAACTCTAGTTCCACGGGAATCTGATGCTGTTTTCTGGGATCCACGAGCACTTGCACATATGTGGTGCACACACACACATGCAGGCGAAATATCTTAACACATAAAAATACATTTCTAGTCGAGCGGTGGTGGCACATGCCTTTAATCCCAGCAGAGGCAGGCTTATCTCTGTGAATCAGAGGCCAGGCTGGTCTACAGGGCTAGTTCCAAGACAGCCAGGGCTACACAGAGAAACCCTGTGTTGGAAAAGAAAAAGAAAAAAAGATGAAAAGAAGGAAGGGAGGGAGAGAAGGTAGGAGGAAGGAAGGGAAGAAGAGAAGGGGGAGGGAAGGAAGGAAAAAGAAAAAGAATACACTTCTAAAACTTTGAAACATCTTGTTCCCACCCTGATGCTGGCCATGCATTCTCGGTTCTGAGTTCGCTCTTTCTTTTTTTCTCAGATCAGTACTATTCAAAGGAGAATGCCACTTGCTCGGTATGTAAACCGCCATCTGATTGGCCCCATTAAAACACGATCCATACCGACCTGTTTACCTCCTCAAGCTGCTTTATCTCTTTGTCTGAAGGAATTGCCTTTATGCCTTCTGAGTCACCTAAAATAATTCACACACACATAAATGTACCTCCTCAGCATCCATCCACGAATGAAATGCACGAACATGTCAGCTGAAGGAGACAACAAATGTCATGCAGGACATGGTTCAGGGAAGTGAAGAGCCTCCATCCCTTTGGCAGGATCTCTGAACACGGGAGTCTGGAGAAGGGAGGGTGCTGGTGTGGACGTGTGCATACCCATGAGCTAAGTGTTCAGCACTGGCATGTGTTTGGGCTCCTTAGACACCTCTGCCTCTCCCTAAGTCTTGTCTGCATGGAAGGAGGTGTGAGTGACTGAATCATGATGTGCAGGAAGCCACTTTCCATGTGACAAGGGACTCAGTCATTACATCTGGTCATGGCACCTCATTCCAAGGCCCTTCTGAGCAATGGCTTTGCTTGTTAATAGTGGGTCAAATGTCTCCTGTTTTTCATCCATTGGCCACCTTTCTCTTTCTCTTCATGCTGGGGAACTGGGAAGAATGGCTACCGCCCCCCAGATCTGCTCCTACAATGCCAGCTTCACTCCCTGCTCAGTTCTGGGACTCCCTTGGTGTCAGTGGAATTTTTCTATAGATGGCATCTCCCATACTGTATAAACTTTGGAAATTCAGGCACTGGGGGAGTCTCTAACTTGTACCTTCTTAGGGTCCTTTTCTTCTGTCACCACAGGCCCTCACTAGGTATGGTAGCTTTAGTTTTTCACACTGTGTCACTAAGGCAATCATTTAAAGGCATCAGGCCACTGTGATTTTGTGACATTAGATTCATGGCAAAAGATTGCCAAAAATAAACTTGTGGTTTTAACTGGATAATTAACTCAGCTTTCTTGGAGCAACAAGAAAAACCCCAGTTTCAGATATTGCTTACTAAGGATGCAAGATAACTCTTTTGCCACTTGGGCTAGAAGATCTTGGGGATGCTGCACTTCCAGGATCAATGGAGTGGGTCCATTTTGCAAGGTTGTGCATCAAATGTTTTTCTTGTCTCAATTCAGTTCCAGCACTGCTCCAGTGACAGGGTGACGGCTTCATCCCAAAGCACTAGACACCTGCTCATGGGTCATCCCTACATTCTGGCAGAACCTCGCTACACAGTATCGAAAAGCGGCACATTCAGGGCCTTCCTCTGGGAACCCCTGATACTGAGGGTACAAGCAGCCGGAGTTCACTGGATAAGACATTTCTGTGCCTCATCTTGTCACTCTTATTTCAGAAAGCTGAAGTGGTCACGGCCAGCACTCTCAGGTGCTCACCAGTTGTGGGTGTATAGGAATCAACCTGGTGTCTCTCTGTATACTCTCTCCTAGAACTATATAGTCAAGCACTTACTGAGAGACAAGATAACTTTGAACTCAGGGACCGTCACCCAGTGAATACTTCTAATCATTAAATACTGCAGCATAAACAGCTGAGGTCTGGTCTAAGAACGGAGGATGCCCCATTTGTACCCATTTCCTCTCCTTGCCCTGTTATTTTCCTTTAAAAGTGGGCACCCATATATTAGTTTGACTTTCTTTTCCACTTCCTCCCAGAGAGCCTGCTTTCTTGGACTTCTCAGTATGAGAAATAAAACTGGCAACTTTTCCCCTCACCCTGCTGCCTTCCCCAGTGAAGCTAACCCTATGTTGTGGAACAGTGATGTGTTCAGGGGTGTGATGTCACACGATGACCAGAGGAAGCCCAAGAAGACCCCAAAAATCCAATGTACATGATCCTCCTCCAATTTTCTTCAGATGCAAAGTGTAGCCTCTGCTGCTGAGCAGGGAGGAGCATTTCTGGAAACGTGTAAGGGGTTGGAGAGCCATGGGGATGGGTGGAGCTGGGTGGCCCTTCTGCTCCAGAAGAACAAGGAGAATGGAGGTGGAAGGGTTACCTCTGCTCTTCATTTTCTCATTGATTACTCTGTTTAAAGATATGTTATTTCCTTGGAAAACTGAGGAATGGGGAATATTTGCTTGGAATAGTTTCAAGAATTTACACACAGTCATTCTGAACTCCCCGATGTACCATGAACAAGTGTAAACTGTAGAAATCTGGAGAATGTATGAGTGCAAACAGCTATTTACCAAGCTTCCAGACAACAACAAAGAGGAGACTAGTCCATTTATAAATGGAATTCTTTGTGGATAGAAGAATTTGGACAGTATTTATACATTGTTTTTCTTATTTTTTTTCTGGCTACCAAAGCTGTAGGACTGGTATCCAGAGCCATAAACAATGGAGATTAAAGGGAGTTTACAACCTTTTTAAAAGTTTTTAACTAAATTTAATCAGTTTTGCATCTGGGAGAAACATCTGCCCACTGAAATCATTTGTAGCCATATGAACAAACAAGAATGAATAAGGTCAGGAAAGCAGGAACAGAATAATTTCAAAATGGAGAGAGACGAGGTTTCCATTTGCAAAAAAAAAAAAAAAATCTAGCAAATGTTAGATTCTTCAAAGGCAAGTGTGGCTGGCTTGCTGATTTCAGAATATGTCCTTTAAGACCGGGGTGTGGTGTGAAAAAGGTGAACGTGGAGGAAAGAATGAAAGCACTGTGTAGTTACAGACCTCTGAGAGCCGCCCTGTGAGGCATTACCAAAAGTGTGTGGGGCAGTCTCACCCGCGCCTGTCTCATTGCTGTTGGGTATATGTGTGTCATACGGGTACCAGAGGTTGGCGTACTCCCCAGTCCTATCCCACCTTAGTTTTTGAGATGGCAATATTTGCTTAACCTTGAGACAATTGATTTAGCTCACTGGGTGTCCTGCAAGACCCAGAGACCCTCCCATCTGTCTCCCATTGCTGGGATTACAAGTGCATATCATGGCACCTCACTTTTTACATAGGTGCTTGCAGGACAAGCACCTCACCCACCGAGGCATCTCCTCAGCCCTTGTTTGGTTTTATTTTTAATGCTTGCAGTTTGGCTTTAACTTGTTGCCAAAGTGTGTTCATTATTACGGCAGAAAAGCTACTCAGTCTTTAGTAAATAGACGTATTTCCAATTTCCTCCCCCATGTGAACAAACTGAGTTCCTGAAGGTATAGGGAACAAAACGGCACCTCCTGTGACCAGGAAATCAGAAGAGCAAAGAGTGGGTGATTATAGCAGATGGAGTTTGGGCTGGGAGGTGACATGGGACCAGTGACCGCCAGGGGAGGGTGCTGACTCCCTGGAGATGTAGTCCCCCTCCTTAAATCGCTTGCTCTGCCTCCTCTCTGCAGCCCACAAACCTGTTTATGACTTTAAAAAAAGAAATGCAATTTCTTCGGAGGACCCATCATAAAAACGATTCTCCCATCACAAAAGTTAAGAGGCAATTTGGTCACACCATCTTCTAGAATCGGCTAAGGCCAAGTTAACATTTTTACGACCGATGCTGGTCTACGAACAAGACCTAACCTGGTTACTCACCCAAACAGCTTATGCTTTTAACAATCTTTTCATCTTTAGCTAACATATAGGGCAACGTCCCTGTTCCTGGCCTGGTCACTTCTTACCGTAGCCATGTCGTCTTTCTCCCCCCTCTTCCTTTAATACCTTGACTGTGTGTGTATGTAATGATACTTCCCAGTACTTTCTGAAGGGTTTCTGCTTGTTTATTCTGTCACACATCAATCCGTCGCTTAAAGCACTGTCAAGCAGATTAAAATATCTGGGGCATTTTCAGTTGAGGTACCTGTGAGAAAGTTCAGGCCACCTGTCTTCAGACTGCAGAAATTGTAGAGCTAATCAGGAAGGAATGGTGACCTCATTTCTGGTGTTCTGCTTCTACGGGCAAAGCCACCAGTAGAAAAGGCAACCTCAAACTACAGTGGCAGAGAAGAGATTCTCACACTAGGTAATAAGCCTTCTGCTCTGGTTCCACTCAAGCCCCTGGCTGCAAGTGAGGTGCCCATGTCCCCACTAGGAAGCAGCAGGTTCTAGGTGGTCTAGGATTGTGTTTGTGGCTGGAAAAACAAGAATGAAAAACTGGAGAAACTGGCACATAGAGGCTTGCCATGTTGTGTGGACTCTCCTCCAAGGCAGTACGAGAATTTTTATCAGCACAGTGATGGAAGAGCCTTAGCTGACTGCTGCAGTGTGTTACAGGAGACCGAGCTCTGTAGTTCACAACTTGAAGCACATCCCTGCTCACAGGTTAGGTAATCTTCGTCAAGTCCCCCAGGCCTGTTTCTCCACTAGGAGAATGAAGATCATTGTTCTATGGATCTAGATACAAAGACATACTAGTGCGAAAACACTCAGGAGAGCCTGCACAGAAGTGTGTAAAATGCTCTTCTTGCCTCCTCTACTCCAGACCCGCTTTCTGACTGGGTTACATCTCTCACTTCAGGACTTGAGGCAGCCCAGGAGAACATTCTTTTGGGGGTGTGTCCCCAGCCCAAAGAGAGAGCAGTGTTCAAGTTATTTGCTGGAGGGGTGCCCATCTCTGTTTTCCTTTCCATAAATGGTTAATAAATAGCTGACGTTTTTGGCTTCTTGCCTGCTTGGGTAGATGGGAGTGCTCACATTCTGTGTTTGGGTGGACAGGCCTGGAATCAACAATGGGGCCCCCACTGGCCAGCTCTGACTCAGCAAAAATCTCTAACCCACAGCTTCCTTCTTGGCAGTGTGCTTCCAGCGCCTACGGTGGTGGTTCAAAAGAAAATGGCCCTCAAAGGGAGTGGTACTATTGGGAGGTGTGGCTTTGTAGGAGTAGGTGTGGCCTTGCTGAAAGAAGTATGTCACTGTGGAGGTAGGTTTTGAGGTCTCCTTTGCTCAAGCTTTGCTCAGTGTGACAGTTCACTCCTGTTGCCTGAAAGTCAAGATGTAGGACATGGCTACATTTCCAGCACCATGTCTGCCTGCTCACCACCATGTCCCACCATGATGATGATGGACTAAACCTTTGGAAATAGAAGCCACCACCCCAATGAAATGTTTTTCCTTTATGAGCGTTGCTATGGTCATGGTGTCTCTCCACAGCAACAGAAACCTTAACAAGACACCTACTTCACTAGTATTGGCAGGAGTCACTACAGTGGCTCATATATGGTCCCCACCATCTCACAGTAGCCTTGGACTCACCCTCAGTGGCTTAGGATTCAGAAATCATACATGATCAGAGATGAGCCCTCCCACTTCGTCAAGGTTTGTATGTAGAAGTGAGAATCACCAGCTCAGCCACAAGGTTACACGGCAGATTGGGAGGAAGGTTAGTTTTAAAATTTTAGCCCACAGATGGGATCCTATTTGGACAAGCTAGAATGACAGTCAGTTAAGCAGGCTCCCGAGGTTTGCCCACATGATGGGTTCCCCAGACACTTCAATACTACCCCACACCGTCATGACTAAACATTAAGATTACTCAAGTAATCTTCCCTCCCCCATCCACTTTTCCAGTGGGGTAAATTAGGTATAAACCCGGGAAGAAGAAAAAAACAAACATGTAACAAAACAGTGTGTTTTCATCTCGGGTTCAAGGGCTTGAGTGATCATGGCGCTCAAGCTGCCTCTAGGTTGTAAACCGGTAATGGTGTACTAAACACTGCCGGGTGTCATAGGTGTAGGATAAGCACACGGTGAAAGGGGAAAGGGACACGATCGTGATGGCTACATCTCGCCTCCGCCTTCTAAGAAGCAAGGCGAGGGACATTGACTCTTGGAGGAGTGCCCAGGTGGCCATACAAACCTTTTACTTATTCTGGTTTCTAATTCGGAGGCACCTCCTTTTGAGCGGCGGCTCCAGGTCCTCGGGGCCGGCGCTGAGCATGGGTGAGGAGATGACACACGGTGCCATGGCAGCCTTCTCCGTGGGTTTTGGCACAGGCTGGATCACGCAGCCGGTCTTGGGCAGCATCCGCAGAGCATAGGCGTGGTCCTCGTCCGCGGGGTTATTGAGGTTTGGGTCTGACTTGTCGCCCCCCGCCAGGGCCTCCTCCCCCATCAGCTTTTTGGTCGCCTCCCCATCCAGGTGGCAGTTGGAAGCGCAGTTATTCTCCTTGACAGACTCCAGCTCGTTCACCGCGGGCTCCTCGGGCGACAGCAGCTTTTTGGGTGGCACGGGGGGCGGTGGTTGCTCCGGCGGCGGTTCTGCGCCCTTGGCCTCGGCCGGGATGCCGCGGGTGCCGTTCACAATGACATTGCAGGCGGCGGCAGCCTCGGGACCCGCTGGGGCGCCCGGGCCCGGGTCGCCGGCGGCGGGCGGGCTGCAGTGGCCGTCCCTGCAGCCGCCGCAGGTCCTGCGCTCCGCCGCGCCCGGCTCGCGCTCTGCCTTGACGTGCGCGTGCAGCGCGCGGTGGATCACGTTGTGCAGCCGGGAGCGGTGGCCTACTGTCAGGTCGATGACGCCGTCCTGCGGGCCGTGCAGCACGCCGGCGAAGCCAGGCTGGCCTCCCGCACCCGCGGGGCTGCCGGCACGCCGGGTCAGGTCCACCACCTCCCCACGGCCGCGGTCGGAGGGTGCCAGGCTCAGAGCCTGGCCCGAGCTTCCAGGCGGCGAGTCCGCAGACTTAGACGAGCCCTGCTTGGAGTCCCGCGGAGACAGGGAGCGTCCCCCCGACTTGCCTCCCGCAGCCGCCGAGTCGCCTGGGGCACTCGGAACGAAGCTCTCCCCGTTGCTCGAGAATCCGTTGGGGGGCTTGGAATCATTGACGTGGGGAATGGGGATAGGGATAGGGATAGGCACCGGCAGGGGCACGATCACTGGGTACGGCACGAGTAGCGTAGGGGGCGGCACCAGCGGGGCAAGAGACGGCAGCCCGAAGTTCATCATCTGGGGCACTGGCATTGGGCCGTTTGGCATCATGCTTACCGGAGGGAAGGGAAGGCTGGGCAAGGGTGCGCCCGGGGGCGGCGGAGGCAGTAACCCTGGGGGGTTCCCAGGCATGGTAGGGGTGCTTGGTGGGTGGATGTGGGGTGATAGCATGGGCCGGTGCATGGGGCTGGAAGTGGGGCCCAGGTTTCTGGGGCCACCGGGCGGAGGCCCAATGCCCGGGAGTATGGGATTGGACAGGGGGCTGTTGGGGTTGGAGGCATGATGTGGCGGCCCGCGAATGAAGGGCGGGCGGATCTGCTGTATGATCTGCTGCTCCATGAAGATGGGCAGCGGCACCGGGCCGCGGTTGGTCATCACCATGGGAGGGCTGCGAGGCGGGACGCCCAGCGGAGGTCCGATGCTAGCAGGTGGCTGGACCGAGACAGGAGGGATATTTGGAGTCTCGCTGATGGGGAGGGACTTGGGCACTGGCGTGGGGATTTTAGTGACAGAGCAGTTGGCAGTGTCAGATGGAGAGACGGTGGTGGACGAGGATGGGCCAGGGCCCTGGCTTTGGCCAGCTGCAGTCACCGGGGAGGGAGCCTTCCTCCGAGCATCTGTTAGCGGGATATTCCAAGAGTCTGGAGTGAGCAGCTGCACCCCGGTGCCTTCTGCTTTACTTTCCATGTGAGGGTGTAATGTGCTGCACAGCCCAGCTGGAAGATTGGCCTGTGTCTCTTTGTAGAAAATGTCCATTTTGTATTGATTGAGACATTTTGCACTGCAGAACTGAAGCCTTCTTTCCCCGTCCCCAAAATCCAGGTATTCTTTTGTATGCCTTATGTGCTTACACCAGTCACACACCTACAACACAGCAATAAAAACCACAACAGGTAAGATAAGCTTTCTCTGCAGATGGCGTTCATGTTTCACATAAAGGCTCTTTCAAACTTTATCATAATTGTCAAATAGTTGGAGGGGTTTCTTTCAGAAGGTAAGTTTCTGAAATATTTGCGAATGATGAATTTGCTTTATAAATAGGATCTTCAAAATAGCAACAACCACAGTCTCCCTTTTTTTCTTTAAAAAAAAATGGTATTAACAGTGTGAAAATGACTTTTAGATGGTTCTGACAAAACAGAGTGCACCTACCCAGTACACTTACCCAGTACACCTGCCCGGAACACCTGCCCCAGTACACCTGCCCATAT
>JAQHUG010000179.1:2896102-2939528 GCA_028555095.1 Dicrostonyx torquatus
TACACCTGCCCAGTACACTTACTCACTTACTTAGCAGGTTCACTGGAAACAGACATCTAAAAATGCTGGAAGAAAGGAATCTCTAGAGAGTTCAATGGTCATGCAACATAACTTCTTACAATTCCCCTTATTTATGTAAAGTCTCTCTGTGCTAGACTGCATCCAGTTACATGGTTGGAAAGGGTGTGCTGAGCTAACCAATAGCAAAGAGTGCTGAATACCCTTATATCTGGCTTCCAAGGAGCAACTTGGACTTAGCCATGAAGTCTGTGTGAGGTTTAGCTCTCCCAACCTGTGATGTTGCAGCAAGCTAGAATTATTTTTTGAGCTGTTTGCCCACTCTTTCTCAGCAGTCAGAATTTTTGGTGACATTCCTTGGCAGGCAGCCTTATTTAACAACTTTTCAAACACCAGAGAACATTTTCCAAAAGTTGTTATGGCTTCCACCCCACCCCCCTTCTACTCCTGGCAAAAGAAGAATATCACCAAATTTATTTCAAAGCTGGGCTGTGGAGCTAATTAAAGACTCAGAGCCTTCCCAATTGGAAATCAGTAGACACCAAAGTTCAAAAAATAGTCATTCTCGGCTTCAGAACCCATTACTTTGGAGAAATTATTGTGATTTCATTAACACATTAATTTTGCAACACCATCAGCTCTCACAGATGGTGAAGACATGATCTACAATTCAAATATGACTCTTGTTTGCACAAATGTCTTCCCTTCATATGGCATTTTAAACAAGAATTAACATGAGTGATCTTGCCATTGCTATAAACAGATAAACAGATGTCAAAACTTTCAATAGTTCCTCCAGTGCCTCACTTTTCCTGACAGAATTTTATACACACAATGTTTTTCTCTTTCTTCTTCTTTCTTTCTTTACCGTTTCCATAGCATTCAAGCCATACAGCAGCAGAGAAGGAATTGCAAAATTCAGCACCATTGCAAGTTTATGGGACTCTTCTTTCTGCAATGGAGCAATGGTTCCCATATTGTTCTAAATGGGACCTCAGGTTTGAAGGGTGTTTGTTCTATTGCTGTGTGCATGCATACGTAGATGTGCTTTTAATGATTACAAACTGATATAATTAAAAGATGATACATTTTAATAATGATTGGTCACATAAACAATGCACAAACAACATATGCTGGGCATTTGGTTACTCATCTCACAACTCTCAGCTTCCCTTGCTTGTAAGCTGTGGTGACATGCTAGCATGTGACTGGGGGCAGATGTGGGGCTGCATGTGGAAAGCCACTCTTCCCTTCTCCATGTTTTAGGTTTTTTTTTTTTTCCACTGATGATTTTTGGTTGATAAACCTGAGCGTGTGAGACTGAGTCAGATGCATGCTTTGGCACGCATTAGGTTTTGTTTGTTCTTCCCAAAATCTGAGACTAGAACACCCCTGAGTGGGCTTCGGTGGTAAGGGAATTACTTCAATGTAGCTACCAAAATCATTGCCTCCATTAGAGTGGTTAAACCATAGTGATGCCAATGCTCATATGTCCATCCCTTCACTAACAGTGTTTCACGGCTCTCCTGGATTGGAGGGGATATTTTCATAATCAGTGAGATGCCCATCTTGAAGATGCCTGCAAAGTTGCCTCAAAGACTATGTCAGACCTTCACATTTCTTATCTAGATTAAGGTTAAGTAAACTGTTAGTGAAAACATGGTGCATACATTTAAATAAAGTTATAGCCAGGTATAATGGCGCACACCTTTAATCCCAACCTTTGGGTGGCAGAGGCAGGAGAATTTCTGCGAGTTCAAGGCCAGCCTGGTCTACATAGTGAGTTCCAGGACAGCGAGAGTCACAAAGTGAGACCCTGTCAAGAAAGAGAGAGAGAGAGGAAAGAAGGAAGGAAGGAAAGAAGGGAGGAAGGAAGGAAGAAGAAAGTTACCATATAATCATGTGGCATTTAAATTTCATTGTGAAATGAAACTACCACAGAGAAACCCTAAAATATAAACGTGTAAGTTTGAAGTGAGGGACCAAACAATTTCTTTCTTCATGAACTGAAAAAATCATCCTCAATGAATTAAACAAATTAAAATAACACGTGACTTTCCTGGCATGTGTCCTTTGGATCTTGCTCTTTAACAATAATCGGGAAGAGTTTTATGAAATCATTAATTGGTTTTTAAACTGCCAGATTGATTTTTTTTTTTTGCCTTCAGAGGATTCGTGTTTCCTCAAACTAGATAAATATTTTTCAAGTAGGGTGAAAAACATAATAATATAAATATGTAACAGTTCTCCCTTCACACCCTCCACTTTTATTAGTCATTGATGAATGGTGCTCAGAGACCATCCTAATTATCCAATGAGAATTCACCACCACATTTCACCCTTTCCCACAGAAAAATAATCACAGACATCAGAAACAAAAACCCACTCTTTTCAAACTTTTCCATCAAAGCAAAGCAAGGGCCTTGTGCTCTTTCTCTCTCTCTCTCTCTCTCTCTCTCTCTCTCTCTCTCTCTCTCTCTCTCTCTCTTTCTTTCTTTCTTTTTGGTGGTGGTGGGGGGTGGTTTTGGTTTTTGGTTTTCTATGTGTAGTCCTGGTTGTCCTGGAACTCATTCCATAGACCAGACTTGGCCTTGAACTAACAGAGATTCACCTGCCTCTGCTCCAGAGTGATGGAATTAAAGACATGCACCCCACTGTTACCACCCAAAAGGCCTAATGCTAACACTTGTTTTCCTGACTCTTTTGAAAGAGCCTCTGTCGCAGTGTGCCCCAACTGTGTTGTTTTGGGGTACTGTGAGCTTGACTCTAATAGGGCCTTACATTTCAGTTCAGAACACAGACCTAAAAATATGGGAAAGCAATCTTTCTTATGAAGCAGAAGATTATTAGAAGGGGGAAAATTGTCACTTAAGAAGGAATGAATCAAGTCTGTCTTACAGGACACATCATTTAAGATGAGGTCAATGGATTTATGATGTAAATGGCTCCATCACGTGCGGCAGTAAAACCCAGCACCATCATTCATTCCGCATCCAACTAACGACACTTCCGTAATTAAAGGTTTTTATCATAGGAGCCCGAGATTATTATTTAAGCTATGGTAGTTATGTAAATATATATATATATATATATCATCTCTTTTTAATAAAATAATATCTGCTTATGCAAAGCACACAGCGAATACCTCATAAGCTATGATTTTGTACTGTGGCATTGGGGATAGTCTCCCCTTCTTTGTGGATAGATTTAAATTCTACCACATTGTTATTTTAATTTTTGATACTTTTTCTTCCCCCCTACCCAATGTCAAGATGAACCAGAATTCCTCCAGACACATTAAGAAAAGCCCAACCCCCAGACCTCTGTACTGATTTGCATGATTTCATCCCAGCTTGGCGTCTGCTGGAATATGGCCTCTCTGGGTCCACTTCTCTCCCTGAGAGGCCCCAGACTGGACCTAGCTGCTGTTGCCTTACTACACCAATATGGGGACCAAACAATCAATCAGCAAATGCAAACCACTGAGCAGGACTGCTGGAATGCTTTGGATCACAGATCCATTCCAGGTCACCGGGAAGACAAAAAGATCACAGAGGAGTTAAACACACATGTGTTCCCTTCAAGCCTAGCACACAGTCCTCCAGAAGATCAAGTTCCCTTTCCTGATATGGGTCCAATTCTACACAGGAGAGGGAACATTTATTTCCTTTAGTCCTCTTTGCTGGCGGGCTGCCAGGGCAGTACTTAGAAGCTCAGTGGTCGGATGGCTTCCCTCCTTTCCTGTGAAATAAATGTGTGGTAACCTACACCACCGCACCACTCAGAAGACAGTGCCTCAGCAGGCTCTCCCTTGCTCTTGACACTAGGGCCCTGAAAGGCATAGCTTCGGGTTCCTATGACTCCTTCAAAGATATGGAAAGAAAGAAAGCCATTCATGTTGGCAACTGAACCTTCTTTTTCACATACATGCCCAAGGTCAGAACCACAGTATATACACCATTAGGCTATCCGCATGGTACAATGTATACATTCTTCTGTATATACGCCATTAGGCTACCCATATGATACAGTGTATACATTCTTCTGTATATAAGCCATTAGGTTACTGCATGGTACAATGTATATATATATACATATATATATATATGTGTGTGTGTGTATGTATATGTATATATGTATATATACATACATCCTTCTGGGCTTAGGAGAAGGCTTAGGTGTCTGGGGGGTGAGGCAGGAATTCTAATTAACACATTAATCAGCTGTCAGCTGTGGGAATAAAGTTCATCCTTTAATGGAACCCACCGCTGCTTTCTGAGTGGGAATCTGGCATCAGGCAATATTTAATTAAATTCTTTTGCTGAAATCTGTCTTCTCTGCGTAAAGACGGTTTGCACCACTGGAACAGTAAAAACATATTAGCTTCTCCTGAATACCATCAACAACTTGAAAAGTACAGCCCCCCCCCATACACACACATAAAACCTTTCCTGTGCTTCTGACTTCCCACTGATGTCACCACAGTTCTGTACTTGCAGCTCTGAAAGCTAGACTGTATTTTGCCACAGGAAGGTAAGTCTCTGGGCCTTGGCAGGTTAAATGTGACATTGATCTCCAAGTCCAGGCCCGCTCACTCAAGAGTGAAGTGCAGGAGAGCGGAGAGACACAGCCTGGGTGCTCAGGCTTTCAAAGGCTTTGAAGCCTTGACCCATCTGTAAGCTGTCACCTCATAGCATGAGTTGAGGGTCTTAGACTGAACCCCCACTGAGCACTTGTTCCCGCCTCCTCTGAAGGGCCTGCACCTTCTTTGTGGTCTTGCCACAGCCTCCAGGAGGGCCCTAATATCATGTACTTGGGAGGCCAAAGATGCTACAAAAATCACATAGAATGTGGGAATACAAAATGTAGGAAGGAGTTGGCACTGCCTACTCAGCCTCGACTTCTCCCTCTGTGGAATGGGACAAGTAATATTAACAACCATATGCTACCTAGGCTTGTAACAGTCTGTCTTTTTAATCTCCAGGCTGCCAGTGTGAAAAGAAAATGATCGTTTTCCTATGGCTCGTTGTGTGTCTTTGAAAGAAAATGAGACATGTTTCTTGACAAATCAGTGTTTCCCACAGATACCTGCCCTCACCCTGCTGCCCAGGAGATCCTACCCTAAGGGTGACAAAGGGACTCTTTGCGGTGACAAGAACAGCAGCTGATGGGCCTGTGGACCAGCTGCTCGCCATCCCGAGGAGCCTCTATTCAGTACCACCTGAACCCTCTGCTCCACGGCCAGGTTCTAATTTAGCAAAAGCTTGACAAAGCAGCATGGAGGCCTGGCAATGAGCACGAGAGCCATTAAAACGAGTCATCCCTCTGAGGCTCAACTGCTGTTTGAGTAGTGGAAGCCATAAACTGTGCTCTTCATGTTTTATTAAAAAGCAGAGCTGATGGATGATCCGCCGGACTCATTACATGAAGGACTATCTTCCGAAGGAAGGACCAGAGCCATAGTATAGATGCCTTTAAGCCAGACTGACCTTGCCCTGCTGTCAGAAGGTGGGAGAGGCCACCACAAGCATAGGGGAGTAGCCAAGCTACCAACCCGTTTCCCCACAAAGCTGGAATTGAAGAAACCTGGAGAGAGACGAAGAAGGGGGCTGGGAGCTTACAGAAGAGCAATTCAGAAAGAAGTTCATTGTCAAACCAAGAAAGGTTCTGCAGGTTGACTTTCTAACAGGATGACAGGATGGTGTTTGCCATAGTCCTGTCTGTTCCCCTCCCTGCTTCCCCATCTCTCCCAGGAAAGGGATCTCCCCCAGGGACCTGGCCCATGCCTTCAGAAAGCCATTGGAAACATACAAAGTGTTTCTACATGGCAGTTTCCTACCGAGAGTGTCTATTCTAAGGATGGTCTTTAGTCCCTCTTGAGGGCCAGTATGGAGCCATGAGCTCTATAAAGCGCAGCAGTAATGTCCCCAGTTTTCAGGATGCTGGTGAGCTCTGGCTACTGGCTCATGACTCATCCGAGCCTCTGATTCTATAGCCTGTGGAAGATGGACGCCTGCCCCGTACTCAGGGCCTAATGGGCCGTCCTGACAGCCACACATGATTTAAAAGGCGGCTTCCCATGGGTCTAAGCTCATGGGTCACAAGTGCTCTGCTGGTCCTCACAGAAGGAATCATCCCAACAGCAAACATGGCAACACCCAAGGAAATATGGTCTACCTGGTGCCAGACGTCCGTCTCTCTGTGCCGCAGTAAAGTGGCCATGAGAGGACACAGAAGAGACCCCAGAGCGGTGACAATCTGACCTGAGAGAACCTGAGAGACCATCTCATCTCCTTCTCCAGCCCCAGTGGGCCAGGGACTTTACATGCTCCTCTGTAAAGTGAGGCCATCAGTAGCAACATCACTAGTGCTGTCAGGGGATGGATGCACAAGGAAAAAAAGAGACCAGCAAGAGGCTAAACCAGTGCACAGAAGCCGAGGGCAGAGCCCCACCCCTCTCCCATTGTCAGGCTGCTGCTCTGCCATGGCTTTTGCAGTTAATAACTCCAGCCAGTACAGCTACCGCCTGCCCTGAAGAATTTGTGTATCACATAATCCTCTTGACACATTCACTAGTGAACTTTGACTGACAGCTCATTGTGCCTTGGGCACTGTGGAAGGGATGCGGAAGGCCCTCATCAACTGTGTTTCTCCTCGCGCAGTGAAGTCTCCTGTGGGAATGGGAAGGGCGGAATTTTAGTTTTACTGGGGTCATCTCTGCTACAAACTGAAACTTAAGAGAATGCTTGTGTTTATTCAAACATAAGAACCAGGGTATGTTCAAGAAGGCCCCGGGCTGTGCAACTGCGCAAGAAAAGAGCCAGTGCCTGCCACCAGTGAGGAAAATCAGCTTCCACCCAGCCACAGGTTCACCCCAAAGATCAATGCTGAACTAGTAACTTTTAACTAAAAACTACTTTATGCTTTATTCTCTCAACAACAACCTGAATCTGCTTCCCAACCCACTCCTGTAAGATCACTGTGTGTAGTAGCTGGTGTCAAAGCTTTGTTTAAATGGACATTTCCTGTATGCCACATAGATATTTGAATTTTTTTAAACATTACCTTTGGGCCCAATTCTTTTTTCTCTTCCTGTCTTCTACATGTCTGTCTGGATATTTGACACATGACTGGTGATTATAGGAGTTCTCTCCCTGCCTGAATCTTCGTGTATACTGGAGAGGAAGGAAGGCCTGGGACTGTAGCTCATGGGTACGGGACTTGACTAGCAGTCATAGGCCATGGGTTCCTGGACTGTGCATGGTTGACATTATCTTCAGCACAGGAAAAAAGAAGGAAGGAGGGAGGGAGGAGGGAAGGAGCAGGGAAATAGGAAGAGAAGAAGGAAGGGAAATAGAACTGGCCTCAGGTGGATCTCTGAGTTCGAGGCCAGCCTGGTCTACAAAGTCGAGTTCTAGGACAGCCAAGGTTACACAGAGAAACCCTGTCTCAAAAACAAATGACACACACACACACACACACACACACACAGAGAGAGAGAGAGAGAGAGAGAGAGAGAGAGAGAGAGAGAGAGAGAGAGAGAGAGAGAACTGGCCTCAACGGGAGGTAACTCACTTCATGTCTTCCTGCATGCAGACTCTGGCAAGAGTCATATCTCAAAACTCGAGGGTTTGTTAATCACACATCAACAGTACACTCTGAGAAAAGTGTGTTCTTATCAGTGATATCTGAAGCAATTTCCCCCTCTCGAGATGGTCCCTGAGTCTGCTGCCTGGCCTCTGCCTTAGCACTTCCTAAATGTACAGGCCCACAGACATGCAGGAGGCCCAGGGCAAGGGCATGCTCTGAAAACCGTGCATTGTCTTCTGCATCAGCACACTGTCTGACTGCTTCTTAGTGGCCCGAGGTGCTAGTTCTTGGTGTCTTAGTTACTCACCAACTACACATGGGTTTCTTGGAATCTGCGAGGCACCAGGCTTTGCCTTTGCTCACACTGTATATTCAGGGCTCTTTAATAGGCTCCTGCCTGTGTTTCTGGCTCTGGACCACAGGCTGGACCTGTGTGTGGATTCTCCAGCTGCCCTGCTTTAGGCTTTGCTATCCACCTCTACCCATCCTAAGATCTTCCCAGGACATTACACTAAAGTCAGGGCTATGATGTAATTCTTACTACAAGCCCTAATTTGATGTAATACTAATAAATTATGCTGGTAAAACTAATAAGCATTATCAAAGCACTAGTACTCATACTCATAACACCCCAAGATTAACCACACACATAGCAGATTCTAAATAAGATGTGGGTGCCTTCAAAACCTATACTGACATCAGGAGGTGGTGGCACATGCCTTTATTCCCAGTACTCGGGAGGCACAGGCAGGAGGATCTCTGTGAGTTCAAGGCCAACCTGGTCTACAGTGTTAGTTCTAGGAGAGCCAGGGCTACACAAAGAAAACCTGTCTCCAAATAAGCAATTAATTAGCAAATTAATGAATGAACAAAAATAAAGTTAAAAAAAGTTCATAGTGACTGTTTCAAGGGTGGTTTTTGTTTTGTTTTGATTTTGCCCTAAACATGGATATGGACACCTCTCCTCTCTTTGTGGGCGTGGTCTCACTAACTCTTGTTAGCAACTCCAGAATTTATCCCAGGCACTCAGCTCCTTCTGTACTTTAGACTTCCTAGTACTCATTTTTAAAACCGACCTCCTTTTTACCATTCCACCACTGCTATAAAGACAGAAACAAACAAACAAAAACCCCAAAACCAAACAAAACAAAAGTAAAACCTTCCACTAAACCTCTGGTTGTAGGACCAAATTCACCTTTCTTTGGAATTAAAGAAATTGCTTTCCCAAGCCCTAGAAAACGTGTCTGACCACATCCAGCATCCATCTACCCTTCTGCCACTGTATCCCCAAGATGGCTGACACTTCCCTTTCCATCTGCATCCATCCAGCAGCACTGTGGCCCCAGAAGGGGCTCCCTCACTGTTGCTCTGCTTTCTGGGAGTCACGCATGAGGCAGCAGAGGACTTCTCAAGTGTCTTTCCAAGACACCGCTACCCTCAGCGGAGTAGCTTATTTTCTAATATCTGCTTCAGATTTTGTAACAAACACCCCACAACTATTTTCCCTTCAAGCTACTCTTAATGCTTCCTTTTATTTTCCTGATCCTGTCCATGCTTCCACAAACGGATGTAGCCAGCCAGGCAAGGATGTAATCTTTTCCTGAACTGTATCCACCTGCGAGCCGTGCTGGTGGGAATACCGTCTCACATTTGTGCTAGTGTTCAACCAACGCCAGGCCGCCCCTTGGTCTCAGCAGGATTGCTGAGATCTTTCTTTTACCCTTGGTCTTTCTTACTCTGTTGGTCCAGACACTGGAAGCCATCTCTTCGTTGTGGTTCTGTGTGGTGAAGAACTGGCCTTCACTGACCTTCCCACGCTCCCATTCCTCACACCTGCTGCCTTTACCTCATCCCATTCTTCGGGCTCACTGGGATGGTTTTTGTGCCCCTCCTTCTCATCTTATAACTATATATTTTTTTTCCTTTTGAAAACGATTTGTTTTTATTTGATGCGAATGAGTGCTTGCCTGCATGGTTGTGTACCTTGTGCATGCAACGTCCATGGAGGTCAGAAAGGGGGCGCCAAATCTCCCGGAACAGACAGTCCTGAGTTGCCAGGTGGGGTGCTAGAAACTGAATCTGTGTCTTCTACAGAGGCCGCTGGTGTGCTCCACAGCCAAGGTGTCTTTCAGCCCCTCATCTCATGATTCCCGAATGAGAACTTTCAATCGTTCAGTGTACTCTTGCCAGTTTGTACCGGCTAACTTGGGTGGCCACATCCCATGCTGCACTTGGGAGGCAGCATGGTTTGTCCACCTGTGTCCTGCCCAGCTTTCAGTGCTTCTTCTGCACCCATGAGCCCCATGCCTCTCGTCAAGGACTGCTGTGAGGATCAAAACAAACAGTGCAAGCGAAAGCCACCTAAAACATACAAAGCGCCATACAAATGGAGGCTTTTTAGTTTCCTTGTGAATGTAAGTTCCCATATTTTCTAGTTCTATTTATTCATTCTTCTCCTATTGGATCTGTTCCCCTAAAACAAAGAGAAAACTCGAGTGCTCTAGATTTCCCTGTGATACATACTTCAAAGCAAAAATATGCTACAAAACACAACCCAGAAACCAAAATCAGCAGAACACTTGACCCTCGGTTCTCTGCCGTTCCCAGTGGCTGTGGAGAGTTTGACAGCGACATAATTGCAATAATGAGGAGGTTTCCAGGCCAGGCTGTGGTCTTAAGTTCACTATGGAAGTTTTAGCCCTAGGCTCAGCTTGAGGCCAGCACCAGTCACCCCGACCAGATCCACCAACAAAATCCCTTAAGCTCAGTCACACACAAATGTGACATTTATGTCGTCTGGTACACTCTGCTGAGAATTCAGAACCCCCAGTATACTGGGCTTCCACACCTGGGAAGAAGGGATCATTTGAATTACCTATTTACTGTTTTATCTTTTTGCTAATTAACCCCCACGCGATAACTGCCTAGTGAGTGAGGAGGGCTGGGCAGGGCTTGCGGGTTTTCTCAGCTCCACATGTAGGTTCCTTTGTCTCCTCTGCTTGGGGACTGCTGGTTTGCTTCCACCTTTGTTCTGTGAATTTAGCCATCCTGCAGTGCAGCTGCCAGGTTGAAAACACCCACCAATGCTGGAGCCAGCACGTGACTCCACTCTCATTAGCAAATCCTAGGTTAGCCCAGCCTAATCTGCGCATCCAGGCAAAGTCCGTGGTGGCTGAGTGATGAGAAGCAAGCCAACCTAGGACGCAGACAGACAGCATTTGTCTGCATTTAAACACAACTGTTATTCACACAGCCCCTTCTAATAACTTCAAGTAGCTCAGTATCACAGTTTTCTGGCCAGAAGTCTGCAAAGAGACAAGCGGCCAGATAGCATCTCTTGTTTAAAGATAAACTAACGAACGCTGGCAGCAGTGACATATTGTCAGCATCTGGTGGAAGGCCTGCCTTACAACTCCTGGAAGATGAACTACATCATCTGCTGGCCTCCTCTGAAGAGGAGCATTCTATAATGCACGCTGGACTCGCAGCTCCTGTACCAAAAGAGAAATGAGGGTGCCAGAGATGCCTAATCTAAACAGCCTCTGCACACAAGAGCATTGGAGGGATAACCTAAGAAAGTTACCCCTTTCTTCCAGGGCATATTATCTAGTAAAGTGGAAGAAATTCATATAGCCAAATCAAAGTAAGCCCTTGGAACAGATCAGTGTGTACAGAAGAGGAGAGGAAGACAGAAGAAATCCAACTGTGTGCTAGCTATCTTAACGATAGGACAGAACGCATTACAGTCTGGGTGCCACTATAGCTCTGTTCCCCTGGCCTTCCTGGTCACAGTAGACTGGATGTAAGATTAATATGGGCTTCTGCTTAAGGGAGGCAGAGCATTTTAATGATCCAATTAGATTTTCTTTGGAGGCAGCTTGAAGTTACCAAGAAGTATGGGGATGGTGGTCACTGTCAGGAGGCCAGGAAGCATGGAGGTGAGCAGGGCAGGAAGGACTGGAGAGGGCATGAGTCACAGTGGGCAGACAGTTGCTGAAGTGGCCAGAGCTAAGCCTTATGTTAAATCCAGAAGCAACGATGCTCCCTTCTTAGAGACAACAAGGGCTTCCTGTTGCCCGGTTACTAGCACTTTGGTATCATCTTTGAAGCCAGAATTACAGCCCAGCCTCCATGAAGATGAGTGGCCATGGCTATTCTTATCATAGTGTGTGGAACTTTATCTAGAGCAAGAGTCCATTCCAGCTTGGCTTTCTGATTTAATCCTTAGCTCGAGCCTGCCATCTTCCTGACCACTCACGCCTCCCTCCATTCCCTGAAGTGCTTCCTGAGAATCGCCACCTGCACCCCCATTCTGCTCAAGGAAGGACGCACGCCACGCAGGCAGAGAAGTGCTACATGGCCCACACCACTCTTGGGAGACTCTCAGTGCACAGTCCGGTGCGTAAGCCTCCAAGAAGCTCTGAGGAGAGGAAATGAGTTGAACTTCATTTAGTCTGAGTAGCCCCAACCTCAGACTCAGAATGCTGTCCTTTGTTTACTTATTATTTTTTTTCTAGTAGGATCATGCAGTGAAAGAAAAAAACTTAGGAAAACTCCACTTTAATGGTCTCAGTGCCTATAAGATGGGGCCAGAAAACCTAAGGCTCTCCATTTTCCTTCAAATAAAGCTTCATTTTGCAGTCTGGGTCTTCATGCCCCAGCAGATCAGGCTGCGCACGGTGAGGGCTCAGGACACACCTGTCAGCTGTGACTGAACTGCGAGGGAAGGTGAAGGTGATTCCCACCCTTGGCTCCTTTACCAGTCAGCAGTCTCCATCCTGCCAGGAATCAAGGTGACTCGGGCCCTGGTGGCACTTTTCTCAGCCCCACCCCTCCTGTGATAGGCTTCCTGTGCTCACAGAGGCCGAGGCCCTATCACATTTCACCCTGTGGTCTCAGCTTCTGCAGTCATGACAAACTCAATTTCTGTCTTCTCGGTTCTAGTTGCCTTACACAGCCCACACCCCCAACAGGATGTCACCAATACTGTGACCTTCTGAGCCCCGAGATGCCACCCCATAGCATTGTGGGTAGCACCACCACACTTCTGCACGACAGATATATCCATGAGCATTTCACAAGAAAAGAGTTCTTCACACGCTGCTGAAGCGTGCAGGCGACCTTACAGGGCGATCAGTATTTTCCTACTTATACACAAAGGACCTGTCTTGTCTGGCCTGGTGAATAAAAAGGTAAAATTAAAGAGCTACCAGCTCAATTAGACTTGCTGGCACACTGACTTTAAAATAGATTTGACCCATCTTCTTGGTTTATTCTATTCTGACTCATTTTATCTCTTGTGTTGAGCATCCTCTGGCCCAGGTCTCTGGGCAAAGAAGTCATTCTTATCAGGGAACCAGAAGAGCTGTGCTCTGGAGAGGCTCCTGTGGCCAGCTACCCCAGGACAAAGTAAAATCCTTTCTGTAAATGGTGCTGAACTCAAATCCACAGCTGTATGTGTGCTAGGCAAGCACTCCATCACTGGGCTCCCTCCCCAGACCCGGAATGAAAATCCAGCCTAGCCCTGGCATCCTGAAACGTAGGTCTCAAGATCTGATGCGCACTGGTATTCCCCTGGTCCTGTGATGCCTAGATGGTAGCCGGCCTTCCAAACCTTTTCTGCTGGAGTAACTTCTCTTCCGTGTCCCGTTAATACTGTACAGCTATTTGCTGATCAGTTTAAAAGTGTTGCAAGAACTCTCTAATGAGAAAGCATAAAACTCCTTAAGCTGACCATATCTGTGTCATCAGACACTTTAAGAGACCCTGGTAGTCACAGTGTGCTGTGAACGAAGCAGGCGTACCAGTTAATTGAGCTTTGTGCTGAGCACCAGTGAGAGATGAATTTGGATTGGAATTCCATTACGGGTTTTTAATAATTAAACATTACATGTTTGGAACCTCATTCTTCTGTATTACTTTTTAAATATTAATCTATTTACATCAGCTGGACTTCCCGCAGCTTGACACGCAGTAAATGGGAGTCACACTGAGACAGACAACTGTGTTCTTTGCTTAAGACATCTTTGGTGCTTGCTCACAGTAAATGTAACACTAACCCTCTGTTCAACCTGATCCTGGGCAATAATCACTCCAC
The DNA here is from genome assembly GCA_028555095.1 of Dicrostonyx torquatus. Classification (NCBI taxonomy): domain Eukaryota; kingdom Metazoa; phylum Chordata; class Mammalia; order Rodentia; family Cricetidae; genus Dicrostonyx; species Dicrostonyx torquatus. The sequence goes on from JAQHUG010000179.1 coordinate 2,909,808, forward strand.
CTTTGAGAGGGAAGCTAGCTCCATTTTCTTAACACCCTCCCACACTCCCCAGCGCCACACTGGCATTTTTAATTGGCAAGGATCCAAATTAATCTTATTGTGAGAGTTCTCTAATGTCCTTTAAGGTCACAGGGTCACCCACCCTCTTCAGAGGCAGGGCTAGGAAATAGGTGTGCAGGGCCTGTGGAGAGTTTCCTTGGATGTTACCCCCTACTGTGATGAGGCTGCAGCATAAAAATTTAGAACCCTGGAGCACACAAGAAAAGCTCATTAAGGGATAACCCTGCTTCACACAGTGCCCTCAGCCTCTAGGACTTCTCCTCGGGTGCTTGCAGGCAACTTCCTCCTGGGTGAACGATGTGGTTTCCACACAGCCTTCCTCCCTCAGTCTCGCCACTCCTGTCATATTCAAGCACGAGCCATGGCCTAGCAGCTCCCTGGACAGCCTCACTCTATGGCTCAGAGTTTCTGCTGCCTGGCCCGTTCTCTCCCAGCTCAGAGACAAAGGCGGACTGGGTCCAGAAGATGGCCTGTAACACATGGGTCTAAGCAAGGCAGAACAATCGAGCACCGGCCCAACCATAGGACAGGGTGAGTGAGCTCCGTGAGTGTTCTCTGCTCAGGAGATGGCAGACCCCACAGTTCAGGCAAGGTTATCATCAGACCCCCATGAACCCCCAGGGGAGAGCTCCAGAAAACGTGATTTCTTTCAATTTAAGATTTGTATTCCCCTTTGGGACAAAACTGGTGGCGAGGGCCAGCCCTGATACCTGGATGTTTTAAAGGGCAAAACATAATTTTTATTAATGGAAAAGGATTCAAAGCAGGAAATTGCATGGGAGATACACCCACTATTGAAAAGGAGCCTCCCCAGCTGCCCACCCTTGTGACCGTGGAATGAAGATGACGTACTGAAAACCTACGAATGTCTGCGTATCTTTCTATTGTTCTATCTGTCCATGTTAACTGTTTGTGTATGCAAAATACCTCACTACTGTCCATGCTGTTTTCGCTAAAGGAAGTCTTGTCTCTGTACCCCATCCAGACAGTGATTGGTGCCCAGAGGTCTAGTCCACGGTGCCACAGGCCCTGAAGTTGTAATGTATGGTCCCAGGACCTGGGTATCTTCTACTCCATGGAAGAGTTGGCCAGATAGATTTGACTTCATTCCTGGAGTAGAAAGGATGCTCTAGAGAAAAGCCCTGGCCTTATGAACACTGCCCAAGCCTTCCCCTCACACCAACAAGCAGGCATCCTCAGCAAGCAGGGCTCCTATCTCCTTGGCTCAGGAGCTTTGTCCTCAGACAAAATGGTCTTCTTTTCTTCCCTCAGTGGCCAACATTGGCATGATTGGCCCTCTGCCAATCCTCTGTAGGGCAGACCAACAAAGGGTCAGACCTTCCTTTTCCTGGGACAGGTAGAAACTCCCCTCCCATATCAGGGTTCTCCCTCGGAGAAAACACTGTCTCTTCAGGTGACTGCCAGTGGGGAGAAAAGAACAGGAACACAGCTCCAGCGGGGAGATGGGGGGTGGTGATCACTCAGAGGGTTGCCCTCTGAGCCTCCCAATAACAGCTAAGACAGACTGAAGGTAAATGGAGAGAGCTTAGCTGTCCCCCTTTCCTGCTCCCCAAAGGGGATCATCTCAGCCATTGTCTTTCTGGTTTTCTAGTGACTTGGAAAACACAGACTAACACTGCCTAGAAAAATACTCAAAAGCTTAATAAGTCTACCGGAAGTGGTTACTACTGCTTCTTTAGTTTTAACCCATTACTCCTAACCTAATTGCACCCTTTGGTTTGAGTTACATAAATTCCTTCCTTGGTGTTTACACTTTCAGATGTCTGAGGACCAGCAGTACCATCAGGCCTCACTGGTGTGGACTGTATAGTACACAAAGGACAACACACTATCACCATGAGTACCTCAGGCGCCTCACACTCAAGCTGGGGCTTTCCCTTTGATTGGCATCAAAAACTTTGTGTGTGGAGGACTCCATTTTGACAGGCCTTCCTCCCTCCCTCCCTCCCTCCCTCCCTCCCTCCCTCCCTCCCTCCCTCCCTTCTTTCCTTCTCCCTTTCTTCCTTTACTCAGGCAGGGTCTCATGTATCCCAGCTTGGCTTCAAACTTACTACATGGCCTAGAGTAACTCATGCTCCTGCCTCCACCTACTGAGTACTGAGATTACAGGCATGTACTGCCATGCCAGGTTTATGTGGTTCTAGGGATCAAACCCAGGGTTTGGGGGCATGGTAAGCAAGAAATCTACTGACTGAGTTACAAGCCCAGCGTAGAGAGGGCTTTGAGTTTTCCTTTGGCTTTTCAAGACAAGACAGGTTTGTTTTTTTTTTTTCTCTGAGCTTGCTTTATAGACTAGGCTGGCCTCTGAACTCAAAGATCCACCTGCCTCTGCCTCCCAAGTGCTAGAATTAAAGGTGTGCGCCGTTACTCCAGGCTGTCTGTGAGATTTTTAACTCTTGGCATAGGAAAGGAGATGGCAACAGGTCAGAGACAACCATGCTTATCATCAGAAATCACCTGTGCTGGTGCTCCCCTTGGGGAACACACCAGTAGATACAGCTCCAAGGAGCCATTAATTAAATATTTCTGAAATTCCTACCACTGCTGCTCAGTGGTTTTCTTGTTTTGTTTTTGTCTCTTAAAGAGGTGCATACTTCAAACAGCTAACACGACAGACCGCTATCAAATTTCCTTTTGATACTGGTTTTTCATCCGGCAACAAAACCTGAGCAATTTTTGGAAGCTGATGCCTTGAGGATCATCTGGGACTGGAGGGAGTCATCCAGCTTCATTCGTACATGGAGCTCTGCTACCACACACTTGGCTAGTCGCCCAACTATGCAGCATCTACCCATGGGAAGCTCACCACCTCACAAGCAATAGAGTTGTGATCTCATTTGCAAACGGCTGTTATGAGCATTGCCTGCCTTCCTGGAATCCCAACCCACAGACACCCCCCAACCCATAGACACCCCACCCCAAACCCTGCAGAGCAGAACATCTCCTCCTCCACACACCTAAAATAGGGGTGTGCTTCCTTGTGATTTTTATCCCGGGGTAGGAACATCCTTAGGGGCTTCCACATCATGAGGCATCATGACGTAAGACCAGCATGGTCCATGACACCCTGTCTCATGCCTCTGTCTCACACCCAACACGTGGGGAGGCAAGGAAACACAACACCCTCTGACCCTGCATCTCACGGGTCACAACAGCTGAGCTTGCAGGAGAGTCTGGCGGCTGAACTTGACCCCTGAGAGCCTTCCTTCCCTCTTCCTCAATATAAGAGTCTCCCTTTAAATGCTTGGGATGTAGTTCAGTTGCCTGCACAAAGCTCTGGGTTTGATTCCCTGAACTTAGCAAGTGGAAGATCAGAAGTTCAAGGCCTTCCTAGGCTACATAGTGAATTTGCAGCCACCTGGGCAACAAAAGATTCTGTCTTAAAATAAATAAATAAATGTATGTATGTAACTTCTTTAGGTTGAATTATTACATATTCAGGAACTCAGGGGAAACCTTCAGATACCACCAAAGGGGCAATGTTTTAAGCTTCCAGCACTCCCTATGAGTTTATTTATTCAGCAACTTGTATTTGAACTTAGATTCTAATCTTGACTTTGTCATTTCCCCAGGCAAATTATTTCAACCGTCTGAGCAGAAAGAAATTACTTAAAAGGCGGTATATGGACTTGGCCATTTACAGAAAACAATCATTCACTTTAGCCAAGTAGCAAATACATGGCTTTTTCTCCCCATGCCCTCTCCAGTTCTGAGGAAGAAGTCCTGGTTTCTCTGGGCAAGAGTGAATTCTGACTAGAGTCAGAGCTTAGGTCTAGAATGTCTGGTTAAAATAACTGGATGAGGTCTTTATTCATTTTTGTTTTGAGACAGGGTCTTACTATGTAGGTCTGACTAGCCTAGAACTGACTATATACAGTAGACAAGGCTGGTCTCAAACTCACAGACATCCACCTGCCTCTCTCCTGAGTAAGATTATGTATTCTTCAATCAGTGTTTTTATTCTATCCCTAAGAAATAGTTTTGAGGCATCACTCTTGAAATAAAGTCTAAGTAAGATCTAAAAATTAGGTCCCTCCTATTGTGAGAGACATTTTCCCCCATGAATACTTGGAGAACCTCCTAGAAACCGTAACCCTGCTTCCAGCAGGAGCAATGAAATGTAAGTGGCCCCAGCCTTGACCCTCGCTGGGCCAGAGGAGACACAGCAAGCATGCAGTACAGCTCCAGGGCTCCGGGCCAAGACTTTCACAACTGAGTGTACTTCATCACCCAGAGGGCGTGTTAAAATGCAGACTGCTGCTCTCTGCATGCAGTGTGCAGTAAGCCCTGTTTGGGAGGCTAAAAGGAGCAAACAACCCAGGTGTCCATCTGTAATTAATAAATAAGGTGTGCTATGCCCATACAGTGAACATCATTCAGCCACAAAAGGGCCAAAGTGCTCATTTGTGCCATGATGTAGTCGAGCTCTGAAAACATACTGTGTGAACTAAGCCAGACACAAAAGAGCACACATGATTTCATGTGTACGAAATCTCCAGAAGAGACAAGCGAACCCCAGAGTGAACAGAAGTTATCAGGGCCTGAGGCTGGGGAGCAATGAGGTTTTGCTTACTGATTGTTTAGAGTGATGACAAAATGTTGGCAGTGGAGCCTGATGGCAGCTCCACCACACTGCAGACGCTGTCAGACTGTGTGTGTAAAGCGGCAAATACGATGCCTCGTGCATTTAGCATACTTCCAATAAAACAGTCTAACCCCCAACCCCCTAGCCCTACCTCCTAAATAAGGCTGGGTTCAAGAAATATCATTTATAATGCAGCCCCAGGTGAGGTTGGTGACTTGGGAGCTGACATTTTAAGTTCTTTGTCTTTTCTCAAAAGAGGGAGGCTTAGCAGACCTCTTCTCTCTGCTGCTCTGCTAGCTGTCTGGAAAAGTCCAAGTTCCTGGGCCTGTGTACCAATGTCAACATGGTCTGGAAATTTTGCATCCATGCTGACCGGACCGAAGGCCCCTGGCTGGGTCCTGCAGCTCTCTCCTTTTGCTTCTGACTCAGTTCTGAACCTCTGCTAGACAGTGGGGACACTAATCAGCCTCTACCTGAGCAGGGCAGAAGCAGACTCCAATCAGAATGAGCAGTGGGGGACGGAGAAGTCCTCACTCAGGCCTTGTCCTCCAAAATTGTGTCCCCAGCCCCAAACCCACATTACCAATGTTAATCTCTAACAGGACTTGAAGACAAATCTGCTGCGTAAAGGTTCAAGGGAATGTGTGTGTCAGGCCTCTAGACACAGCCCGAGTGAGACACCTGTGCAGGGCGTGGAGGACAGAAGGCAGATGTCTCCTCTGGAGTCTGGCAAACTGCTCCAGAGCTCATGTTTCTGAAATTCTCTTTTCTGACGTTCTTGGGTTCACCTCAAGTTCACTGGTTGTCCCGATGGTATTGCTTAACTTCTTCAAATTTAATATATTTTTATTCGTGCTTATTTGAGTGTTATATTTCTACACATGCACGCCTAATTGAGCCAGAGTGTGCTGGATGCGTTCCCTACAGAGGTAACATGGCACAGCTTCTCCACCCGGAAAGAGCAGCATCCCCACCTCTCGGTATCCTGACATCAAGGACTGACACATAAATATTCATGACGATACAGGTGAACTCAATTCTAGCTGGCTGGCCAGCACATGGAGCTGGTCCTTCCCCTGGGTGCAGGGAAGGCGATCATTTTTATTCAGCAAGCAGACAGCACTTTCTCCCCCCTCCCCAACTTGCTGGGCTGTCATGTTTAAATATGAAAATGTTGCTTATAGCCAAATGTTAGTGACAGCAGCCTGTGGCGTCTATCATGGTTTGCACTCTCACTCCTGCTAAAAATAGGCTTGCTCTCTCTGGATTCCTTCAAGTTCCACATCTGCAGGAAGTTTTTGTTGCTGTTGCTGGCCTTTTCCTTTCTTTCCTAAAGATTACTGTTCCTTGGCTCTGCCAGGATCCCCTCCCTTCCCCCCTCCCCGGGAAACCGCCAATAAACATCCCGGGCTCAGCTGGTCCAACAAAGGCCTCAGTAGTGTTCTCCCATATTACCCCAGCCTCACTTCTGCAGTCTTTAGAACAGAGGGAGTGGGCAGCAGCATGGGCCAAGCCATTTGACCTTCAAAGCAAAGCCTGCAGGCTGATGGTGCAGGCGGGGAAGCGGACCAGGAGAGCTGGGGACTCTCTATGTAGAACTGCCAAGCAGACAGCTGGTCCCCCCCCCACCCCGCATTCTGGACTCATTCTGTCTTCTAGGTATTAAAATCACACTCTACAAATGGTAACCTAGGTAATAATGTATTCATTTAAAAACCACCAGTGGGACAAACGGTTAATTCTTTTCAAGGCAAGTATTTAAAATTGCTTTTTATTAATTCTCTCTTCAGTCCAGTGTGTGTGTGTGTGTGTGTGTGTGTGTGTGTGTGTGTGTGTGTGTGTGTGTGTGTGTGTGAAAGAGAGAGAGAGAGACAGAGAGAGAGAGAGAGAGAGAGATGGGGTAGAGGACAATGTGCCTTTAAGTCCATTTGGAGCCAGCCAGCAGATTATGCTGGGAACAAGCCTTTAGAAACTCCCAGCACTCTGACAGGTCAGACAGCACTAGTGAGCTCTTCAGCTCTTCTGTCCTTAACTTCGGGATGCTGACCTCAGCTTCTCGGTACTAGGTGGGAGATCCCCATAGGGTTACACGGTGACCCTATAGAATCTGCTAAGGCCCTCTGAGCAGCTGCGCACAAGCACACAGACATCAGCCTGGTGTTTCTCTCCCCACCCCAGCCCCCACCCCAACTCTCTCTCTTTCTCTCTGCTGTCTCTGTGGGCCAGTTCCCTCCAGGGCATCCTCCACTCCAGTAACCAATAAGGACTCTTCCTACAGAAGCCAATCCAGAGAGGTCCCAGGGAAGGAGGGGCCAGCTCTGCAGACCTGCATGGACTGTCACACATTCAATGAGCCCTGTGGGGAGGAGCGATCCTTTCATTTCCCCACCAGCTGTCCCTAACACCTGACTGGGCAAGAGTCTGATGGAGAAGGTTTGCGGAAGGGTTGGCTTCATTTTCCGTGGAGCTCAAAACTTTGTGACTGTAAAAGTCACTTCCAGCTGGGAAAGGAGATGTGACCAAGAGGAGGTGGCTATGAATGAAGTGAGCCCTGTTTGGATCCCAGCTTGGCTTTATGGTAACTGGATTCTGTGTTTATAGTGCTGTTGGGGCTCCACATAGAGCTGGCACGCAGCTGAAAATAACAGTGTATCATAACAGCTGGGGTCACTCGGGTATCAACTACGGCTTGGGTGAGCAACCCCCAAATGCCCATGGTTCAGGGCTTGCTTGCCAGGGTGCTGCTACTGGGAGACGATGGGATCTTTAGGAGGTAGAACCTGAGGACAGACTCTCGGGCCTTTGAAGAAGAAAATGCAACCACTGTCTCTTCCCTTTTGTTCCTAGGGAAGAAAGTGACCGGTTACTCCATCATAGCCCAGAGTTTGGAGCCATTTCATTGTGGACTAGATCCTTCTACACTGTAAGGGAAAACAAACCTTTTTATTTTCCTTTTTAAGTTAACTGTATAAGGTATTTGGGTTTAGTGATGGAAAGTTGACATAGTATGACTTCAAGGTCATGCCCCACTGCCCAGTCCTTAGTGCTTCTGATCTGGTTTAGCCCTTTCCTGGGGCCAGTGACAATCTGAGGTCATGCTCAGGCTTCCTCTAGCCACAGGCCTGAGAGCCCCTGTCTTCTTCCTCCCCAGGACGCCTACACCAAATGGATCTTGGCAAGAAGACCACCTGACTTCCCTTGCTTATAAAGGCTGGCGATATAAAATGTAACCTCGTTTAACAGCCCGTGCACACCTCCCTGGAGGGAGCTTTGAAGGTGAGCTGCAGTACACAACCAGGTGAAAGATAGCCACTCATAAGAGAGCGTAAGGATGCCGATTTGCAGTCTTGTCAATCATTTGGGGGAATTCACAATGCACACATGAACATATTAGTACCGCTGTACATGCGTAAACCTTACAAATAAATATAAAGGTGTGCTCATTTTCCCCCTCAACTTTAGGATATGTAATCAAAAGCCTACTGAAACTGCAGTTCCGTGAACACATCTGACCTTACAGGAGAATCTTAGGCAGCATGCGGAAGAATGCCCATCGAGCCAGTCCCTGGGCACCGCACAGCACTCCCCTGGCTTCAGTTTCCCGAGTAAGCAGACATCACAAGGGAGTTACTACAGGCAGCCCTATGTCACAGCAGAAGACAGGGATGCTGTGGTTCAAACGTGCAATGTCCCTCATAGGCTCCCCACCTGGTGGGGGTGTTGGGAATGTCACTAGAGCAAGTAGGACCCTAGAGCCTGGCCTTGACATTCACAGCCTGACTGCATTTCCTATCTATTTCCTATTTCCTGCTTCTCCAAGATGTGAGAGTGTGAGGGTTCCTAGATGCATTCCTGTTACCATGGAGCCTCCTGACACCACCACACCTTCCCCTCCACTGTAGATTGCACCTTCAAACTGTGAGCCAAAAACTTAAAGTCCCTTTAAGTTGCCTTTGTCAGGTATTTGCCATAGCAACTAGAAGAGGAGTTCCTGTGTGGCTATCTGGGGGAGAAGGGACTTCTGGGTGATGTGCACTCCCAAGGGTTGCAACGGTAGGTGTGCTAAGCCTGAGGCCAAATCTAACAGACCCACCCATTGCTCCTCTCCATGTCCGCATGAATTCTTCTTCCTTGGAACCTCTCTTTGACACTTTCCTTTACCAAAAGCACAGGTCATGTGACTTCTGCCATTATGCAGTATTTGTCCTATCTGTATTCGTCCACAAAGGTTTAGGTAGAAATTCCTGGAGAGCACACCCCAGAGAGATGCCCATTTCTAAAGCAAGACACTGGGCACCACTAGTGTTTCCCTGGCTCTGGATCCCAGCACCAGCACAAGGTCAGAAGTGGGACCCTGAGACTGCTCAATGGGCAAATATGCTTGCCAACACATTAAAAAGAGAAAATCAACTCTCCCACAAGTTGTTCTTCTACCCCTACATGCATGTCATGGCATGCACATGTCTACACATACACACTCACACACATACATGCACTTATATGTATACACACACAAAGTATAATTTGAAAAAGTTATAAATATCTATTATTCATGTTGTCCTATGTCAATTCTTTGAATTATTCCTTCCTAAAGATATTTCTAAAGAATATTTTTAAAGGAAAAAGGACACTTTAACACTGCTCAGCCAGGGCAGATGTTAGATCTGAAGGAAAAGAGAAGCCTTCCCAGGAAAGGGAATGGGGACCAGAACCCCATTTCCACAAGAAGAACACAAAGAACATCTTCATTTCCTTCTGCATTGTATCCCAGCCCATCTGTCACCACAAGGGAGCAATGGACAAGAATTCCTGCTAAGTCATGAGTGGTGTTTTTTCCCCTGGGTTGTCAAAGGCGAGATGACCCCACTGCTGAACAAAATCTTGATGGGGACCATGTAAGATATAGGCCCCACCTTTCCCTTCACTGTTCTGTCTTCTTTTGGTTATCCATTCTTCCTTCAGGGCCCTGGTCCAGAGCCAATAAAAAAGCAAAATGTCAATTCTTAGCAATCAACACATAGGAAGATGCCCTCTCACAGTGGAACTTCAGGAGTGGGAGGCCCGTCCCTTCCACCCTGGCACCTCACAAATCACAGTACACTCACGACTGCAGACCAGTCCACTTCTCTCTACAGACACCCCTATAACAAGGCCCATACAGTCGGAGGCTACAGGACTCTGGACTCAGCAACACAAGGAGCCTTGTACTCAATGGTGGGGAAGCTCTCTAGGGAACTGTGAGGAGCTGAGATGGTGAAGTCTATCATCGAACTAAAAACAGCAACCATGAGGCATTGATGGCCTTGAGCATACAGAGCCCAGAAGACCTCAGGCCTCTGCTGCCCCTGTGCACACAGAGAGTTGCTGAGCAGCATGCAGGCCGTGCTGAGTTCTCGAGTGCTCCTTTATCGCTATTGCTTATTCGGTTTTACAAGCACATGCCTTCTACAATAGGTGCCAGATGCCAAATGTGTAAGAAAAAAGTGGGAGAGGGCTCTTAAATGGAAAAAATTATATTCATTAACTTAATTTTTTTCCCGCAGCAGTGCCAGCATTTGACATCAGCAGCAAAGCATGAAGGGCCAGCTGGAGGCGCACCCGTGTTCCCAGGAATGAATGGTAACAGACCAGAGTAGTTCATGTTGGGCCTGTCCCAGGAATTCCAGGTGGCCATACACATGATCCTTTAAGTTACTGTCCATTTCCTGTTGTGCAACAAATTGTCACTGAATGCTTGAAAAGAATCGGACACATCCTCTGACAATGTCTGTTCCACAGTGGGAGGGGTGGGCAAGGCAGGCAGGGAAGAGTTGCTGGCGGTGTCGAGGGACAGCAGACAGAACATTTAAAACCTTGTGCCATGTCAATAATATCCCTCGGTGCGCATTCCGTGACTGGGTTAAAGGTCAGATGCTTATTAGCCTAAATGCCTCTTCTTGCAGACTTTCTCCCCAGTTCCCTCTCTGTGCGGACAAAGAGACTATAAAAACCTTAGTCCTCAGGGCTTGCAACACGCCAAACTGCCTCACCTCATGAGTATCCACGGAGGGGGTGGCAAACCCCAAGTTGGGATCCACTAAGTACCTTTAAGTATATGCCTGGCTGTCCATCCCAAGTGCATGTTAGCTTGTCTGAGGAAGCTGAGTCCTGCCTCCCTTGCAAGATCATGTGGGGATACCCGTGTGTAGGCGCGTCAACCCCACCTCCCAGGCTCCCAAAGACGGACCGCTCTTGTTCTTAGCATTAAAGGATGGGGCCCAAACTCCCAGCATACATAGACACAGTTTAGAATTTAGCCTTCCATGAGCTGCCTCGCCTTTTTGTTTTATATTAGAGCCTTAAAATTCAGACATCAGACACGCAGACACAATGGAGACTGGACTGGAGATGAGGTCCCCTGCATACGCTGCCATTGCTCCACCCTGCTCCTTCTGGACTCCGCAAGATGTCCCCTTAACTAGGGTAAGAATCCTGCCGTGTGTGCGCGCACGTTTCTGAAGGGCTGTGAAAAGGTCTTGGGGAAGGAGGAAGTGGCTTTCTAGTAGCCACCACAGAGAGCGTGAGAGTCTCACCAGGAAGCAAAGCTTCCCACTTCCCGGTGCGCTTTCAGAGATGGGAGGGCGGGCGGGGCTCCCACACTTGGCTGAGGACACTCTGTCAGCTGGACCAGGGGGCCTCTTACTGCAATCATTCCACTTTGCTTTCTCTGAGACTGCTGGGAAAGAGCCAATGACCAATTTTGCCGATAGGTTTGTTCCAGTGGACTTTTCTCTTCCCTTATTAGAAGCCTTCAAGACTGAGCTGGGACAGAGTACGCCCGTGCTAGTGGGCAGGACAGAAATGTAAGGAAAATTATGGGGACCGGGAAAGGATCTCCTCACACTGGTGTCTAACAGAAGCCCCTTACTGGCTCCGAATCAAGAATTTCAACACAGCAACATTTGCTGAAGGCCTCTCCCTTCCCCACACTGTAACCCGTAGTTTCCCGAGACTGTCACTAGAAACCCCATTTATGTCAAAAGGACAGGTCCCAAACTTCTTGTACCACCCTAGTGGTTTCTAGTTTTACTTTATCAGATTCTAATATCACCTAGGCACCCTATAGTCTCAATTAGCAAGCAGGGGAGTTAGAGGGAGTTGGAGAGACTTTAGAAATCAGTTAAACAGTGAAATTCTAAAACCTTCCAGGATCCCATAGACGCAGAAGTGCTCTTCTCATGTGAGAGCCCACACCCTGCTCCCAAGTGAGCCTTTCCTCTCCCTGAGAGATTACTACTTTTAATAAACTCCAATTCGAGCCAGGCGGTGGTGGCACACGCCTTTAATCCCAGCACTTGAGAGGCAGAGGCAGGCAGATCTCTGTGAGTTCGAGACCAGCCTGGTCTACAAGAGCTAGTTCCAGGACAGGCTCCAAAGCTACAGAGAAACCCTGTCTCGAAAAACCAAAAAAAGAAAAAAAAAAAACCACAAAAAACAAACAACAACAAAAAAACCTCCAATTCAGCTTCATCCTACTTTTTTCCAAAAATTCTTTTCTGTGTTTTGGCCCCAGGATCTCAGGCCCATGAAAGGCTGAGGGAACTCCTCAGGCTAATGCAGGTCACAGCATGGAGCTGTTCCTCTGACCCTGTCACCACTGATAGTCTAAGAGCAGCGGGAACTGCAAGAGGCAGTTGGTCCTATGCTCCATCACTGGTTAGGCATCTCACCTCAGCTCTGTGGCCCCGACACGGGGCTGCAGACTGACAGCCTGGGCTTTGTACACAAATGTCAACTTCCTTTGATTTGTTCTGTTCCTATGGAAGTTGTCATAGTATCACTTGAAAATAAAGGGACGCTTGCAGAGCTCTGCCCGGAAGCACAAGGCCGTCTCTAATCCGCTCAGCGAAGAAGTTGAGGCGAATACAAGTATAGGAGCATGCATGTAGAGAGAAGAAGAAGTGTGAAGACGGGAAGGGGGCCAGAAAAGGCTGGCAGGAGGCAGAGACCTGCAGGGAACTGTGGCCAGGGAGAAATTCCTGGGACTAGGTGGCCAAAGAATCTTTAGGAAGTAGAAGGTCACATTCAATTTTTAAGATTTTTCACAATGCCTTGCTAAGAAAGCTCTTCGGTAACTTGAACCGTCAATAAAAGTGGCTGTATGCACACATGTTCGTGCATGTGAGAACTCATGCACATGCCGGAGTCTGGCTTAAAGAACCTAAAATATCAAAGGCAAAGGCTCCCAAGTACTGACTGGCACAGTTCTCAGGCCTGGGTCCAGACTCCTCACTTCAGGGCCAAGTTGAAGGGTGTTGTTTCATCATTTGTCTCCAGGGGGCGCTCTCACAGGCCTAGCTGCTGTTCTCTGTCTCTCTCTCTCCTTCTTTCCTTCCTTCCTCCCTCCCTCCCTCCCTTTTTCCCAAAGGGAATATGATGCAGAGGGAACCCAGGAGTAGAGTAAGATAAGGATGGATAGAAGGCATGGGTTGAGCAGAGATGGAGGCTGAGCTGACCTTTGAAATATGAGAGCCCTATGCTCAGGGGAGACCTCACTCTTTATAAACGCAGTGGGTATTTATAGAGCAGAATGGACAGTGAAACAAAATTACATCACAAGACAATAACTGTAGCGCAGAAAGAGGCTGCCTGTCTCAGAGACTGAGACGGCTATACGTGCTAGGGATGGCACGGCCAACAAGCAAAGTTGCAAAGGAATATACTAACAGAGGAACCAGAAGCAGTCAGTCTCATGTAGACAGCTTGATTATATATTTCTGAACCTGTTGGCTCCTGTTTGTGAATTCTAGATGGCAGAAATTACTTCCAGTTCACACAACGGGGAAGAACTACGTCAATAACTCATTGGGTTCTTAAAAGGTGTTCACCATTTCCAAATGCCGGGCCCCTCGAGCCCATGGGAGAATGACTGCTTTATGTAAACAGGAGATGCTGGGCAAATCTTGAGTCACGTGGTCATCACACTACAGCCAACGCTCTGGTATCTGCTGGGGTATAGTGCCTCCAACAGCACCCGAATCCCAGTCCAGTAAAAAGAGGAACTGACCCAAGACAAGGTAATTCAGTTAAGCTAACACTGCCTCCTTGCCCTCCAGCCCCTTCAGTGAGTACAGGAGCTAGGGGACTGCAGGTGCCTCTGTGCAGCTCTTGTAGGACGTTGGGAGAATGTCTCTCCCAAGGACCTCTCATCATCATTAAGAGGCCGGCGGGTATACCAGCTTGACATCTCTCTCCAAGTACAGAGCCTGCCTTGTGTCTCTACAGCCCCCCTTTTCAGGCTTCTATTGCTTAGTACTTAAATGGCTTTTGAGACAGTTTTCCACTGTGTTTGAAAAGCCAGTCCCGGCATGTCTATAAACATCAGTTCATATTCCTGGAATAAATCTTTTTTGCGTTCCATCATACTACCCACAGGGGTACAGATGGCATGTTTCATGTGGTGGCCACTATTTACAGTTCAACCCCGTGGAGGCCCATGAGATGCCACAAATGCAGCCCACACAGGAAGACAGCCCTTTGGGCAGAGACATTTGTCCCAGGAGGCTAGGAGTACCAGGAAAGGCCACACCCTGAAAGTACACGGGGTGCCTCTCTCCCTGACACACTTCTTCCATTCAGGGCCAGTAGGGTCTTGGGCATTCTCACAACGGCACGCTGGGAGGCAGGCTCAGCCCAGCTGACCACTAGGGTGTGTGTGACCAGTGCTGTAGGCAGCGAACACAGGACACAAAAACAGCCGAACTTGGCAGTGGGATTTAAAACGAAGCAAATTCATCTCCTCCCAGAGGGCTCGCCACTCATGTGCATGTTCACTGAGCCCGACCGTCTCCTTTTGTTTGGATGGACAGCCATTAGTCACGACAGATCTAACCTAAGACACGGGAGTCGGGGGTTCTGGTGCGGGGGAGCAGGGAGGCTGGGGGAAAGAATCCCTGTGCTCTCACAGGAAAAGCCATTGCTGCCGCTGTCTCTCACTAAGATAGCATTTGCTGAAAATGTCAACAGATTGCTTCTTGAGTTTGAGCTGTGCAGACATCAAAAGCTTATTTTAACAGGGCATTTTGCTTAAAAATCTCGTGGTTGGCTTAGGCATTTTGAATGCCTCTGACTATATTATTTGGAATAGAGGTTCTCCTTGGGTTTTACTGGGCTATGGGTTTTATGTCTATTCGGGACATAACCAGAATAGACCCCTCTGCAGAACCAGAGCTTTCAGGCCATTAATGTAGTAAAATTTGCCCTTTGTGTATGCTGCGTTTTTAGCAGGCCCCTTTTCCTTATTTTCTTCTCTCCTACCATGGCTTAGCCGCTATGCAGGGGCTTAGTGCTCCCGTGTGGGGATGGGAATCAGTTCCAGGTTTCAGCTTGATTTGAAATAAGCCAGGCAAATTTGTCTGCATGTGATTTCAGGCTTTTCCCGTTTTCCTCTTTCTCTCACCAGGCTACTGAAGGGAGCTGAGAGGCAAGTCACTATTTGAGCCCCTGCAAAGCTGGCCTGATTGTCTCAGGTATTTGGTATTATTCAGTACACACAGCTGAGATGGAAGACCTCTGCGCCTCTGCTCTCCAAGCAGGCACGCGTCTCCGGAAGCTAATTGCAAAAGGCCGAGGGATTATAACAGCAGAATCTTTTCTTCCCTGTCCACTGTGTGTTTTCTCCCAATCCTTCTTTTTCCTCTTTCCTTTCTGTATCACACTGATTAGATGTGCCTCAAAACGTTAATGGTAATTGCTCTTATCTTAATTTAGAGAAGAGAGAGAGAGAGAGAGAGAGAGAGAGAGAGAGAGAGAGAGAGAGAAATGAGCGTAATTTGCAGATCTGAGAGCAGGTCATTACAGGTGTGCTATATTAGTGTATTCATGAGCCCCCTGGGACAGGCATGCTGAGCTATCCAATAACTTTCTTAATGTGTAATTACACACCATCGAACTGTAATTGATTAATTGAAAAGAGAATGTAGGCAGACGTGAGGGCAAGACTTCTGCTGCTCATTAAACGAACATGTCCTTGCTTCTCTTTAATAAGTTAAGTGGAACTACTCAAAAGCAATTAAGTCAGTAGTGAAATTCATTAAATTTTAAGTAATTATTGGTATAAAATCCTGTAATAAAATCTAAGACTTTGCATAGTTCTATTTCCAAGGGAAGTCTGATGATCCTCTCAGGGTAATTCTAGGAGGCAGAGGAGCAGTCTGGAGAAAACTGTATCTTGGGCTCGCTGACATTCTGCATAAAAATCGTGAGTGGGGTAGTGTGTGTGGACACGCTGCTCGCCATCCTAGGCCAGCCAGGAAGAGCATGACACTTCATCCTAGGAGTATAGTAACATTTCCAAAATAATGTTTTCACTTAAAAGCTTAATTTGAGTAGCTGTAGAACATGACAGAACACTTTTTATTATTTGAGCTCTCTATGTAGCTAAGGATGATGCCGCTACAGGAGTGCCGGCGGTGAGCGCCAACACACCTGGCTTAGGAAGTGCTGAAGACTGAATCCTAGGGGTTGTGCATCCTAGGCAAGAGGTCACCAACTGAACCATGGGCTCGGCCTGAAATGCCTATTCTAAGACATAACACTCTGAATGCTACGTTTGACACGTTCCTCCGACACAAAATAAATACAGGGAGCTGGGTCCAGCATGGAAAAGGTTCTCTTCAGGTCCCACTTCCGGTAGGGAAATAAACCTGGACTGCTGAGGTTGGGGAAGGCCTTAAGTATGCCTTAGTGTAAGGATGGGGCCATTGTCCCTTGAGTCCACGAACCTGGCAACTCAACCATGTGCCAAAAAAGAAGTCTAGTCCACCAGCGCTGCCTCATTATGGATACCCTGGTAGGCCCTAGAATTGGAGAGACTTTAGAATCTTAGCCCATTGTGGACAATGGTCAATGGACAGCCACACCAGCATAGCTTGGTGATTCGTTCATGTTAGGTGTTTCTCGAGTATCTATTCAAAGCCCTTAGTAAAAAAGGTCTTCAAACATACAAATAGTTCACACACACACACACACACACACACACACACACGAGTTTATATGTGCACAGTTTGATCATGCAAGGTAAATTACCTTGTGACAGGGGAAGAAGTACTGGGGATGCAGAGTAGCAAGTAGCACTCTTGCCTAGCACCCAGGACACCCCCTGGGGCTGATGCTGAGCACCACATAAACGACAATGAAGATATAGTGCACATGTGGATTCCATCACTTGACAGGTTTCTGAACCCGAAGTTCAAGGTTACTTAGTGAGTTTGAGAGTAACCTGGGATGTATGAGGCTTTGTCTCAAAACAACCATCCAGCCAATCTTGCAGCCAGCTAGGATAACCTTGTGCTTTGCACATAACAGGCTCCCAATAAAAGTTTACTGATGGAATGGTGGAAAGACTCTGTGACGTGGATTCTGGGGACAGCGTGATGGTAGGGGCACTTGCTTAGAGTCTAACTTAGGAAGAAGTGCTTTGGCCAGGACACACTAAAGGCATAGTGATGATGTCAGCCAAGAGTGAAGAGATTCCTAAACCCAGGCTTAGCTTCAGCTACCAACAGCCTCTCACCATCACTTTTCTGTAAAAGAAAACTTAATTGTAAACCCATGAATTTGAGTTAGCTTTGTTTGAATGTAGATTCAACCATGCTTTAAAAAAAAATCTGAATTTCAGTTGTTTTCGCCGTTTGCTGGGGTTCATGCTTCCGTGAGGTGCAGGTCACCCTTCTAGGTACAGAGCAATAGGAGCTGATTGTCCCTGGAGAAGTCTGTCATATCTTGGAACTCATGAGATGAATCCACCAAGGCTGCCCTGACTAAATTAGACTTAAAGAAGAACTCTTCCTCTGCAAGCATGCAGCCATCCCTTCCCTCTGGAGACTGCATCCACCTCTGCAAGCATGCAGCCATCCCTTCTCTCCGGAGACTCACCTAGACCCTGGTGAAGTCTCCAACTTTTCCTTCTCCTGAACATTCACTCTCCGTGTAGAAAACAAGGGCTTAAAGAAGAAGAACTAAGCATTTACCCTCCCTGTAGGTGACAAGGACACTTTACCTGTAGTCTACTTCCTGCTGAGATTAAAAAAAAAAATAAAGCCCTCAAAACCCTTACAGTTTTAGAGAGCATAACAAAGCTAAAACTCAAAGTAGACCAAATAAGTACATTACCAGTCTCAGAGAGAAAAAGGGCGGGCCAGAGGAAAGACATTAGTCTTGCTTCCTGTGTGCATTGCCTGCTCTGGCTCCCTATTGTCCTGCAGCTCATTTTAATTTGAACATGACCTTGGCCATCTGAATGTGGGCAGCTCAACTATTTTAAAGAGGAGTCCGGGGCCCAGCACTCAGGGTGGAGGTGGAGTAGAAGTTCAAGGCCAGTCTGGGCTACTGGAGACCCCATATCAAAAAGCAAACAGAAACTAAAGAGGGGGAACCCTGATCAAGGGAGTTTGTCACTTCTGAGCTTAAACGAGATACGGAGATGAGAAGACAGTTTGTGAGGAGCTGATACTCTCCTACCAACATGTGTCCCCGGGATCTATTGCAGGGCAACAGGCTTGGCAGCCAGTGCTTTTACTGACCAAACCACCTTGATACCCACCCAGTACCTGCCATTTTTTTCTTGCCATCTTTAAAGACAAATGTTGAAGGATTTGTGGATTTGATTCATTATTTCCTTCTTTCTCTCAAACGTTGAGTATAAAAGAAGGGCTTTCCTTTCACTGACCACTTGTTATATGCAAACACTTCAGCTGTATTACCTTACCTAACTTTTAGAGCAACCCTAAAGAGCATGGACAGTTAGCATTCCTTTGACAGGTGGGAACACAGATCCTCCCAACACTCCAAAGCCAGCGACCCCACAGCCAGTGTGAAGTCGGAGACCTCACCAGGGTCTGTGTGTCCGAGGCCTGGGTGCAGTCTCCGGAGGGAAGGGATGGCTGCATCCTTGTGGATTCTGCATTCTTTAAGTCATTCAAGATTGGGTCGCTTTTGCTAGTTGGTACTCATACAGTACAAACACAATGACTCCAGAGTCTCCCCGGATCACAGTTTTAAACCCTTCCTCCTTTGTGCTTTGGTCATATTTTCCCCACTGGGCACATCTAGTGACTTAAGTAGGACTGAGGCTCAAAAATGTGAACTTAGAGACAATCGGCCTGAGAAAGTCTCTGCAGCTGTCCGTGTTAAGATGGTCGCTTGACGGTCAAGACTTCTGGACCATCAGTCGCAGAGTCTTGTTCTCACTTCCCATCTGTGAGAAGTCTTGGTCTTCATCACAGTATGCCTGGACTGTTCTGCCTGCCTTCTAGGAGTTTCCCAATCCCTCTTTCAATTTGGGAACGCATTCCTTCATAAGAGTATTTCCTGGCTCAGATATCTAATATAGGTCTTCCTACAGCCTAAAACACAACAAAAATACTGTTTTGCTCTCTGTCTTCTGAAAATGCCCCACCAGAGTAATTCTGTTCTCACTCACAGAATGACAGCAGGCCAGTGTCCACCTGCTCCCCTCCTTCAAATGCATGATGTTACATCTTCTAAGGGATGCTCTTCCCTTACTACCCACCTTCCAAGGAGCAGCTCAGGTTTCATCTCTTCTGAAGACCTACCTTTTCTTGATAAGACCAAGCTCATCATTTCTTCCTCACTATGTGACCCTTTACTTAATCATGTGTTGTGTGCGTGTGTATGTATGTGTGTTTCTAGTATCTATTCCCCAGAGTGCCCTGAAAGCTTACAACACACTGGAATATATTGTTCATATAAGTATAGTTTAAACTTACAGTTTGATCTATGCCTGCTGCACTGGGACAACAGCAGGTGTCCAATAAATATATGCCATTGAAAGAAAAGTGTCTTCTAAATCTCTCTCTTGCACACATACACACACACACACATACACATCTAGACTTCTATTAATTCTACTTTTGAAATGTGTCCATAACATTAAATATACAGATTTCTAAGGGCTCAAAACCTTTATAGACACTGAATTGCATAATAGATCCTATTTCTATGCAGTACATACAAAAGAATAAATTAGAGACATAAGAAATTATTCAGACAAAATAAACCAGGGAGACTATATCCCTAGAGAGAGGGTATTTTTGGTTTGAATTATCGGGACTGACTGTCTCCATTGACACAGCTCAATTTTCAACTTGGCTGATTTGATGACAGTCAGACACTGTTTAAAAATCAGAATGCATGAAGGCTAAGAAAAAAATGAAGATAACATTTCATCACAACTTGATTTTTCCATGGTATTTATTTTTATGTATTCATATGTAAACATTAAATTAGTTGAGAAAAATGCTAGATAAATGTTTGAAATGAGTTGAATGCCATAGACTCATAAACACTTGAATAATGCCTTCGTTTGCTTTCATTTTTCTTTATACATATCCTCATTTCTGTGCAGGACACATAAATTTGCCTTCATATTTTATGTTTCATATATCTATGCACCAATGTTGCTCATTTTCAAATTTTAAGCTATCTAGTAAATATATAAATATTTCTATGATCCAAAAGTAGTATTTATCTCACTGGTAATGTCTGATATATTTATCAAACCATGTTAGAATCAAATTTAGATTTGAATTTTCCATTCAAAGGAACCCAAACCGTAAGAAGCGGATACTAACCACGCCAGAGGCTTCTCGGTGAAGGGCCTCGAATGACTTCATCCACCACATGCTGGCACTAACTGTCAACCAGCATTCTGGGATGCAGTAACACAGTTATGTGTACTTTATCTCTTCTGTAGGCTGGGGACATCTCCAAAGAATGCTGGAAGCAGTGTACAAAGTGTGCAAAATGACATGCTTTTCATGTCATTCTGAGGCAACCTACAGCCTTTCCTACTGAAAGAGATGGAGGAAGAGGACCCCGTTTCTCTCCCAAAGCATCTTCATGAAGCATTGATGGATAAGCAATTTTCTGGGTAATTAAGACAAAAGTACTGCTTATTATTTTGAAGCCAGCTTAGCTGGTTCAACATTTCATTTGCAAGGGCCGCACTGTGGTAAAGTGTGCGGCAGGAACTTGCTGGGTCAGAGTAACCGGAGGCCGCCCGCTCCCTTAACTCAACCTCAGCAGATACAATCCAGAACTAACTTTTGGGCATTGCATTTTCCTCAGGTCTAGACCCGGGAATGTGGGTAGCGCGGGTACTCACTCGACAAATACTATTCCTGGGCGGTGGCGCTCCAGCTCACTGAGTCTCTAGCACCAGGGGCTGGTGAGATGCCACTATTTTAATACCTCAAGGGAGAAAGCACTACCAATTAAACAATGACAGGTCATCAGTTGTAATATGTGACTCCCATTTTTGAGCTGTTGAAATCTTAGTGGGGGGAAAAAAATCTTAGAATCCACAAAAAAATCCACAAAAAAAAAATAAGGAAAAAGAAAAACAAAAACACAAGGCAAGCACAGTTCGAGAGGTCTGGAGATGAACAAGACACACAACACTACCACCTCAGAGTTCTCAGCCAGGGCCACCCATGAGGAATGGAGGAAAATGGCCTCTGGTAAGTGGCTCTATTCCTGGGCACACTTAACCATACAAGGGGGAGCAGAGGCTGCCAGGAGGGCCTCCATGAAATCATGATGCTTCAGACCAGAACAGCAGGACGTGAAACAAACAAACCCACAGCCAGGAAAGATACTAAGTGCCAAAGCAGGATCGACATTATCTCAATGGCCCTTGCTTCCCTGAGTCTGCCCACTCGCAGCCTTGCCCTTCCTCCCCCTTCTTCCTGGTCCAATCAGCTCTCACCATCCCACGGCCCTGTCCTCAGTTTCTTGTCTCCTTTATTATTCAGACACCATCTTTCTCACCTCTAGTGATGATATATTTTTTTCTCCTTTCCCAAAACAGGCCCTCATTAGCTTTTTCTTCTAAATAGAATCCAAGTTCATGACAACATGTGATTGACTGAGTTCTTGCTGGTTGTGTACTTTTATATTGATAAAAGGGTTTCCTGATTGATTCCTTATTTTATTTGATATATGATCTATAGTTTCCTATAAAATGTAGTGGCAAATTCTCTTGTTATTTTAGGTAATTGTCGAGTTCTAGCAATTAAAATGATGGTAGTTAAAGCCTGAAATGGCCTTAGTGGCCTGAGGAAATGGCTCCAGGGTGAAGGGCACACACTACTCTTGCAGAGGACTCGAGCTTTGGTTCCCAGCACCCATACCAGGTGGCTCACTAATCCCATAACTCCAGATCTAGAGAACCCAACAAGCTCTTCTGGATGCTAAGGGCAGCTTCACTCACCAGCACATACCCATATATAAACATGTATAAAGATTAGTAAAAATAGTGGACTTCGTGATTTTAAAAAAAAAGGCATAAAAATCTTTAAAAGGAAACTTAGAACTTACATATATTCTATGATTCTCAGGTTTTCAAATTTTATGTAAAGTTAAAATATTTTTATAGTTTACAGCTGTTTTGTTAATGTCCCAAGTCTATAGAATTAAAAAAAATATGATTTGGCTCTGTTCCCCACTTTATGATGCACTGAGAATTCCCAAACTTCGACCTCTATTGCTAAATAAACTGGCACTTGTCGCATAGATGTGCTTCTGGCTTCAGGGGACACCTAAGACCCGTTACTATAGATGTGCTGTGAAGACTTGACTCCTTCATCCCACTATCACAGGCTGAACTCCTCTATCACGGGGCTAGAAGATGATTTAAGACCCTGTGGAGGCAGAGTACTCACTGGCCTGAACTCAGGATGGGGTGTATGATGGAGATGTGGGTCAAACCCAACTCTGCCCACTGGAAACTCCCTCTGTAATTTAATTTCTTTGTCTGTAAAATCAAAACAGGATCAACTTAGCAAAGTCATGGTCAGAATGGAAATGCAGAAGAGTTCTCTACAGACTTGGTACTGCGCTGTTCGCTGGATCTACCCTCACTTGCCGCTGCTGGAGGCACAGTATTGCTAACACAGATATTTCTCTGCACAAGCAACATTTTCCCTTTACCGTTTTCTTGATTAACAAAATTATTTTTATTTGAAATAGGATTTCACTATATAGCCCAGGCTGGCTTTGAACTTTTAACAGTGCCCTGCCTGGACTCCAGTGCTAGGATTACAGCTGTGCTCATCACACCCAACTTGCTTGCATTCTACGATTAACACTTTCGCTATTAAATGGTTGGACAGGTTCAAGGAGGTCTTGGGTCATGTAGATCGTATTTCTTGAGAGTCTAAGTTTCATGGTTTACTTTGCACCCACCTTGTTCTATGGCTTCTGTATGCATATGCATTTGCAAAACTCAAATTTGCCTGAAAATTTGGACAAGGAGGAATCTAAAATGTGCTTCAAAGCAAGCAATGTAAGACTAAGCACAACCGTAACAACACGAGTAAGTACCAAGTGTTTTCCAAACACGTCTGAACACCTTACAGAAATTCCCTCACTCACACCTCACACCAGCCTTGGTGGATAGCTGCTACTGTTCCCGCTTTACAGGAGGACACAGGATCAGAGATTCCATCATTTTCCCAAAACCACAAAGCCCATGGGTACAGTGGTAAAGATTCTTAAATCTGGCAACAGTCCATTCACCAAACTAATTTTTAGGCTCTTCCTAAAATGGGATTCAAATACTACAGTACTTCACCAACCAGCAACATGGACTACCAGGCAGCAGGCATTTCTAGTTCCTTGGGCACAGACAGACAAGTGAATGGGCATGTGGGTTTCCCCAGAGTTCTTTTACTTCAATTAAAATATTACACTGGGAACTTCAGTGGGATGATGCATGTCTGTAATGCCGGCACCTAGAGAGCTGAGGCAGGAGGATGGCAAGGTGAAGGCTAATCTAAGTATAACTGAGAACCTGGTCTCAAAATCAAAACAACAACCAAATACCATGTTTGGTTTTTTTTAATACATTCTCTAGAACAGGTGGGAAGAGGCTTGCGTGGAGGGTAGAGCAGTTCTAGAATTTGCCCCAAGGCTTTCTTTAAACCTTGGAATCCTTCCAGTTCTGTTTTATTGGAAACAAGGATCCTACTATGTGCAGGCACATTAAGTACTTCCTACACATGATCTTATTTGGTTTTCAGGTTTCCCTATGAAGCATGGGGTGTTTTCTTTACCCTCAGGGATCTGGGACGGGAACTTTGCCGGTGTCGCGGAACTGGCAGAGAAGGCACAGACTCCTGCGCTCACCTGCCAAACCACAGCGTCTCCCTTAGAGAACACATGGCCTCACTTCTGTCTCTCTGGCTCCAAGAATGTCTGCATGTGCTGTGTGAGAAGCCAACGTGAAAAACTAACCACTCTACTTCAGACCTTTCCATTCAGCTGTCCTAAAACTAGAAAGACCAAGTTTTCTCCAAGCCTTGCAAGAGACAACCAGGGCCTCAGATCAAATCAAGGCTTCTACGTCTCACAAAGCTTTGGGATGAAGGCAGGAGCTGGCAACTCTAGCCTGTCCCCAGGTTGTTTCCTCTCCAAATAAAAAGAACTAAAACCAGACTTAGGATATGGTTTATACAGGAGGGAGGAGAGAGGAAAAGGCCCAATGCGCTCTGGAGGGTCTTTATTTTTTTTTTGTTTTTTTTTTGTTTTTTTTTGTTTTTTTTTTGTTTTTGTTTTTCGAGACAGGGTTTCTCTGTGGCTTTGGAGCCTGTCCTGGAACTAGCTCTTGTAGACCAGGCTGGTCTCGAACTCACAGAGATCCGCCTGCCTCTGCCTCCCGAGTGCTGGGATTAAAGGCCTGCGCCACCACCGCCCGGCCTGGAGGGTCTTTATAAAATATAGAAACAGTCAAGATTCTGAACCACAAGACCATGGCAGAAAGAGGAGCCCAGAGCCTTTTTGACAAAGTCAGAGAACACAGTAGGGTCAGCACTCAGGTGGCAGGAGAGGAATGTGCCGACGAATCAGGAAACACAGCAGCCACCCTTTCAGTCTGTGTAGAATCAAGATGGCCTTGCCAAAGAGCATAAGTGGTCCACCCTTGTCAGAGCCATATCTTGCTTAGTTTAAGACCATTGCTTTCATTTCCAGAAGGTCTTTTATTTGTCTGAAAGCCAGCTCAGAATCCTATGAGAACACAGGGGTAGTTCAAGAGAAGAATCGGGAAGATGGGTAGAAAAATGGTGAGATAGGCCAGTTCTCTCCAGACAGCAACCAGTCAATCCCTGCCGTGTCCTGGCCATTCTACCCTTTGGGGCTGTCGCAGTCACTCTTGTGGGAAACTGATACAGAGTATGTTATGCGTGGTTATGCCCTACAATGTTTGATTTGCTTCAGTGGAGTTCAGGTGTGTCACATGAACCCAGTTTTAGAGCTTGTGTAGCTCGGCTGCCACGTCAAAGCAACAATCTGTCCATGTGAATTGAGTAGGGTCACATGCGGCTTAGGCATGGGGAGAAGGACTTTGGCCACTTGGAACTCTTCTGCAAAGCTGATTACATCCCAAACGAAAGGCGGCAGTTGCTGTCATACTTGGAAGGCTCCTATTGCGTGGTTCTAGCAGTGGCATGGCAAACCCAACACTTGATAGCCATCCAGCTCTCCTCTTTGCTATGATGGCTGGTGCACTGGGTTCAAAGAAATTCGGTCTTATTTTAAAATAGATGCATGTAGAAGCAGAGGCAGGAGAGCAAAGATGCAAGCCATTCCCGGAACTGAAGTATGTCACTTCATCTTTGGGGCTTTGAAAACGTGGCCTGATGGATCTCTGTGAGTTCGAGACCAGCCTGGTCTACAAGAGCTAGTTCCAGTGCAGGCTCCAAAGCCACAGAGAAACCCTGTCTTGAAAAACCAAAAAAACA
Organism: Dicrostonyx torquatus; assembly: GCA_028555095.1. Taxonomy (NCBI): domain Eukaryota; kingdom Metazoa; phylum Chordata; class Mammalia; order Rodentia; family Cricetidae; genus Dicrostonyx; species Dicrostonyx torquatus. The sequence continues at coordinate 2,935,275 of JAQHUG010000179.1, forward strand.
AAAAAACGTGGCCTGATAGCCCAAGATGTACAAGGTCATACTGGGCAGGAGGGAGCACAAGTGAGGGCTCTTTGTCTTATGTGAACAGCCCCAAAGCTCCAATTCCCCTCTTAATTAGCATCAATGCAGCATCCCCAACTGGGGAAGGTGTACACCAAAACCTTTACGAAAAATAAATAAACAAACAAAATCTCTCCACCAAAAAAGAGAGAACACACACTTCGTAACCCTCCAGGGGAATGGCTGATTAAGAACGTGCTAGGGGTCAAAACAGGATTCTGTATAGAAGAAATAAACATGGCTAAGAAACACTCCCAGGAAGTTCCTGCCCATAATTCTTAGCAATTAGGGAAACACAAATGATGACAATTTTGAGATTTCGTCTCAGCCCAGTCAGAATGGATAAGATCAACAAAACAATTAACAACATATCCTGGCCAGGTTGTGGAGAAAGAAAAACTCATTCTCTGTTTGTGGGAATGCAAATCGGGTCAGTCATCTGGAAATCAGTATGGAGAATGCACAGAAAAAAAATTAAAAATAAAAATAAGCCTACCATATGACCCAGCTATACACTCCTTTGCTGACGTGCAAGGACTCAGCTTCCTACCGCACAGGCACTTGCTCAATCGTGTTCATTGCGGCCCTAGTCACAATAGCTAGGAAATGGAAACAACCTAAATGTCCTTTGACAGATAAATGGATAATGAAAAGGCAATATATGTGCCCAATGGAATACAATTCAGCTGTAGAGAAAAATGAAATTATGACATTTGCAGGTAAATAGATGGGCCTAGAAGAGATTATAATCAATGAGGTAACGTGGGTTCAGGAAGACAAACATCCGATGTTCCCTCTCATCTGCCGATCCCTGCTCCAAATCCTCAGATGTGAATATACAACACGGAGTAACCACAGAAACCAGAGACCACAGGCAGGGTTGGCGGAGAGGGCAGCTAGCAGGATACAGGTAATACAAAGTGGAAAATGAAAGGGGGGTGTCAACCAAGGAGGAGGGAGGGGAATCACTATAGAAGGAGGAGGGATAAGGGACAAATACTGATTTTGTTTGATAAAGCTTCAGAGAATCGTATTAGTTATATTTACTTAAAATTATACACAGTGCATACAAGTGTACACACACAATCATGCGCGCGCGCGCACACACACACACACACACACACACACACACACACACACACACTGAAGAAAGTTAAGCCACTTGGGCTGACAATGCTCTCTACAAGAAATGTCCTTCTGAGCCGTTGGTCAGGGTAGGCCAGGTGACTCTCAAACCATAGGAACTGTCAGTGCAGGTCTAAGCCGCCTCTCAGGGCCTGAGTGAGTCCCAGTTGTCAAAGACATGGCGCACTTAGCACATAGGACTTGGATGATCTGCGCTAGATCTGACCTGAAAGTCCCTTTCCTGTGGTCAGGAAGTCACGGTTCTAGAAGATACTATGCGAGCTGTGAAGGGAGGGAAGCGAATAACAGTCCTACCCAGCTGGTCACCTATGAACCGCGACAGAGACCAGCATGGCGAGACACCTAGAAAGGTGTTATAAGTGGCACTCATGTGTCGGCAGTAACCAACAGCTGTCTAATTGGACTTAAGCCATGCCTAGTATTATAGTCCTAAACCAGTTTCTCTGGGTTAGTGAGGTTGTGGGCCTTAGAAAAGAATCTACTGCCTCCCCTTGGTAGATCAGCAGAATTCCTTACTACACTCTCTGTCCTATCCTTATACCCACAGGTCAGTGTAGCCACCACTCCTCATAAAAGAAGCCTCTTTTCACAGCAAGTAGGAAGCATCATAGGAAGCCACAGCTGGACACAAGGAAAAGGCCAGTGGATTGTGAAGAGCCCAGCCCCAATGTATGCATCTACATCCCAGCTCCTGAGTCTAGGGCTCGAGGATCGTTGAGGAAGAGGAGGCAGAAAGGTTGTAAGAGCCAGAATACTAAGAAGTTTACCGTGAAACAGACACTCCTAGAAGTGGCTGCACCAACAAGATTGGAACAGGGGTTATAGCAAGGGACGTTTTAATGTGGAAGGGGGAAGTTTTCACAGTGCTCCACCCTATACAAAGAGCCACAGGAAACCCGGAGGAGGAGAGCTAAGCCTCTCAGGGATGGGCCCCTTATTGTTGTCCCATGCAGAGTGACAGTAGTCAGCCCTGAAACCATACATGAACAACAAACATAGACATAGCAGGTTTTGCGCGTGCTTGCACGTGTGTGTGTATGTCCTATGTTGCGTGTTTATAACAATAATAATCAAAGAAAAAGAGGCTCACAACTTGAGAAGAACCATGGGAGAGGTTGGAAGGGGTACATGTGAAGGGCTAGAGGGAGGAGTGGGATGAGGGAAGCAATGTAATTCTATTTCAAATAAAACATCATCATCATCATCATCATCATAATAATAATAATAATAATAATATAATAATGGGATATCAAGAGAAAAAGGACAAGTGAGCAAGATTAGCCTCTAGCTGATGAGTGTTTGAACTTGGGAAAAGCACATGGGGCACGTGATAGTTCATATATGGAGAAACTGTCCATAGTAATTTTTAATCTGTAGAAACACTAGGAATCCATAGAATGGGCCAGGGATAAGGACTCCTCACAGACCTGCCCACTTGCCTTCTCCTTAGTCTTCAGGTTCTCCACACTTGGCCAGCTGAGATGCTACCCAGCTGCAGGGCACATTGCCTGCACTTCCCTCCCACCCTGCCTTCCTGTTGCTCACTATACCCCCTTCCCTTCCACACCAAGTCCTATAATCGACCTCCACCTGGAGCAAGGCCCAGAGCAAAAGCATCTTCCGCTCAGCACACTGGATGCATGAGACAAGAATTTCATCCTCTTTCACACACCGGAACCTTCCTAGTACTTTCCCAGGGCGTGGCTTGCAACGGCAACAACCACAATGGCCATAAGGATCACAATTGCATAGCTAACCTGTACTGACAACAGGGACCTTAAATACACCATCATGTCGTCTTTACAACATCCCCCGAGACTTTACAGATGAAGATTGTAAAGTCAGAGAGGCCCAAGAGATAAAAACCTGAGTCCACATATGCATCTTATACCTTTGGATCTGGGGGGCAAACTTGACTGTCTTATCCGAGAACCCATGCACCTAATGGCTACCATGCTGGGTATGTCTGGTTCTGTTGAACTGTGCACTCACTCCTTCTAGGCAGTGACAGTATATTTGTCCTATCCGTGTCTCTCTCTGCATGGAACAATGGACAATGCATGGAAGATACTTGTGAGCGGAACGCTGCACTGACACGAGCATTTCTGAAGCTGGAGGATGACATATTCACTTGCCTGCCTCCAGAAGGAACCAAGGTGAAACAATCAAGTAAGCACTCTCCTCCGTATCATTTCTGCTCGTGAGGCCACAACACTAAAATAGTTTTCATCTTCTTCCTCCGCTGGCATTGTAAGTGACCAGAAAGAATTCTTTCCCATGCTATTTTTATTTTGCCTCCCAGCTATGGGTTTCCCTTCCCCCTTCTTCACAGTCCTCACCCTTCCAGCCGGAGGTAGCCATAGAGATTCAAGTTCTGGGTGATGATTCCAGAAGCTGAAGTCAGGTTGGACACGCTTATTTTCCCTGCACTTCCTTCTCTTGTGTCCTTCTCAGGGCTCCCTACACTTGCTGGCTTTCTAACCTATAATCCCAGCTCTGGAGAGGCAGGGAATCCTGGCCTAAACAGTCACACACACACATACCAAGATGGATACCCATACATACACACACACCCCAAGATAGATACATACACATACATACACACCCCAAGATAGATACATACATATACATACACACCCCAAGATAGATACATACACATACATACACACCCCAAGATAGATACATACACATACACACACACCCCAAGATGGATACACACATACACCCACACACCCCAAGATAGATACAAACACATACACACACACCCCAAGATAGATACATACACATACACACACACCCCAAGATGGATACACACACACACCCACACACCCCAAGATAGATACAAACACATACACACACACCCCAAGATAGATACATATACATACACACACACCCCAAGATAGATACATACACACATACACACCCCAAGATAGATACATACACATACACACACACCCCAAGATAGATACATACACATACACACACACCCCAAGATGGATACACACACACACACACACACACACACACCAAGATGGATATACACATAAC
>JAQHUG010000179.1:2940047-2973960 GCA_028555095.1 Dicrostonyx torquatus
CACACACACACACACACACAAACACACACCAAGATGGATATACACATAACGCAAAGATAGATACACATGCACACACACACATACACACACACACAAATTGGGATGTCATCCTCATTTTCTTTCTTGAAATCTTTCAGCAACTTCCTTTCATTGTAGGTCTTTCCCTTTCTGGGCACAATTTTATGTTCTATTTCTTCAAGATTTTCGCCCAGTCTGTTCTTGTGAACTAACAAAAAACTGGGTAATGAGAAAATATGAAGTCAAAATCCCTTAAGGATTTTCTACCATAGCTCCTACAGTAAAGTGTCTGAGTGAGCATTTCATTAGGGAGGTGAGAAACCTTGCAGCCCCAAGCTTATTTCTCCGGGGAGAAACTTAATGACCATAAAGGGACTGACAATGGATTTGGAATTTCGTACAAGTGCTGGTCGCCTTGGCCAGCTCTAACCATTCTCCTTACTTAGTTCTTGAATGCTATGTTGCTGTTAGCGTTGAGATGACACAAATCACCTACACTTTCTTTTACTGAAAGTTGTCTTCTTTGGTCATATTGATTATGTAGCAAAGCCATTTCTTACACACACACACACACACACACACACACACACACCTGTCTATGAAGAGCTAGGTGACCACACTTAACTGTGGCCCATCACAAAGGATTTATTTATCTAATTGTTGGTCTTTATGGACTTGCATTTTCTTTAACTTAAAAGCCATGAGGAAACCACTATGTTACCACCAAAGAAAGAATCTTGGCCACCAAGCTAAATATCTAGTCGTGTGAACAGTACATTAGCGTGAAGGCACACATCACAGTTTGGGATCTTAATGGAAAAATCAATACCCTACAGGAACGCTCCAATTGCACGGCAGCCTCTACTACAGCCATGCTGTCTTTGTTGGTGCCTTCTGATTACACACACTTGTCTATTCTAGGCATTGATTTTACTTTGCTTTTTTGTAAGTTATTCAATATTCCTGCCTCTTCCAAGAAGTGTGGGCTAGAGGAGGGGTACAGAGACATCCTGCCATCAATAATACAGAGCCAATGTCCTGTCTTCCTGGTCTTGGCCCTTTTCTGTCAGTTCCTACGGCCCAGAGGACAAGCCTTCCAGCTGTGAGTTTCTGGTCACCTGGGAACTCCAAAGACCTCTGTGCCCTGGGCATTTTGCTCACTCTCCCAGCCAGCTGCTGCTGGAGCTGCAGCTAGCCATGGAAGAAGACGCCAGAACCACCCATAAGCTAAAAAGGCACTTTGGAGTAGAGTTTGCAATCCTCCCTGCCAGATTCCTTACAAATCTGCTCCAAACTGTAGTAAGAAACCTCCAAGGAACTCCCATTTCTCTCTGAAGAATGAACGGTTCTTTTGCAAAGAAACGCTAACTTCTCAGTTCATAATAGCCAAACACATTACTTTTTTTTGCAGCTGGCAATATATATGTGTGTATGTGTGTGTTTGTGTGTATTTTTAAATTTCTCCTTAGAGAAATAAGCTTATTTGATTTTTCTTTCTTATCCTTTTTTAATCTCAGGAAAGTATACTGAACAAAACAAAGCCATTCTAATGGCAACCACACTGCAATGAGGATTGTCCCAAACCTCTCAAACTCTTGCCAACAGAGAACGGCTGTAAGCCAGGCAATCACAGAGCATCTATTTTCTCTAAAGGTATCTGGAGACGGTGTTCACATTATATATATAAAAATTCCTCCAGTATATCCTCAAGTACATTTACCCTTCCACTACATAGGGGAAATTAAATGTGGTATATAGGTCTTCCCAGTCTTTGTCAAAAGAAGTCAGCCACCCCTGAAAGCATTCTGATACCAAAACATTATAAAAGCACTCCCCCATCACCCCAGGCATGGGGTATCCAGTTACCAAGACAGCATTAAAGAACCAAGGGGAAAGGGCTTCCTGCAGAATAGGTAATGCTATAGCAGATCTGGGCGTTTAAGAGCCCTCAAATAAAATATCAGGTGAGTTAAATGTTCATGTGAACAGTTGCATTCAGAAGCAGCAAGTCTGCCTGCAGGTTGGTTGGTCAAGGGCACTGCACACACAGGCTGGGTGGTGCGACTGCGACTCTTCCTGCTGCGCTGCATGGAGGGGGTCCTTGCTGTCAACATATAGCCGCTGCAGCTGCAATGGGGAAGGCCTGTATGTTTCAGTCTTCTCCTGCTCTCTGGCCACTTGGTTTCTAATGAACAGTTGGTGTCAGAGCTAAATCCAAAGGCTGTTACACGTGGGAATTCCTAATGCAGAGACCTGGCAAAGCTCTACTCTACTTGGCCAAAAATCCAAATAGAAATTAAACTACCTCAAAATGTAACAGCCGAGCATCTTCATTTTCTTTCCCTGTTTCCATTTAGTAGGAGCAAATGTTTTTTGCTTTAATGCGATTGAAAAGAAAAGAACGTTCAGGGGCAACATGCTGGAGCCTTCATAAAGCTCCATTTTCCAAAGCAGTGTCTGATGCTCTAAATAAATGACAACTCATTCTCTGTTTACTTTAGGTAAACACAAAATGCATTGCCGAGCACTCGTTTTCAAAAGCTAATCAAGAATGTTAGGTCCCAACAGATTCATTTAATAGAAATATAATAGGCATTCCTGCTTGCTTTTCATCTTGTCTCGCTGTAAATGCTAAAATGAACAGCAAATTAACCCTGCGTTGGAACCGAGTTTCATCACAGCTGATGTCCCCTCTCTCTTGACAGTAAACATCCCCCACCCTGTGACTATTGACTCCTTCTGCAGGGGAGAGACTGTGGAGTTTGGCAAGAGAGTGGAGGAAGACTTGAATCCTAAAGGGAGTGCTGTGTGTCAAATAGACTATCTTTCCTATCAGAAGCAAACCCAGCAACCGCTGTCTGCTACAATAGCGCACATTTAGGGCGTAGGAGGGAGGGAGGGCGGGGTGAGGTTTTCTCCATGTATCAAAGTTATATTTTTAACTTTACTAGCCATTCTCCAAGTGACTGCTTATAAACTACAATACAAACCAAGCTAATAAAGACAGGGCCATCCAAGCTCTAAAATCATATATAAAAGATTTGCAACAACTTGAGATCTTATAATTAATATGCAGTGATATCAGAATTAGCACTTAGAACTCTACACAGAAAAATATATTTCATAAATTATGTAATCATGAACAAACCCTCGCAAAAACTGTTTCACTGTGCTAAAGTAACATTCTAGACTTGTTGTAAGTATGTTATTCTTACAAGTAGTTCGCAGTTATTCTTGAAGGCAAGCCTTGGAGTTTCCTTAGCATAGTGCTGCTGGGGGAAAGTTTCAGCACGTCCATCTTCATCTCTAGCCTGAAGGGAAATATAATGGCCTATTTAGGGACTTACAAATAATGGAAGAAAAAAAAGCTAAAAGCATAACAGCTCAGATCATTAAACAAACGGGAATCCAGAAATAACAACATCATTAAGAAGTTTGTTTAAATACGCAGTATGCCTTTTAGATATCAAAATTTGAGTTTTGTTTTTCTTTATATATTGTTTAGTTTGAACATACAAATCCATTGTGGTGTAATAGTTCAAATGATACAAAGCAAACCAAAATCAACGAGTTTTGTTGGAGATCACCACTCCTTGAGTGTCAGTGACACAGTGGCATGGTTCGCTGCACAATCAGGATTATACGACATACACACGTGTTTAAACTTTTTGGCATGCTTAAGCAATCTCTAGATAATGCACTTTTAAGAAATTCTAATAGCAAGGCCATAAGAAAAGCAATTTGCATAGTTATATTTTGAACTGTAATACTATTAGAAATAAATTGATTCCCCTCGATTTTTAAATAAAGATCCTAAAGGATTGATGATCTCATAAGAACAATGATTCTTCAATCAAATGCAGTAAAAGATAGATCTAATTCAGAAGCTGTGTTATTTTGATCTACACTGTCAATTAAGAAAGCTGCCATTTCAATAGAGGCATTCACATTATTATCCATCAGTAACACCAATTGTGCTCCTCATTCTCTCTTCCTAATCGCCATTGGTTTCTGATTTTAAGCTGGCATGAGGGAGAGGTAGGTGAAAGGGGCGTGTCCAAAGCACACTCATTAATCCATTCATTGGGTGACATTTGCACTCTGCAGCTCCCATCTCCTCTTAGCCTTAACTGCGCTCTCTCTCTCTCCCTCCTAAAATCCACAGCTGAGCTTGCCTCCCTCACATATGGCTTGCATATAATTATGCATATTCCATTTTGCACTGCATTAAAATGATGAGCTCCTGGCTCCCTGCCAGCTGAGTTTTAAAGGCCCCAGTGAGGTAGGAGAAAGGAGAAAAACACAGGGAGAGCCGCGCAGGAAGCAGCAGGTAGTTCTGTCTGCTGTCTCTTTAGATAAAATGTATGTCTGGCACCAAGGGAACAGCTGAGGACTACCTGTTGTGATATATATGGGGTGGTATGGGGTGGGGGTGAGCAGAATCAGTGACACAGCAATGACAATGTCTGCATATTATTTCTCTGACAGAACAAAATCTGACCTGACAAGTGTCACTCGGAGCTCCCCAGCTGTTCTGTAGACTGTCATTTCAAAAAGGAATCCATACTCTGCATATTTAAGAATTGTATAGCTTGAATTTAATAAATGCTTCTGCTACTTATCATGAGGGTTCTAGATGGAGCTGGGAAATGGAATGACAGGGCCAGGAGTGGTTGGCTTATAACAAGTCTGTGTGGAAAGAGATTGCTCTGTTTGGGCTTTAGTTTTGAGATATCTTTGATGGCCATCTCTGCAATGTGATGCCTTTCATTATGCCGTTATCCCCCAGAAAACCAGAGCTAAATTAAGATGTGTTCTAGGATAGGCTGTATATGACGGAGAAAAGAGTGAGCATTGTGTCCTGGGGCTACACAGTTCCCTGAAACCAATGACCCTCCTCCCCACTGCGTCGGAACACCTCTGCAGGGACATCAAAGTGCAGGCTGATGGAACTCAAAGGGGGTCCGGTTTAAAACCCAGCAGACGTTCACAGACCAAGGGCAGCTGGAAGGGGTTGAGGCGCCAATGGGTGGCAGCAATATTAGCTTCTTTCTAGCAAAATTATAAGTTACGGTGTGGAGAACAGACCTCTGAAGGAAAGGAACCTCAATTGCTTCAAGTAACACTGCCATGTCCAGTGACTAACTTCTCACTGATGAAAAATAACACCTACCTGGGTAGTAACTAGACCCTATCATGAACAGCTCAAGAAAATACCACCTCAAAATATGTCTTGCTTGGTGGTGGATTTATTATATTCCTGATGCACTGTGATACATATGCTCAGAAGCACAATTTGCATATCGTTTACAAGGGCTACTATTTACATATGTATGTCTATATTCAATATATATGTATCTTGTGTATAAATATTCATAAGGTGGAATATGTTTATTATGCATGTACTATGTATACACATTCATACACACCAGATGCCTAGGGATATTTTCAACATAAGTGGCAAAAATACATTCATTCCACTTACATGCAAGGTGCTCACAATACTTTTTATGTGTTGAGGGGACAAAAGTGTCCTTGTTATCTAAGATTTGAGTGTGCTTTATAGGTTTTATATCAAGCCTTGTCATCAGGAGGTTTTGTTAAGTAGCAACAGAAGAGAATAGAGAAAACTGGGGACACTAGGAAATAAAGAGAAGCCAGAAACTTGTCTTTCCGTTGATCCATTGTGTTCACCCCCATAGCTCTCTCAGACACTCAGGCTAAGAAATCCTATCCTCCAGGCCACTGAGATGGATCAGTGGACAAGGCACTTATGGCTAAGCTTGGAGACCTGATTCAATCCCCGGCACCCACATGGTGGAAGGAGAGAATTCACTCCCAGGGTGTCCTCTAACCTCCACACATGTACTATGGCAAGGCACCAGCACATGTGTGTGCACACATGCAAATAAATAAGTGATATGAAAAAGAAAATAAATAATCCCACTGTTTAGTCGTTTCCTGGGTTTCCACCTATGGCATAGGATGGAGACCATGCAGAATCCAAGGAATCTAGAGCCACCACCCTTACATCTGTTTGCATGCAGCACGGACACACACCTCTCACCAGTGACCCACTCGCATTATGAAGTCTTAAAATGAAATTTTAAATTATTCCTAAGTGGAATTAAGTACATTCAACTAGTCAGTAACCATCTACCCTGGTTTCATTCTAGAACCATCTTGGGTGGGTTGCTTCCTGTTTGTTTGCTAACATATTGGTTCCTATTTCTTATCTTCTATTTTCCACAAATCTAATTTAATCGGTCCAGTGTAGGGTTCAGAGTGTAGTTTGTGTGTTTGTGTGAGAGAGAGAGAGCAAGATATATATATATATATATACATATATATATATATAGAGAGAGAGAGAGAGAGAGAGAGAATTCATAAAAACAAAATCAAATAATAAGAAGCTCTCAGATGTCAGCAATGTACAAGTAGAGCCAAGAACTGCTGGGCTAAGGAGGGCATCTCCAGGCATCGAAGGGACACTGAGCCACTATGGAATGCTTGGCAGATGTGGCCCCCGAAATGGGTCTTACTCTAAAGGGTGAGGGTTGAGAGGTCAGGGGACTAGCTACCACGTCAGCAAAATTTCATGTTTGTCCATGCTTGCGTCTTGGTTTCTAACAAACAGACTTGGAGAGCTTTTATTTAACTTCCTGGTGAATGCCTTCTTCCACCTCTCCAACCAAGTCTCTTAACTTGACTTTCGTCTCCCCAAAAAGGGTGAAATTTTGTAGAGGGCAAGGCAGGGTTGGGTCTCCCATCACTATCTTCAACCATTGTCTGGTAAACACTTGCCAAAAATGTTCCCTCTCACCGTTCCCTGGCATCTTGTGGGCAACGTCAGGTAGACTCCACACAGCTCTACTAAACTTACATGTAGATTCATTTTAAGATTGCTTAGAATCTCATATATTGCTTCCTGTGCCTCAATTTGGGGTACCAGATAATGAGTTAACGGCGGGGGTGCAGACAGAAGGAGCCAACTGCCCCTGCAGAAGAGGATGTGGACATGAAATTATCCCAAAGCAGCAGGTCTTGGTAATAACACAGAGCAGACGGACTTGCAGCCAGTTTTATTATTGTTCGTACGTTCTTAACAGACATCTAACCGACTGCCAGGAGTAGACCACCCTACTGATGGCTCTTGGCACCCACTGGGGCCTGGAGGACAGTGGGAATGTCAGTGACAAGTTCTGAAATGAAGGAATGTCGTCGAGATCCTGGCTATGGATTAACTCACTCCATGTGTCTTCTCAACAGTTTATTTCGGACTAATGTGCTAGACACTTATGCTACTGAAGGGAAACGTAAGTGGGAGGGCATTGTGTTGTATTTACTACAAACGTGTAATAATAGATGTGACTGCCGGACCAAAGGTGCATTTCTGACGTAATGCTCTAATAGTTTCTCATTTTACTATAATAGAAACAAAAGTAAAAAAAAAAATCTTCACTGAAACTGTAAGATTTCTACATAGGTTTGTGCTTTAAAGAGATTTGTTTTGATTTTTAATGTATGTGTACGCGTGAACACACGGGCACATTCTCACGGTGAGGGCAGGTGCCTGCAGAGTCTAGAGGCCTCAGACATCTCTGAAGCTGGAGTTAGAAGCATCTGTAAATGCCCCCCCATAATCACACACACAACCACATACACACACCTGGAGTTAGAAGTAGCTGTGAACGCCCTCCCCGCATACAACCACAACACACACACACACACACACACACACACACACACACACAGAGACAAACACATCTGGAGTTAGAAGCAGCTGTGAGCTCCACCCCTGCCCCTTCACACACACAATCACACACACACACACACACACACACACACACACACACCTGGAGTTAGAAGTAGCTGTGAACGCCCTCCCCGCATACAACCACAACACACACACACACACACACACACACACACACACACACACACACACCTGGAGTTAGAAGTAGCTGTGAACGCCTCCCCACCCCTCACATACAACCACACATACATATACCTGGAATTAGAAGAAGCTGTGAGCTCTGCTTCACCCCCCACCCCCACCCCCAGATGCTGGAAATAAAACTATGTCGTCTGCAAGAGCAGTGTGTCCTCATAACTGCTGAGCCATCTCCCAGCCCTGTTTTTGTTTTCTGGAACAAGGTTTTGATATGTAGCACACGCTGGCTTCAAACTCAAGATCCTCTTGCTTCAGCCTTCCAAGTGCTGGGATTACAGGTGTGTACCAGCATGCTTGGCCTCACATATCTGTTTTCATGTTGCGCCCAGTGTTGAACTAAACACTAGATGAGGTAACTCTAGCTAATGACATGACTCTCTACTCCAAACTTCTCTATGAATCGCTACCTGTTTCATCTTGCATTTCCTCTGTAACAAATTCTAATTCTTCAAAGAACTCCCTTCTTTCTTCGGAAAAAAGTCTTGGTGCAATGTTCACACTGAAGCAAAATCAGCATTTGCTTTCTCTGGACATTCTAGAAACAACTCCATTCACCTATCTCAGACAAGAGGGATGCTTCTGCCTCGATGGGGAAGTTAATGTCATTGTCATGTAGAAAGACAATGAAACTTTGCAGTTATACCTCCCCGTGAGAAATGGGAGCCTAGACCTCAGTGTCACTGTGTCGTCACTTATTTTGGAAACAAGAAAAGGTTTTGCCTGGAGTCAGAACTAGGGGGCAAAGAATGCGGTGGAGGTTCCGGATTCTTCCAGTGCTACAGCAGATGTGGCTGTGTCAGCCCACGCGTGTGGTGTTGGTACCAGACTTGGGAACATCAAAAATAGTACATGCAAAGTTGTGGGAATAGGGTTAGAGATGAGGCATTATAGAGACAGAAGGGGAACATTAACTTTCTATTTTATAACTAATATTTTGAACCAGAAGCGATAAGACTTCTTTCTCAGACTCATAGTAAGTGAATGAGAACTCCATTTTGGGAAATTTTGTTTCCTTTTCTGATACCATGTGCTTATATATCAAGGGTGCTCAGAGGCATTGGCAGCTACCACAGACTGCCTTCCTTCCATAGGATGAGGAATGCACTATGATCAAAAGGTCGGCTGGTGCTTCTTTCTGTCCTGTGAGGCAGACTCCCGAGAGCTCGCCCAGCATTCCTGCCCTGGGCTGGGATAGCATAGGGAGGGCTCTGGAGTGCTTCCTGCCCTCCCCCGAGTTATAACCCAGCTGCTCTCACCTCAGTGAGTCTGTACTTCCAGACTAAATCCCGGGATCCCCGCGACTGTTTCTTGTCCTTTACCCTCATTATCATGGGTAAAAATAGAATCCATCTCTCCTTTCTACTTCTGGAAAATTCTTTCACATCATTGAGCCTCCTCAACTGCATTGCTTTATGGAAGCCACCTGTGAACTCTTCTTCCAAGTTCTAGCCTGAGCCCCAGGAGCACATGATTCAGTGGGGCCTCTGTGTGCACGAACTGTGTTCCGTTCAAGCTGCAACTCTCCGGGGCACGGTCTAGCACCTGGCGTATGACAGGGGCTCTGTTCATGAGGGATGGAGTGAATGATTGGATTCCCACCCTTCAACCGCAGTACCAGACACTCTGCCTTGCACTCCAGTCCTGATCCCCCAGAGCTCTCTCTTTGCCTGAGTTCCACTTGCCTCATATTTGATCCCCACCCTCTGTTCCATGTGCTTCTGCCCAACACCTATCCCTTCTACTTAGCGAGTTCTCAGCCCCACAGCAGGCTTGTACCTGATTTAGATGGTGGCCAACAATCCTTCTGCCCCCCTCCCTCTCCCTCCACCCCCAGACTGAACTTCTGTTCTTCTCTGATAAATTCTCACCCATAAACCCATTCCTAAGTTAGACTAGCCAGCTAGGTGCCCTCTTCCTTGGGTCCCATATCTCACCTTTTGCTAGTGGCCCAGGCCAGTCTTAGATGCCTCCTTTATGCCCATTTCCCTTATGACTCATGTCTTCTCTTCCTCATAAACAAATGCTTTCTAATCCTTTGAGGGCAGAGACCACATCTTATATATGAACCCCCGGCCATGCTTGTATAACATTTGCCCTGTGTGCTGGTTAGTTTTATGTCAACTTGATACAAAGCAAAGTCATCAGAGAGGAGGGAGCCTCAGTTGAGAAAATGCCTCCGTAAGATCGGGCTGTAGGCAACCCTGTAGGGCATTTTCTTAATTAGCGACAAGGGAGGACTCAGCCCATTATGGGTGGTGCCACCCCTGGCTCATGGTCTGGAGTTCTGTAAGAAAGCAGTCCAGGCAAGCGATGAAGAGCAGGTCAGGAAGCAGCGCTCCTCCACGGTCTCTGCACCAGCTCCTGCCCTGACTCCTACAATGAACAGTGACGCGGAAGTGTGAGCCAAATTGACCCTTTCCTCCCACGTTGCTTTCGTTATGATGTTTTATCGCCTCAGTAGTCACCCTATGACACCTGTAAATACAGTTCAAATGGATTCATTCACTCCTGCTTATGCTTTAAGCAAGTTCAGAAATATTTTGTTCTCCCTGCTCTGAACTTCCGTACACATAGAGATCTATGCCTCTTGAGTTGTGTGTCTGCCTGCAGCTCTGACAGTATCCCCGAACATCAGTGTCCAGACCCAGGGACCTTCTCAGTTGGACCTCCCCCCTCATCTGCTGGTGAAGACAGTCTGTAGGGAGTCCTGAGATGGAAGCTGTTTTACTTTGTTCTTTGAACAAAATGTATTTAAACTCCCATGTAGCATGTTGACGGAAGGAGAAGCTGTTCCCCAGCGCAACTCCTCCTAACTCTCCACACTCCCCTGTTGGCAGCAGACTGCCCCCCCATGGCTCTCCGTGCTCCTCTGGCAGCTCACACACCTCTGATGGATGAGAAGCTCTTATTTGCTGCAGTGATTTTTTTTTTAACTCCGTGCAAACCTTTATATATATCATAAATTTTTAATATCCAATTTGGAGTCTTCAAAGAATAATGGTAACAAATATGCAACATGAAGATAATGGGAATTGAATCATGTTTATGGTTTCCACGAGCATCTTAAAGACGTCAGGGTAGAACTGCTCCGAGCCACGAAAGCACCCGGCTAGCTTGTGCCTGATTAATGGCCGCCCTTCTTGGGGGCCCTAACGGGTTGCGCAACAGTTACAGCAGCAGAATCCGCAGCAGCCTGAAACACAGCTGCCACTCAAACTAAGATACATCACGCTCACCCCAGCACATTACGATGGGATGCTGCAGGATCATAGGAGTTGCTTCTAAGTGGTTCAGAAAACCTGTCTTTAATTTTTATTTTTAAATCCATTTTTCCTTTATTGGACAGGTGAGCCTTCTGCATCTGTCTTCACTGTTCCCTGTCAGACCACATAAATGTCTTTGTTTGGTAGGAACTGCTATTGTGAAATGTCCACAGGTGAGCCCCCGGCGTACACTTCCTTTCTGCTAGTCTCGGGTCCAGCTGGGCTACCATCACACCCTGGCAGCTTCTGATTACTGCAGGACCTTCATCCACACTGGATTATCCCAGCTCCCTGATTGCTCCCCTCCCCCTTCCCCTCCTCTGCCCACTGACTGCCTTTTGACTTTTTTGTTATTCATTTGCATCTATTACCCAGGGACCTGGAAGGGGAACACAAAAGGCAGACAAACAGAAATGGTACCACTTTGCTACCGGTTGGCACCCAGAAAATGCTTAAATAATTGGCCTCCTCGAGACATTGAAGTCAGTCCTTTTATTCCTGTCCTCTCAAATCACTGGGCAGAAGGGGGCTGGGCACATATCTGTGTGTGCAGCCCTCATGGTGGACCTGAAAAGTCAGAGGGAATAGGAAACAGACAAGGCCTGTGAGGAGACTCCAAACCCCATCCGCAAGGCTCCAAAAGGATCCAGACATTATAGAGGGGTGTCATTATCTACAAGATGTCTCCCCCAGAAACAGCCTGGCCCCAAATGAGATTAGGAAGTGCACTACTAACCAGGTTAAGATACTGCTCTGGATGTCGTCAGAGACCGCTAATAAGCCACGGTTCTACTGTCTTTGGCACACACTAGGCTCATTCCCAGGGTTCTCTCTGCAGTACATATTTAACACAGGTATCTACCACCAAAAGAAAACCCTAGTAGTAGCTCCTGCTATTTCTATTTTATTTATAAGGACACTGAGGCGAGAAAGGTGATGTAATTTATGAGTCACACAGTTAAACAAGTAGTAGAACCAGAATTCACACCCAAGCTGTCTGGCTCGCGAATCTAACTCCATAGACCCTGACTGTTTACTTCTCCTGTGCTGTCAGCTATAGAAGTCCCTGTGTCATAAACTGTGACCACCAGTGCCGTTAAAGTGTGTGTGTGTGTGTGTGTGTGTGTGTGTGTGTGTGTGTGTGTGACTCTCATAATCCTTCTGTTTTGACCTCCCAGGACTGAACGAGCCAAGGAAGTTCAGAAGAGCCGGGGTGGGGGGTGTCGATATAACAGAAGTAGGGTGGGCATCTGCAAACAATTTGGGGAAAGAGAGGCAAGGTCATGTGTCAACAGGCCTCTGCTCAGCCTAAGAGAGAAGGAACTTTAAAACAATCTTTAAAGCAACTTCTTCATGGTTTTTCCTAACAGGTTTCATCACTAATGATGGCACGGAGGTCTCTCAATACCAGAAGAGATGTGTCTGTGGAACTAGCTCAACTATTCGAACTCTCTCAGAATTTCCGTTGTGTCTAAAGCATTACCAGCATTAGGCTATTACTGATTTTTAACCCTGCGAGCCACCCTGAACAGACCACAGAGGGCACCGTGCCACAGTGTCTCGCTCATCCCTGGCACCCGTGGTATACAAACACAATTGGAACTGCGATTTTGGTTAATATGAAACAATTTAGCAAGACACTGGTTACTCCTGGCTAAAGCAGAGAAAACACTTGCTGAGAAATAAGCTCGGTTTCTTGTGATCATTCATGGAGGTATGCCTGTGTGATGTGGGATTTCCCTCTGTATGCTGTGATTACCATTGGCTAATAAAGGAAATGCTGCCGGGCACTGGTGGCGCACACCTTTAATCCCAGCACTTGGGAAGCAGAGGCAGGTGGATCTTCTCTGTGAGTTCGAGGCCAGCCTGGTCTACAGAGTGAGTTCCAGGACAGGGTCCAAAAATTCACAGAGAAACCCTGTCTCGAAAAACCAAAAAAAAAAAAAAAAAAAAAAAGTTGAAATGTGTTGAATGTGTGAGCAGAACGCGGTTCATTTTCGGTGCTTACTTATGCAGTGGCCTGCTCCTCATAAGCTGGCCTCATAAGTCAGTGCTTGATAATAGTGAACAACACGAATGAATGGGTAGAAGCAAGGGGGGAAGCATTGTGTAAGCACCCTCCCCAGTGCTGTCTGGTTCTGTGTGGCCACATCTAGTTCTATGTAAATACAGAACTATTATAGTGCACATTATAGTTTACAGGGCCGTCCACAACATTCTTATGATTCAAAGGCAAGGTCTCTCATCACTTAGAGCATGGAACTTAATCGTACTGGGACACGTGGTTACATGTAAATCCTACTTGCTTCTGTTAAGAAGAGAAGACTCGTGATTTTATCAAGCACTGACCCTTAGTCCCCTTTTACTATTTTTCCAAATTAAACCAGTTTTCTTTTTCTTTTTTCTTTTTTTCTGTTTTACAATTAGCCAAGAATCACTGGAAGGGGTTTACACTCTGGAGTCTGTATCTTTGAAAACCTGCCTTCCTCTCTCTAGAGAGAGCAGATTTGCACTCTTACCTTTAATCCTATAATCATCCATTTGAGGGGTGTGCACCAATAAAACTGAAAGAAATTGCAAGGCAGGCCCCGCCCCCACCGTCAGCTGTCTGTCAACTTCAGGTTGTCTCCTGTACCAGTTCCATGAAGGATTTCTTTCACCTGGCACCACACCAATAGTCCCTGCCTCTCCTTCCATCTGTATCCCAATCGTTAAGTGCAGAGCACCCGGAGAAGCCATTCCCTCCATCCTGGGCATTCTGAGCCTGTCTGTGTTTTCGTGGCCCGTGCTCCTTTCGCTTTACATATTGGCCTCAGACTCCTAATACATGCCACTCCCCTGCTACTCCTTTGAGTTATGCTGACGTCAGAGCTTCACTACGAAGAGGAAAAACCAGAGTCAAGATTTCCCTCTCCCACAAGGCTCCATGGTGACATGGGTAGTGATCCATGTCTCTGTCTATTTCTAGTAATGCATGCAGCTTCTGTTGCTCATTGTCACCAGGCATCTTCTGCTAACTGTACTTGCCTGGAGTGGGCAGCCTGTGCCTGGTGACCCAACACAATGTACAACCCAGTTTTGCCTTCGGAACCACTTGAGCCTTGGGAAAGTCACTTCTGTTTCCTTACAAGCAGCTTAGAGGTGGCAGGGTTATAGACCATGTGAAGGTTTGGAATGCTTTCATGAGCTGAAGTCTGTAAGGGGCTCAGCCTGGTGCCCAACACAGAACAGGAGTCAAATATTATTATTATTGCCAAAGATACTACTGTATTGAGTTTTCATCCTTTGTGTCTGGTCGCTGAGGTGAACATGGTGGTTCCCCAGTAGACTCTAGTCTTAAGAGCCTCTTTCTGGTGCATGGCACCTGAAGGGATTGTGGGTAGCTGAGATAGCTGGGTCCTGAGACCTGCAATCGCTTTGAGGGAACAGAGCAAACAGAAAGGGGCTGGCTGTTTGCAGGGTGGAAGCACCTTTGTTATTCTCAATTTATGGCAGGAAGGGATATGGAAACCCAGGCAGTGTTTTACCTTTATATAACTCCTTAAAATAAAATTAATAATAATAATAATAATAATAATAAAGAAGCAAGAAATACTAAAATTGTCCTCTGAAAGCAGACCATGGTGTGATGATCAGCTGTGGGCTTCGTTGGGGCCATCTGTGAGCCCCAGTCAAGTCAGCCTAATGATTCCTCCTCCTTAAACATGCCACAATTCCAACTTTTATTGCCTCCATTCATCATCTGCAGAGTGGCTGGGATTTAAGACTAAGACTCCAGAGAGTGTCGTTTGAACAGAGGTTGTTATTTATGACGCCCTGCTGCCGCCATCTTTACAGTCAGCTCCTCTGAGAGGTTGATTGGCCCCGAGTATGGGGATGGTAATTTAGGCGGTTTTTCTTCTTTAAACCCGGCGACACCTCCGTTAACAGGTCAAGTAGCACATGGATCGTAATTGAAGCTGTCAGTAAGACCAGCACGTTTGGAAAGGCATCCGGGCCTTGCTCTCTGAAAGACCCAGGGGGCAAAGCCAATGGATGTGTCACCTCATCTTTCTCATTTTCCTGCATCCCTGGACATAAATCACAGTATACTTACGTGGTACTTAGAATATCTATGTGCACAATGCACAGCAAAAGCAGAGATTCACTCCGGCCCTGGCCTTTATTCTTTGTGGTCAGGCTATGGTGAGTTTGTACCAGCAGTATGTAATACCCTACTTCTTCCTAAAGAAATCATATTTTTAAGAGAAATTATCTTGGGGGCATACTTAATAAGATGTTCCAGGCTATAGCAGTGATCAGAATAAGACAGGATGGGCCACAGTGAGGCCCAGAATATCAAGATCAAGGCCACATCTACAAAGGAATTGCACACTCTGGCTGGTCCAAGTACACAGAAGGGCCAAAGTCAGGGTGCAGATGAGAGGTGAGGTGGTGGGGAAATGGTATCCAGATGGGGGTTGGTAGGACAGCGGCCGCTAGAGAAGAATGTGGTGGCCGACCACAGCCTTCGGGCTTCTCTAAGCCTACTCTGTGCGTTGGTACTTGTTACATGGGGAAGGGTATGGACTGGGGTTCAGCTTAGGAGAATCTAAAGACATAGCCAACTTTACCATAATTAGGCCCTGATGGTGGACTTTCTTTGGTGAGAAAAAAAAAAAACCCATTGTCGGTGAGAGTGCTAAGACATTATCACTAACAACAGCACTTTGGGCAAGCATTTCCGTGAGTCCAGAACTGACCATTTCTGACCTCGGAACTAGAAATGAATTTGAGGAGACCGTTCATTTCATTTCATTTCATTTCATTTCATGACTCGCCATGACTGCCCTCACCAGGTATGGCCTTTGAGTTGCTTCTTCAGAAGTGGAGAGAAATGAGCACTGAGGCTCGCCCAAATCCTCTCACGTGTTTTCCAGGGTCTGTTGCCCCTTTGCTGGGAACTGTACATGCATGGAGTGGTAGGCTCTGTGAGGGCTGTGTCCCAGAGCTAGTGGATTCATCCAGAGCCACAGTTCATGCCAGAGTCTAAGGCTCTCCCAGCAACTGAACTAATTAGCCCTTCACCTGTGTTGCCTGCATTACCGCATCTGTCCTGGGGCAGAGGGTGGTCAACGACAACAAAAAAGTCAACAGATCCCTTGCCGAGATTTATCATACGCAATCTAAAGAGCGCTTCTATCTCATTTAAATTTGAGATATTTTTTAGATTGTCACAGTTTTTTAAAGGCATATTAAGGCACCCTACCAAAGGCCAAGGATAAAAGATATTCTCATAAGCAGAGTTATGATCAAGTTGGAAGCAAATTCCTCAGAGGCAAGCACGGGCTGTGTGACTTGATGGCCAGTCTTTATTATCAATTTGACTGGACCAAGAATTATCTCAGACTGAGCAAGACACCACTGGGTTTGTCTGTGACGGTGTTAAGGATTAAATGAGGTAGGGAGACCCACCCTGAATGTGGGTGTGACCATTGCAAGGGCTGGGGTCCTAGGCTGAGTAAAAAGGAAAAAGGCGGGGGGGGGCAGCCCAATGCTTACATCCCCTGCTCAGATGTGCATAGCCTAGCGTCTTTGAGCTATCTCATGTCCACGCCTTCCCCGATGGACTGAGCCTCAGCAAGCTACGAGTCTACACAAGTCCATCCTCCCGAAAGCTGCTCTGGGTAAAATCTTCAATGCAGTATCAAGAAAGGTAACTTGATTGGAACATTAGCATGGAGTGACCATGAAACTTATGATGCCCACTCTGGGAGGGTGGAGGCGGGGACTTAAGCCACACCACAGAGTCAGTACACAATTGGTGACAGTGACTTAAAGGTCACAAATCTGTCTTTTTCTCTTCTAGAGAGGAAGGAAGTAATGGGGATTCACTGTCTTTTCTTACACTGAAATTTTGATTAAAATTTAAGTTGTGTGCAGCCAAAAGAGTATGATTAGCAACCACAGGCAGATGCCCATCAGGAGCCACTGGCAAAGAGCCAAGGAGGTCTGGAAATGTGTACACACATGCGCTGATCAGGATTCTGTCGTCACACAGTGTGGCTGCAGTTGAAATGGGCAGACCACTTCTAGCCCTTCTGCCACCCGATTGTCTACTTTGCTTCTACACAGGCATTCTTCTGTCTCCGTTTCTTCCCTACCCCTCTTCTGCTAATTTTGTTTAATCTGGCCTTTATGAAAAGTATGTACTCTCTCTCTCTCTCTCTCTCTCTCTCTGTGTGTGTGTGTGTGTGTGTGTATGTGTATGTGCCCGTATGTATATATGGGTGCACATGTGCCACATTTGTGTTACGAAGTCAGAGGACACCTTATGCAGGTCAGTTCTCCTCCCACTATGTGGGTTCTGGGAATCAGGCTTGGCAGCAAGTGCCTGTACCCCCTGAGCCATTTCAGTGCCCCCCCTTAACTTTCATCTCTTCTTAGGTGTTCCTCCTATATCATCTCCGTCAACAAACAACATCCCTACCCCGTAGACAGTTCCCAGATGAGCAGCCCAGGATTCTTGGGTATTGCTTGTTCTCGGTCAAATTCCACATCCTTCACATTCTGCCAAAGAACTCAGCAAGATTTTGGTAGTCGTCTTTGTGATTACCGTTCACGTCGTTCCTCTTTATTCTCTATTTCCTGTGTATTAACATCAGCTTGTATAAGTGTTGTCCCTAACCCAATAGCAGAGTGTGTCCTTATCGTGTCTGTGCTCAGCAGACAGACATCATATGTGCACATACACTGTGCTTCCACATGCCTCTTCTAAGCTGAATAGTCCCATCAACACTACCCAGGAATGGGGAAAACAAATGAAGACTCTCAAACGATCTGGCACTGCCACCATTGTGTAGGAATGTGTGTAAATAAGCAGAATTTTTGTTAAAACTGGAAGACAAGAACTAACCTCCATGACATTTATTGGGTCTTTATTTGGTTTAGAATTCAATTCAAAATCACTGTTTTTGGGGTTTGGAGTTTTATAAAGTATCATTGTTACACCTTCATTTGATGATTGGAGAGTGGTACATGCCACAGGTCAGAGAATAGCTTGGGGGAGGGGGAAATCAGCCCTCTTCTTCTATCACATGGGTTCTGGAATCAAACCCAGACTGTCAGACTTGGCAGTAAGTTCTGTTACCCTCTCAGCCGTCTCAATAGGCCCTGGGTTTGTTTTTATTTATTTATTTTTTAATGGGCTTACATTTCTAGCACATCTATTGTTCTTTACGACCCCTCAGTGTGACCCATCGTGGTAATTTCTCCTCCAAAAATGAGAAAACACTCTCCTACTAATCTGAGCGACCGGAGAAGCTTCCTTCCATTTCATGGAGTGATTTCATCTTAAGGTAAAATATCTTCCTGAGCAAAACGTCTTGATTTCTGGCTCTCCCCACCACTTCCCCTTGCCACAGGAAGCTGCTATGCAGGTACCACTCCGAGCTTATCTTCATTTATTTCTTAATAGTACACCCTGCCCTCCTGGGTGTTAGGATCTGATGTCTGCAGAGATGTAATCAAAACGAAACTGTATTCATTTAGATTAGCATCTGGGGTAGTACTTCCGATAAACGATCCAGACAAGGCCATAGCTATCATGTCTGTCTTGTTTCAGCAGAAATGAAAAATGACATCTTTGATGGAGAAGACTCCACAGAGACCAGAGTAGAAATGTGGCTGTCCCTCTGCTCACAGAGCACTCTCTTTCCCGTCAGATGGCTGACAGGTGTGTAATCACGGTCCTCAGTCACAGTTTGTGTTAAAATAACCAATTACCAAATGAATGAAAACTGAACTCCAGGGTGGCTGTATCACCCTCAAAGGGATACTGTATCACCCACAATACAGACTCTGATATGGCTTTTCCTTGGCCAGAGATACAGCGCAAGACTTTGAGGAGACTCTCCTACACTATAGTGAATTCTAGTAATTTCAAGGCATTTTCTTCCATTTGACCCTTGGTTTGGAATGAAGATGTCAACATGTACCATAAATGCCCAGTTCTGTTTCCTGGGCAATCCAACAGCATCCTCAACATTTCCTGTGGTTATAACTGCTCATTCAACCAGGTGTGGGTAACAAGTACCTGCTAGCCATGACTGACAGAGGATGGCCACATCTCTTCTCACCACCTCAGTCTCAACTCAGTCTGAGCATTTCTCCTTCATATCTCACAGAGTACCCACTACCACAGTTGTGTCTGCCAGATTTCCAGAGGAACCAGGTATTTGATTGAAAGTGAGACCCCAGCCCTCTAACACCCCTATATCCAAGGACTCTGGGATGTTTGATTGGAAGTGTCACCCCAGCCCCTGGCCTGGGAGTTGTGTTGTTCCAGACTCCAACTTCCAACCTGCCAAGCGCTGATCCCTCCCCAGGGAGGATCAGGACCAGAAAAAGGAACATGTAGTCTCTGGAGTTTGCTTGGGCTCCTCTCCCCACCATGCTGTCCTGGTCCACCCGAGAGTGCTGCATTTATTAATCACGGGCATTTTAATTTGGTCCAGTTTGGTTTCATTGGAGTTCTTAGTGTCGGCGGAGTGACTTTTCTTAAGATTAAACCAAACACCAGGCAGTATCTCCATTGGCCTTCTCTCTCCTCTGGGATGATCATGGCCTTCCATTAGATAAAACTGAGTGATAATGCCAAAGCCTTGTCATTCCAAGTAGAAGTTCACCAAGCAAGGACATTTCCCAGACCCACTTATCAGTATTGTGGCAGCTCACAGGTAGTTCAACTCACAGATAGTCATCAGCAGGGACTCCTTTAGGATTCAATACCATACAAGCACAAACATCCCTTTCTATTGGCCAAAAGGAAGGTGTTAGCATGCTGAGGGAGACAGCCTGTGAGAAACTTGAAGTCAGTGAAGCAAGGGGAGACACTGATCCATTCACAATGGCTCTGTTCTAACAGCACTGCTATTACACTGACACGGATCTTCATCACATGTAGACACACCCTGTCGCCAGCTGTGGGTGGAGAGCCCTCCATCCTACGTTAGTGGCTGAGTTAAAGGAAAGTGAAAAAAAAAAACCACAAATGAACACCAACTCTCCAATAAAGTCAAAGAGGTTATGGTTTTAAGCAGTCAGCATTCAAGTGAAGCTTCCTGGACGGATCTATTCAGGCTACAAGACAGAAGGCTATGCAGACCAGCACCTGTATAACCTGACATTTCTCGCTCTCTTTCTCACTGTGAAACCACACCTAGCACAAAGGATGTTCCACGGAGAGATTCTCCTACAAAGATCAGACCAGTATTACTTTCCTATCAAAATGCTCGGTGCCCTGTGCCTTGTGGGAAATAAAAGACAATAAATGGTAGGAAGAAGAAAGGACACACACCAACTGACCTGCCCCTTCTGTCATGTCCCCTCTGTAACTGATGAGTTTGTAACCACAGTCTTGCTGGCCTCATTAGCATAAGTACTAATTACTTCCTCTGCTCTCTTCCTGAAAGTTCAACTGGGATTCCATGTTTGCCTTAACAATGGCTGGCACAGCGGGCCAAGGTTGAGAAAGAAGGCCACTAACAGGACTGTGTATGAGTGGAAAACAGAGACCCAAGTCAAGAGGAGGGAGGGTAAACGCAGGCAACTACTGAACACCAGCCTCTTCTCCCCAGGTGTGGTGAAGCCCAGGCCTGCATCCCGTCTCTCCTCCGCTTACTTTGGGCTCCTGGCAACTTTGGCAGTGGCATCGCAAATGAAAAGCACCCTGCACAGCCCATATGGTGGAAAGAACCTGGTGAACTGAATGCATACTGCACGCCATACGCATTGTGTTTTAGCTCCAGGCCCAGCCGTGCTGCAAACACTTGCAAAATGGGAAGCCTTCTGTGCAGTAAAAAAAAAAAAATATGGACAAGAGAAGCTAGACGCTGGCTTATAAGATGCAATGCCAGCCAAAAAGAAATGTAAGGAAAAGTTAAAACGCCTGCTTCATACTCTGCAACAAAGAGGCAGCCCAGCAAGGTGGGCTTGTGTAGCCAGCCTCCATTTCTGCCCCTCCTACTGTGTTTTCAAGTCCATTGAGGGTCTTCATCCCATGCACACAGTACCCTCTGGGAGCCTCTGCTGGGATCTAGCCAATGCTGCTCTGATTGAAATGTTTGAACTTTATGTGAAAATGCTCTGATTTGCTTGGTAGGGGAGAGGAATGACACCGATATCTTTATTCTTTTGTCCCCAGGTCCTCAGCCCACTGTCCTGCTACGGGATCCATCTGCCCTCGCGGTCAGGCATTGCTTTCACTTCCCAAGTGCTTCCGGAGGCCAAATCTGATCCTGCTCGGGATGCAAACGTCCCTCTATTTGGGACACATGGGGGACAAGGATGGGACGTCTAGCTCTTCTTCCTTTTACTTTCTTTTCCTGCCTTTCACCATGATTTTTAAAAAACAACTCTTTGAAAGCACCAGTCTTAAGGTTCACGAGTGATTTTTTTTTTAAATCCCATTTCACTTAAAATCATGGATCTTCCTTTCTTTTCTCTTACTGTTAAATATGTTAGGGGAGAATGGAGGGGTCTAAAGATTTTTAATAAACGGAGACCATTTTCTAAGGGTCAGCACATGAAGGTTTCCAGCCTGCTGGGAATGGCTCTCCTGTTTCACAAATGAAGACACTAAGCCGTAGCCAGGGGATCCCACGGAAAGCACAGATATGAATTATAACACAGGATTCTTCACAGGGTACTGACAGGTGAAAGCACAAAAGAAAAAGGGCAGAGGGTACCTGGAGAAGCGCCCAGCAGTGTCCCGACAACCTGCAGGCAGCTGCTTCTCATCCAAGGACGCCCAGGGCTCTTTGGTCTACTGAAGCAGCCCATGTGAGGGAGGGAAGCAGCCGGCTCACAATGCTCCAGCCTGTGCTGCTCCCAGACTAATTTATTCTGTGTGTAGAACTTGTGATTTCATTTCTGTGTTGTTTAGAACCATATCCTCTCACAAATGTTAGGAGTGATAGAAGTTAACCCCAAACTGGTGGGGCGCTCGGAGTTGCCGGAGGCATGCTTTGGCTTATTTGAGTCAGTTGTTCATTTTCAATATGGTTTTAGTTTGTGGAACATGCATATTTACTAGATTGTGTTTTATAAGGACACACAGGCGATTTTACCACACTGCCATTGTTCAGCACAATCCCTGCCCAGATTTATGTTTCTTTGTCATGTTTTTTTTTTTTGTGGCTGCTTTTTTTTTTTAAAAAAAATGAGTTGAATATATAGACAATGTAATGAATAACTGGAAATGTCTCTTAATTTTGTTTATTAATGATAGTGTATGATAAATATTACTGGTCCATTTGAAATTCTGGGTGATCAAAAACTCTGAGCCTTTCCTGGTTTAGACAGATTCATTATCTCACAGGTTTCCAATTTCTGTAGTACAGAAGAAAGGGAGGACTCCAAAACCAGGAAAGACTAGGAGTTTTTGTCCATCCTTTCTGCCTGCTACAGTGCCAGACTCACGTACAATAAATATGAGGAAGTGGACTTAGGATATCAATCAATGTGTCTGTCCACCCCACCTCCTTTAGAGGGACGGTGTAGCCATCATGTGGCCCATAACCCGGCCTGAGAACACTAGAACAATGTTAGATTTGTGACCCAAGGACAGCCACTAGGTGAGATGGCCAATAATACATGATACACCCTGATGGAAGGTGATGGCCTGCTTCAATCAGCTGTCCTCTCTCGGAGCATGAACTAGAATACGCCAAGAGAATGCAGCTGATAAGGACAAGAACTGAGTTGAAAGATCAGTGCTGACTGTGGATGAAGTGACCATGGTGGATCCTGAGGTGTCTACACTGGGAAACATGGAGAAGAGCCAGAGACAGCCAGAGACACCTTGAGAGGTGGTGAGGAGGATAGAAACCCCGGTTTCACTGCCCTCTTTTGAAGAACCTGGCTTCCCTTTCCGATGTCTTGGGGCTTGTTTTCTCTCCCCACACTGGTGTACAGGGAAAGAGGCTAAGTCCCCTGAAAGCAGAGCAGTGAAGGACTCTGCTAGCTCACCGCTCTGAAAGCCTGCCTTCTCAAATCTCTGTGACAACCCAGCCTAGCGAGGCGGAGCCTCCACAAAAGAAGGCGGGGCTGAGGAAGGCTTGGTTCAGTTTCACTGGGGAAGGTACCAAGGTTAAGGGCCAGAATGAGATCGCACCTTCTCCTTGGTGGCCTGACATCTCCACTAAATGTGTAGATTAGACAATGCCACCCTTTCAATCAACAGTGGAAAATCAGCTGATTAGTTCCCAGCCTTTCACCTTTCGGGGTGTCTATCACTTCCAGTTTATGAAAGTGGCAGATGTCAGCTTCCTGAACAGGGAACAATTTTTAAAACTTTGTATACATAAACAGACATAAACTGACATAAACTGGGCAGAGACTAGGGGAGAGCACAAGATAGTGCTTGTAGCAATGGAAATCTCTGCTCCAACTGCCCACTCCACCCCTACACCCACCACCCACCCCCACCCCTACCTCTCTATTCACACCCCTATTCCCAACCCTACCCTATGTGCACCCCCTACTCCCACCCCACCCCTATTTGCACCTCCACTCCTACCCCTATCCCTGTTTGCACCCCTACACCCATTCCTACTCCCATTCTACCCCTACTCCCACCCCTACTACTATCCCTACTTCCACCCCCACTCCCACCCCACCTCCATTCCCACCCCCACCCCTACCTCTATTCACACCCCTACTCCCACCTCTACCGCCATTTCCACCACCACTTCCACCCACATCATCCACCCTCACCCCTACTCCCACCCCCATCCCTACCTCTATTCACACTCCTACTCCCACCCCACCACCATTCCCACCCCCACTCTACCCTTACTCCCACCCTCATTCCTATTTGCACCCCTACTCCCACCCCACCACCATTTCCACCCCTACTCCCACTCCACCCCTACTCCTATCCCCACCTCTACCCCTACAGCCACCCCCACCCCTACCAGCACCCCACTCCCATCCCTATCCCCACTCCGTCTCCACATCCACCCCTGCATCCCCCACCAGGACAAGTAGGAGGAGTCCTCACGCCTTCCTACTGCACCTCTGTGTCCTAGTTTGGAGTTGCTGAAAAGGCTCTGAGTCTGGTCACTATGTCTGGACACTTGAGGACTCTGGCTCACTTTGATTTATTTTCAGTCTCTCTGGCTTAGCACCAACACCTAGAGTTTAGGCACACATTCTACAGTCTAATAGAACCTTGTTTAGGGGTTTCAGTTACTATGATTCATTCATCCTATTTATTTCCAGAATGATACTAATGTCCAGGAAAGTATTAAAGGATAAAGAGGCTCACTGACCTTGGTCTCCACCTACCTATCCAGCTCACATCTATTAGCCCAGGAGCCCTGGAAATACAGCATCAGCTTGACTTACCTGCTGCCCAGATGACCATAGGGCAAGTAGACCTATTGCTATTTTAGCATCTCCTCTTTGTGTGGCTCTCTCTCTCTCTCTCTCTCTCTCTCTCTCTCTCTCTCTCTCTCTCTCTCTCTCACACACACACACACACACACACTCACACACTCATACACACACACAGTCACACTCTCACACATACACACAACTGGAGTCAGATTTTTTTAGTGCAAGATTGAATTTAGAGAAGCCAGCAGGAGACGAGACGAGGGACTGTAGACCACCGTGCTGGTTACCTGGCCTTGGTCAGACTGACCCTGAAAGGACATCCTGTGTTCCTGCAGACAGATTTTAAAGTGATAAAGATAGAGAGGACCTAGTGAGGCCAACAGAGACTCTGAAGCACATAGATAACTGTTTCTGGTTACCTATGGCAACCTGATTGCTTCATTAAATATCATTGTATCTTCAGAAGTCGTCTTGGGGTTTCTTTGCCCTTCAAATGACAAGGAGACTTTACTCCTTCATGACAGCATCAGTAGAAATGTCATAGATTGATCTCGTCACATAACCCAAGCCAAAGGAAAAACATTGACCATCTCCAAACTTCCATTGCCTGCTTTAAAAGCCTCCCTCTTGCCCTCTCCGTTTTGATCCACTGCCCTTTCAGGCAGCACTGCTGTTTTCTTTAGCAAACCAAAGGCAGTTTGTTTCTGAGTTAAATGTCACTTTAGTATTTCCCCAAGTGAGATGTTTGAGCTGGTTTACAGGTTTCCTAAGCAACAGAGAAATGCTGGAAAAAAAAATATTTGGTATCTCAGGTCTACAAGTTGTCCTAACTCTGGCTCCCCAAAGCAAAAGAAACAGATAGACTGAGAACTGCCCTCCCGCAGTAGTTTCAAACGAAAAAAATAAGAACAGCCTGGATGCACTGAGCTCTGAAAGCTGGTCTCCTAAAGGCTTGTGACTTGGGCTTTGTACCCCCAGTTTTTGATGCTGGAATATTCTGGTGACCGAGAGAGAGAGAGAGAGAGAGAGAGAGAGAGAGAGAGAGAGAGATATGCTGCAGAAACCATGGCACAACAGGCAAAGACTCACGTGAGGAGGGAAAGTGGGCCTCCCCAGCCAAGCCCAGATTCTGGAAGGAAATTCCTGGGAGAACCCAGATTATTCCCTGAAGGCTGAGATTTGATTAACCTTCTTGTAGCATGTGTAACGACAAATGTTATTGGTCATAAAATTATCCAGCCCTTATTAAAACACAGCTGCAGCCCTGGGCTCAGTGACCTCCTGAGGGAGAGATTGCCATAAGACATTGGTAGACTTCACGGAATCAGGGCCCCTTCCCAGCGTCAAGATTAAGGGCGAGTGTTTTACACTTTAATGAGGAGTTCTTGAGAAAGAGCAGGCTCCTCTGTATTAAAAGGTTTAAGAAATGGAAGGACCAGATTCTATTCAGTCTGCTACTTGGTGGGCAGCCATCCTCCAGCTCACACCATGGACACAATGTCTTCAACAGAGAGGTGTGCACACACAGTCGTGTGCACAGAGTCACAATGGCACAACACACCTGTCTTGTACCCAAATGTTTCCATGTCTCTTTGTCTTACTTAAGCCTAGAAGCTCAGAACTGGAAGGGAAATTAAGACTCTCTGGCTCACCTCACACTATCACTCCAGAGAAATGACACAAAAAATAAAAAATCAGCTGCCCTGCCCCACGGGCTCCACAGTTCTGCGAGAAACTGCCACGGTCAAGAGGACCGGGTGTTTCCGCTGCTGATGCTGATCAGCTCTCTGTATGAAGTCCCGGGGACTCTCTGAGCTTACTAGAGCCTTCCCACTCCCAAGGCTCTGGTCATTACCGGCTAATATCCACTGTGGGGAGGGAGTATCTCAGAGAACCACTGGATGATTCCTTGCTGTCTGTTACAGGATTTTTATTTTAGTAATGAAATAACAATGAAATGCTTCCTCTCTTCTGTGGTTAGGTCTGCACTATTTATCTTGCTTTTCTTTTCACATGAAGTTGGTTGTCAGTAACAGGGCCTCCCTGTGAACCAATAGAGGAGCTTCTAGAAATTCTCTCCTAATAAAGAGCATCTCCCCAGGTTGGTACTTTCTAACTCATACACCCTCTAAGAAGAGCCAGAGCTAAAGGTGACCACTGGGTTACACCTCATTAATTTTTTTTCCAGGGATACAAATTTTCTAACCATCAAAATATTTTATCCCACTATATAAATTTGCCAATAACAGAAAAACGTCCTCATATAATGTAAAGATTTTGGGGTGAGATTTTAGAATATTGAATCCCCACAGTCTTATTCTTTCCTCTTACATATGCAGATCTATTGCTGTTAACTTTTTATAATGGGGCTAGGGTAGGGTGCTTGCCGTGCAAGTATGAGGACTGAGTACAAACCCTCATAAAGCTGAGCATAACCGAGATGCCTGAGCCTCAGTATCGAGGGACAGAGACAGTCAGATCCCAGGAGCCCACTGGGCCGCCAGTCTCGCCCAAATAGCAAGCTTCTGGTTCAGTTAGAAACACTGTCTTAAAGGAATAAGGCAGACAGACAGAAAAAAGCACCCAACATCTTGCGCCTTAGCATGTGTATGCACAATTTCACACTTGCATGTTATGGGCATGCAACATACACAAATACCTACACGCACGCTTGTGTGTGTGCATACACACACACTTCGAAAACTCTTTTTAAAAAGTTATGAATTGTAAAAATAACTCAGAAAGTAGTGGTACTCATGAGCCTCACGTTCTCCTTATCCAGGTGGACAGTTACCAAGAGTTACACCCCACTTACTTCAGCTGCCCCTCTTTTCTTCCTTACTGTGGATTGGGACACACATCACATCGTAGCTGCGATATTCATTTTATTTGATCACTTCGGAGAGAATTTTATGCTTTTGTCTTTTCTAAGATCTTTCAGGTTTGCCTCCTCCCCCTCCCCCACCACCAGGTAAGCCATTTCAATATTAAGTTCTGTCAAGGGGCTGTGGCAATGTGACAGTCATATTTTGTCCCCTCACCTGTGTAAAAACTGTGAAGGAAAGAAAGTCTGCCTCAAATAAAAGCACTTCACTCTCTAGCAGGAAACATGAAATTCTGATCATGATTGAAATTCTTTTTTATTATGCCAAACAGAAAACTCATTCGGAGAAGACAACTCATTATGTTAGCAGAACCCTCAACCAGCACAAGGTAAGAGACACCGCTGCCCAGCCTCATGGCATTGTGTGCCAAACAGCTCACTAGTGCCCGAAGAGAATATATTTTTACTATTAGCTTCTAGAAAAGCTTCCTTTTAATATACCATTATATTTCATTAGCTGAAGCTCAGTATTTAAGAATCAGGGAGCCATTAAGAAGCAAGTGTACGATGATTTTGTAATATTGTAGATCAAAGAATACATGGTTTTAATGATCTCTTTTGAATACCACAGAACCCCAGACATGGGAAGAAAAAGAAATACATGACACACCGTTCATGGAATCTGTTTCTCTCTGTTGTTCTTACTTCTTTGCAAACTACCAAGCTGTAATAATTATTCAGTCCTAGCCGCCCCAGTAAATGAAACAGCCCTTAGACAGCTGTCAAGGCTCAGTCTTCCGGAAGCTTTGATTTTAATGAAACTCATTAAGGAAAGAAATTAACAGAAA
The DNA here is from genome assembly GCA_028555095.1 of Dicrostonyx torquatus. Taxonomy (NCBI): domain Eukaryota; kingdom Metazoa; phylum Chordata; class Mammalia; order Rodentia; family Cricetidae; genus Dicrostonyx; species Dicrostonyx torquatus. Next base: position 2,968,335 of record JAQHUG010000179.1, read on the forward strand.
ATATCATAATTTGTCTTGTTTCAGAAAACTAAACAGAAACAAAGGGCTTCTTAGCCTGACAGTGAATCTGGCCAGCCGGGCTCCTTTATTAGATCCAGACCCCCCCCCCCAGGAGGCTTTAGAGCAATACAGAGCCAATGAAGAGGAGGGGCCTCCCCTCACCCAGGGAAGCACCCCAGCCCATCCCAAAGGGACTTGGTCTCAGCCTCCTGGAAAGGGCTCACTGGGTCAGGAGAGGGGTTTTCAGAACCATGTGACATGCCTAGAATATTCAAAGAAATGGAGGCTGTGGAAAATAGCTCCAATTAAGGAGCTTTCACTGGAGAAATAATTCACCCACCTGAAGGAGAGCTTCATCCCTCTGAACTGCTCTCTAGACAAGAAGAAAATGTTTACCTTAGATTTTTCTTTTGTAGGGAGAGAATCTCAGGCTGGCCTTGAATTCACTATATTTCACAGACCTGGCCTCAAACCTGCAATCTGCTTCCATAGTTACTACAATTATAGATGTGTGTCACCGTGTATGTCTCCTTTTTTTTAATGAGTGTGGTACTACTTTCTTTGTGATCTAACACATGAAGCTTGCCTGAAGATCAGAGAAACAGAGCAGCCAGCCACCAGTTCTTACCTCTATGGAATCCTCAGACCAGATGGGGTATCCTGTCTCTACGAGTCCTCAGACCGAATGCTCTGAGCTCCTGCCTCCTTCTGCCTCATACTCCTCTCTCCACCCAGTCATATCACTCCTGTCTCCACCTCCCTAGTGCTGGGACTAAAGGCATGGGATCCCAAGTGCTGGGATCAAAGGTGGGAGCTCTGTTTCTCTTTTAGACTGATTCGATCTCACGTAGCCCGGGGTGGCCTTGAACTCACGGAGAGCAGTCTGCTGGAATTAAAGGTGTTTGTCACCAGTACCTGACCTCTTGGACTAACTAGTGTGGCTAACTCCGCACTCTGATCTTTAGGCAAGCTTTATTTGTTACAACACAAACAAACATCACCACAAATGAGCCCATCCAAAGTGTATGCCCTTTGCTTCCCTCTCTGCAGGGCCTTCCAACACACGGTTAGCTGGAACATTTCAAGACCGGAAGACACGCTCCTCCAAACTTCCTTTTACCAGGGTGGTTATTCTGAAAACGACACCTAGAATCCTAACCCTCACAGCTTCTGCATATGGATACATTCAGATTCCACACAAATGTACCGGCATCTCGTCGTGTTAGGTCAGCACAGAGATGGGCCTTCCCAGAAGGGAACTCTAGAAGTGTTCATGAAGCTGCAGTAGATCTTGCGACTGCTCCCCAGCTAGAAGTACACACTTGGGAATCTCTCAGAAATGAGCCATGATGCTGGTGGAGCTCAATGGTGGAGCATTTGCCAACTGTGACCAAGCCATGGATCTAATCCCCAGCATGAAGGAAGAAGGGAAAGGAGGGAGGGAGGGAGGGAGGGAGGGAGGGAGGGAGGGAGGGAGGGAGGGAGGGAGGGAGGGAGGGAGGGAAGAAATGATCCAGACCCTAAGTACTCATGAGGCTGGTATAAGAAAATTACAAGTTACTAAGACCCTGTCTCAAAATAAAAAAAAAAATTAGAAAGGGTTGGGGTTAGCGATGGAGAACTTACAAAACATGTAGAAGGAAAGGGGGCTGGAGGAGAGGAAAGAAAAGAAAAAGAGATCTGGAGTCGGGCAGGTGCTTGGACTTCTGGAAAGACTTTGGGTGGGCTAGTTGGATACAAGACAGAGCAGAAGTGAGCAGTGGCCCAGGGCACTGTTACCCTGCTGGTTAGGGTCAGGCCTCAGCCTAGTATGGTGTAGTCAGAAGCACAGCCCAGCAAAAAGGAGACCTGGGTCCTCTCCTAACCTGGTCATTTATGCACCATCTCCCTTGGGTAAGTTATAAAACTTCTCTGGATCCCGACTGCCTCCAATAAGAAATGGGGACACCTATATCATTTTTGTCAGGATCAAATGGGGATTCAATACCATCAAATGCTTAGTACAGTGTCTACCACAGTGACAGGTTTAAAAATGGAGGTGACTGGGGTACCCTTCCACAAAGGAGTGGGGAGGGCACTGATGTGTTTACTGCTGGGGTCCAGGAAGGCACTGGGTAGGTGTGGAGAGCCCAGAACTGCAAAGAAATGGAGGGACCCCTTGTGGGATGGGCAGAGCTGGGAACCTGGAGGGAGTAGGTGACTCTCCAGGGCCCCTCTTGGGCCCTCACACTCTGACCGAGTGTTGTCCTGTAGCCAGAGTCCCCAGGAAATCCTTCAATCTCTTCTGGATCAGTCCCACATGAACCTCGGGTGTCTATTAAGGAGACAAGGAGATGGCTGCGGGAGGCCACATGGAATGGAGATACTTAGCTAAGGCTCCGGAACCCCGACGTCTAAACACAGCTTGGTAAGGTGAATGTAAAGAATAAAAAAAACAGACTACAGACAAAACAAACAAACAACAAAACCCCAAATTGTTCTTACATGGTGTAGCATTACTTCACTAGTAGAAAAGTTGTTTTTGAACTATTTTGTACTTTTTCTGGAATACACCTGATATACACTGAGGGCATCAGACAGCCCCTCCCCTATCGCTGCTCCTCCCAAAAGGATCATAAATCAATTCTATGCAATGCACCAAATACAGTCCTTTCAAAGAGAGAAAGAAGCTGACTTGTGCAGCACAGGGTGTTGAGTGGCCGTGGACGGAGATTCCTACTTCAGATTCCAAGAGTCAGGGCTCACTGCGGGTAGGAGAGAATGAACTCCACATGGGTGGTATTAAGAGCAAATAACCAGTTCAATGTGTCACCCAAATGTCATACAAATCCACTCACTCACACACTCTGAAACAAGAGATTTCTTCTGACAATGTCACTGAGTGGCTGAGACAAAGCTAATTATCCCCCGCCTACAAGCCTGGGAGACCGATGAGTTAGTCTGCAAAGGTTGTGTGTGTGCGGTGACTCCGCGATGAAGTCACGGGGATGTGTGAGGAATTAAGGACCCAGAGACCACGTCTGTTTATCTCCATGGAGGGGGACACACACATTTTAGTTGTCAGTCTTCCTGGGCTATCTCTTTTCTATATTTCATACACGTTTTTATTGATTTCTTAAAGAAATTAAATCTTATCTTTTTTTTTAAGCCTGGTCCATTTACGGTCTTTGTACTGAAGGGTTTGTATAAAGAAAAGAAGAAAAATGTGATGACCAGCTCGTGCAGGCTTTGCTTGTGGGGCCTCTACATCCTCTGTGTGGATCCCCAGTTTAAAACCGTTCCAGAAGACAGTTCCTAAAGTGTTCACAGGTAGCTTCCTTTTCCTTTCTTTAAGCCTTTAACTAATCTAATTTGGTAAACAAATTAACATTCCTTTCAATGCCTCTTATTTCAAAACACCAGACCTAGTTCATTCAGCTTCCCGTTTAATTTGAACCTAGTTTAATCATTCATTCAATGAATATTTATCCTTAAATGAATTCAATTCATTCGTTCAATGAATATTTATCAAACATCTTCTACATGGTAGCTGCAGCTTTCAACACTGGGGATAAAGCAGCGAGCCAAACAGACAAAACGGCTGCGTTTGTGGAGTTTTTATGATAATAGGCAAGACAGACAATGGAAAATAAATACACATAAAAATACATGATAGCCAGTAAAATCATGTGCTATGGAAACAAAAGCAGTTGTGTGTCCAGGGCAATGGAGGCTGCTAATCTAAGGAGCTTTTTATTGAATACAATCAGATGCTGCTCAGTTTTTTTTTCTTTTTTCCCTTCACCCCAGTTGATCATTTTTACCATCACTAGGGGGACTTTTGGGTTTTTTTTTTCTTATCTCCCTAAAGTGCTGTGAATTAGCATGCTAAGACTAACACACTAGCCATGGCCTTCCGCAGTTTTACTTATTAATTCCATTTCATTTATTAATTTATTGTGCCAGCCTCCCTCAGAAGGATTTATGGGAAGGCTATGAGGCAGCAGCAGAGGCTGCCCTCCCCTTGGCTACTAAAGAACTCCAGCTTTATGAAAATACAGGCACGAACTCATTTGCAAAGGAATTCATTTTCACTCATCTCAAGTTGATTTCTTTGACAATCTGAGTGTGTCAGTAAGTGCCCAGCACCAAGATTTGCCAGGAAGATCAAATGAGAGGGATGAAAAATCAATACCGGCAGCGGCTGTTTCCTACAGCCACAGACTTCGCACAAGTCCACTTGGCCATTTTCTTTCACAGCGTTCCAGCCTTAGTCCCAGTGTCAGAATTGACCCGATAAGTCAATGTCCTAAGTCTAAAATGCTTAAGTTTTACATTCCTGTCTCTATACAACATGTCAATAGAAATGGGGCAGTAGAGGCAGAAGGAGTGGAGACATGATTCATAAATTATGCAGAGCCACCCTTTGCTGTCCCTCCTTGGTGAAATGGGATAAGGTGGGACAACAGAAGACAATAAAGGGTAGTTTTAAATTTACAACAGGTCATATGACCAGGTGCTCTCATCATAGACAGCCCGCCCCTCAGAGGGTTTCTCCATTGCCAGAGTTCAGAATGCTGGCAGCAATGGGCAATGCCTTAACTCAGTGTGAAAGTCAGTTCATGACTAAGCAGTGTCTCCTACACAAAATGTGACCAAATACAGTGAAATCTGTTTCAAACCCATTTCAGCATCACTGTGTGGCTCTCAGCATCCACACTGAAGTACTCTGTAACAATTTCCTGAATGCTTGGCTTATTTTGACCAAGCCTTGTATGCAGCTAAAAGAAGTATATATTAATTTGTGCTTCATTTTTCTTGTCTCAAAAGAGTAATATTAACCATTTTCAAATGGCTGTGTTCTATAAGTTTAATAGTCAGAGAAAAATCAATACCCCTATATAAGAGAAATAAATTTTTGCTTACATAAAAAGTACAGTTTACAGAATCACTAATATTTGGTGTTTTATATTTTATATATATTTGTGTTATTGAAATCTCTTTGTTTTTAAATCACTTCTCCCAGAGGTGTTCATTAATTATATTTATGCACAAAAAGTTCTGTGTGTTCATTCTTCTGTTGACATCAAAAGAAAAAACTTTAAAACAGGAAACATATTTTCAATACCCTAGTTTGAGCTCTGCTTTTCATTGATATCTATTTCATTCACAAAATAGACACTTGTGCTAGCCAAGTAACTGTACCACATGTACACAGAATATGGACAGAATAAAAGTAATGGTCAAGATTAGAGAGGGCAGATTAAGTTGAAATATAGAGTTATCTGTCTTATAAATGATAAAACGTAATTCAAATGCACATTCTTATGATTAATGCTACTGATGGCAGAATATCGATTAATTTCCTTTGAAGTTTATCATATAATATGTAGGACCACAGCTCTTTGAATGTCCACATGGCTCTCTTTTACCAGTGCCCTGATTTTCAGAATTGCCATATGGACACATCTGTCTTGAGGTCTGACCAGGCTCTCTCACCCAGGGAAAGAGAAGGTTCAGAGTAGTCCAATGTCTACAGCTGCCGAAAGAGTTGTGCAAGCTGACTGCTTACATGCCAGCCACTCCTTCTTCATGTATGATTCTCCTGTCTCATGTGCAAGCTGACTGCTTACATGCCAGCCACTCC
>JAQHUG010000179.1:2974110-2997251 GCA_028555095.1 Dicrostonyx torquatus
TCCTTCTTCATGTATGATTCTCCTGTCTCATGTGCAAGCTGACTGCTTACATGCCAGCCACTCCTTCTTCATGTATGATTCTCCTGTCTCATGTGTAAGCTGACTGCTTACATGCCAGCCACTCCTTCTTCATGTATGATTCTCCTGTCTCATGTGCAAAGCAGCCACTCCTTCTTCATGTATGATTCTCCTGTCTCATGTGAAGCTGACTACTTACATGCCAGCCACTCCTTCTTCATATATGGTTCTCTTATCTCAGAGGGAAGGCTGACAGAAAAGGCTGTACTACCTTTGGATAGGCACAAATTAAAACAATAGAGCTATATAATTAATCCACTCCAGTTTGCCAGGCCAGATCTCTAGCTAGCTAGCTATTTGGAAGCCATACCATTAACTCTTTCAATACATTCAAATTGCATTTGGGCACTTGGCTCTTGGATGGGATTGAGGAGAGATCTCTAGCAAGTATCTGAGTTGACAGAAGTTGTCGCTGCTGTGCAGAGTGAGATCCCAGGTAAGCGTGTGGGGCGTGTACAGAAGGATGACCCTTTGATAGCAGACAACCTTTGCTACATAGAGAGTTGGGGGGGCCATGGTTAGGTCAAACACATCAAGGACAAAGCTCTGATTTACTGGGTCCACTTCAGGGTATGTGTCTCTGCCTTTTACAAACAATAAGTCACTGAGTGGGATCATTACACAGCATGCTTGACTTAAGACAATCTCCTAGCAAGGCTGCCTGTACCCAATGTAAATCCCTATTACTTTAACAAGGAGAGCAGTGGTCTGGTTTTTGCGACTTGCCACAGAATTCTCAGGTCAAGTGTAAATGTGTGTTACAGAGCACCCCCTGGCATGTACTGTGAATATCCTCATTAAAAGCCTCCAAAAGTCTTCAGTTGAAAACAATAAATAAAAAATAAAATGCTTGCAAGTCCTCTTCCCCCTAGCACAACAAATCCTAATGTTTATTAAACCTGGTGTTTTGTAAATTTGATACTGCCTGGTTTGTAGAGAAGAAATATCCTGCAAAACAACCTAGCAGAGCTCTTAAGACAAGAAAAGAAAGCCAGGAGAACCCCTGTGAGAGGTGTGGTGAGAGGGCAGGTGATTCTAGGATTTGGCGGCACAACAGTATCGCTAACCAATTGCAGCTTGGTCTGGGTCATGCGCTATCTGTAGCAGAAAGAGGCAAGATGGCAGATGCCCTGGGTTATTTTAATTAATTTAATCATGTGACTAATTGGTCTCTGCTGGGTTTCTGTGGTAACTGCTTCCTAAGTGCTGATGGGCAATTGTGTTAAATGTAGCTTGGAATCCGCACGTAGGGCTCAGAGCCTCAGAGAGCTCCCGAGGAGAAGCTGTGCAGTGCAGCTGCTCTAGGAAGGTGCCCTGCTGGGCCTCTGATTGTCTGAGCACGGAGTACTTACAGCTGCATCGTCCTCTGCCTTTCTGGAAGAGCCCTGCTGGCCCTACCTATGGGGGCAAGAACTCACCACGGACAAATGAAAATGATCTGTGGTCAAAGAATACCCAGATTCTGCAAGGATTCGGGAATCTAATACAGAAAAAAAAATCTATTCTAGAAGGCTACTGTCTGGGAAAGGAAAGAAGGGAAAGGCAGGGTTCTGTTCTGTGAATAGCCTGCAGCCCAGCCGCTATCATGCGTTATTCATAGCTGCCCAAGTGATACTAATAAGCCCTCCTTTGAAATGCCTTGCGGGTTTATCTTATTTTTCCCGTTCTCTTACAATGCCATCTCCTTCTTGTCCCCGAGAAAGGTGCGTGGGAGAACGAGTAGGCGGATGGCCGGTTTTAGAGCACAATCCACTTCAGACAGATGGAAGGAAAATGACTTCCAAATTCTCTCATGAAGTGGGATATGTTTGTGTTTGCGCAATGCATTCTAGCACCTGTGCAGAGAAAAAAAAATGTAATCACAGATTTTCCTCAGGAGATTTAAAGAGAAAAAAAAAATCAAACCACGCCGCTAACAGTGACACAAAGATGTCGCCATACTTGAACAAGCTTTTCCATCTGCAGCTCGCAGACAAGAGCCTCTCCCCTGCCCAGCCCAGCCCATCCTAAAGAACATTCCTCACACTCAGGAGAAACCACTTCCTGGGATGGTTCCCGTGTCTGTTGGGATGGCAGCCGGTGGTGCTCTTTCCAGAGAAAGGATGAGGAGCAGCAGGACAGGGAGCCTTTTTCCCTGGCAGATGCCACCGAGCCCCCCACAGTAGCCATTCTGTGCCCTGTGTGTCCCAGACCCCCACAGAGGCAGCCCTGACGGCCCCCACCCCCACCTCCCTCACCAGCTCTCCCAGACATGGAGACATGTCCTGGTAAATTAAGTCAAATTGACTCCAACTACAGTTTTCACTTTAGAGATGAACACTTAATGGGCAGACAGTTTAAATTCCTTTCAGAGTGGGAAGCGTCCTGTTCAATGGTACAATATATTGGACAGGACACGGGGACAGACTCAGCCCAACATCTCACTCTAGGCCTGGGAGCACCCTGCTCCCATTATATCCTCAGTAATACAAATGGAGCAATGTCTCCATACCATCAGCAGCTCTGTCACTTTAAAACCACCCATCTCAAAAGGTGTGGGCCAGTTCTAAGTAGTGATCAAACTGCTGGGAAAGAGTGGCACTTGATTCCGAAGGCCTGCACCAGGACAGCACATCACACTCAGCTTGGAGGCTGTTTCTCCCAATCTCATAAGGCTTATAATTCGATGACCGCTCTGAACTCTGCCTAGTGATGCCAAGCACCACCCTCACCTAGCCATGCTGTCCCCTCATGCTGACAGATGTACACTGTGCCTCTACCTGTTCTAAACCTTAATTCCAGGCCTTGGGCCACACAGGTCAGAAAATCTCCCATTATCTGTGGTTTAGACCAGGAAACTTGGTTTCTATAAAAGCAGATTGGGAACTGAGTTCTCCTACATCCGGTAACTCTAAAGATCCTAAGACCTGAATTCAGAGGTCCAAGAATGGGCTTTAGAACCTTGGTTCCTGTAAATCAATCAGCTTCTCTGGGCAGGCCTACACCTCCAGGGTGGGTCCAAAGGAGAACTTTCTGCAGATTCAAACAAAGGGTGAGAACGTTCACTTCGGACAGCTGTCCATTTGGGCTTATGGGCCACTCCACTCTACCTCACTTGCAATGTGGCTTTGAAAGTCAAGTTATTTTAGTGGGGAGGCCTTTGCTACCATTAATTCTCCAACCACTTTTGAGGGAGGGGTGAAACTAGGTCTTGCTCTATAGTCCAGGCTAGCCTCAAATTCACAGTCTTTCAGCTTGATTTACCTGAGTGCTATGATTACAGATACACACTACCACACCCAGCTCTTCATCTGCCTGCTTTAAAACAGAGCCTATCACTCCTCCATAGTTAAGGTGTTCTCCCCGCATCTCCAGTGCTGTTCAGTCCTTTTGAAAAATGAGCCTCAGGCCACAGCTAACAGCACAGTTCAATGGCATAGACCTAGGTGCCATCTTTTTTGTGGAATGAAGAAGACCAGGCCAATATGGTGACGATATTGCTCTCAACTTAGTTCACTGACCCCCGAGCCCAAAGCTCAGAGTCACCGTGAGAAGCTGTTAAGGAGGCTGACCCATCACCATCTGTTCTTCTTCCAAGTGTATCGTTTTCTTGCCCTTGCTGTTTCCCCATGGGACACTCCTGACCCCTTACTTCATTCTCACCTGAAAAAGAACTTGACACAACTCATTCTAAATCTGTGCCTTTCCTTGCACGATCGGATCAAAATGCCCACTGCTCCCAATTCTCCAACAAGACAAATGCACACTTCAAAAAAAAAAAAAAGCAATCAATGGAGCAGCCATTGGCCATTTAAAGAATAGATATGATTCCATTAAGACAGCCTCCAGTTTAGATTAATTCATAATACCTCCATCTAACCTGGAGAGGTGGCCATTGAAGTTGATTAGGATCCAAGGTTCCTAACCTTCTGTAATTGTGATATTCATATAAATAAGTCTCCTAGTATTTTCAATAGGTTCTTAACCCACTAGTCAGTCACAATCAACAGTTTTTGATGGGATGGAACAAAACAGAAAATATCACAGCACATCACATAAAAATTAAGTACAGTCTCACTGAACTTTTTTTGAACTTGAATAACTATGTCCTGGATTTTATGTGTATATTCTAAAACCCAAATATTTCTCATATTTTAGCACTTTTGAAACAATGATGCATTTTAGAATTTTTGTCAGCCATGACACATTTTCTAATTCTTGTTTTAGCCAGATTGCAGCTGTGACAGCATTGTAAGAAAAGCTTCTGTTGACACGGCCTGGTAAATCAAGGACACGCCAGCATGCTGGTGGCTCAATCTATGAAATGAGGTGTGGACGTGTGCACGCACCACAGAAACAAGCACAAACCAAAGTGATTTCTTACGACGGGCTCATGGTCCAAACAAGTTTGAAAAATCAGCGTATGGCAACACTGTCGAAAGCTCACGTGTCCAGCTCCTAACCCCTCCCGCAGGCAAGAGTGACTACAGCCTGCCCATCACTGCCCCACCCCCACTCCCGGCACCCTATCAGAGCTGATGGCATCTCTCAGCCCCTCACTGGGCGACACCTTCAAGTCACCTACTTCTCAGAACCACAGCATTCTCACCTGCAACTACAAGAAGCTGGGCAGGATCCTACTGCTACTTCCCACTTGGACAGCTCCGGACTAGTGAGGAAAGAAACTGTCAAAGAATGTGGTAGCCTCTCCGTTGCGACAGCTAGGAGCCCTGTCCACGCATGTCTGTACTTCTCTTTCTCCTTTAGTCCCTGAAGGTGACTTTCTCATAATCAACATAAACAATATCATGTTAAACCATGTTGTATTGTTTCAAGTATTCCTATGCAGCCTGCAATGTCTTGAGAGGGTAAAACGCATTGCAGGAATATGATGAGGGTTATATATTCGCTGTACAATGTGGGGCATGTGTGGCCCTCATTCCTGACTCAAATCTTTTTTTTTTTTTTTGAGACTTACCATCCTTAGCTTTGTTCTTCTCACCCCATTTTCTGAATTTACATTTGGGCCTTCCCATGGGCATTGTGCATCCATGCAGAGGGACTGGCTCTGAACGGGGAAAGTCAACGATTGTCCCTGGTTCCAAACCCACATCTGGCATGTCTCACATCCTAGCACTTGTTTGTTTATGGGTGTCTTATACTTAACTGTGGGGTCCTTAGAGATGGAGATCTCTCTTATTTATCTTTGTATCCTTAGCCACGGAACAGCATCTGGCATGCTGTGGATCATCAAGACTGCTTGCTGAATAAATAAGCCAGTAAATAAAGGTGGGTAGGGCATGAGATCAGCGTCTACATGAGCACAGAGGCTCACACACTCAGATGTTCTTTAGACAAGAACCATCATGCAGATTTCTGGGTTTCACATTCCCAGCACTGGGATGCATCCCAGACTCTGAGGCCCGCACTAAGTGGCTGATTTGGGCATTAATTTAAGATGTTAATGTGTATATGAAGATACATCCTGGAACTTTCCAGCCTTCCCTCCCCAACCATCCCAATACACCTGTCTAAGCCAGGAAAGTAGACCAAACTGCCCGACCCTGACATCAACTTCCTCCATCCTCTCCGAGTGCACTGCCTGGGGTAAGGCCCATGTCTCCATGAATCTTCTCTCTACACAGCTGGTTTCCAGCAACAAAGCCATGAATATCACTCTCCAGGCCCTTCGTATCCCCAGAGAGGTCAGGTTATAGGGGCTATCTGTAATAATCATTTTGACAGAGGCTTTCATTCAATGTGTTGCCTCATCTCCCTATGTACATAAGGAGAAAGAAATTGAAGTCTGCATCACTTTTATTAGCCCCTGGTCAAACATTCAGTCACATATGTAACCATGGGACTGTCAAACATCTTCTCTCAAACTAAATTGCATGGATATAAAGAATTAAATTTCATTGGTATTTACTGTGAGCTAGATCGCCGTGTGGGAAGTGTGAAGAAAGTGAGTGAAGATGCTTGAACAGGAAGGGACCTCTGCTAATGGAGGATGGAATTAGAAACTTAGGCTCCACCCCCATTCATTCCAGTAACTTTCACTTTAGTCTCTCATGACAATTAATGTTGACAAATGAAACATTTAAGGCGGCTAAGCATTTTGTCCAACTCTTTCTAAATTCTCAATTAATTCTGGTTGTCTGAATTTAGACTTCAATAAATCCAAATGATTTCTACGCGCTCCACCTGGCATGTGCCGCCTCCTAATTATCTCCCTGGGTTTTAATTCATTCTTGTGTGTACGCACATATGCGTGGTTGCATGAGCACATGTGTGCCCATCCATGTGGAGGCCAGAGACTGACACCGGGAGTCCCGCCAGTCACCTTCCCATCCTCTCTATTGACACAGGGTTTCTCAGTGAACCTGGAGCTCACCGAGTCAGCTAGATTGGCTGGCCAGTAACTCCCAAGGAATCTCCTGCTCTGGCTCCCCAGAACTGGGACTTTTGGATGAGTGCCTCCGTGTCTAGCTTTTACGAGAGTTTTATGATCAAACTCAGGTCCCCATGCTTGTATGGCAAGTACTCCAGTGACTGAACAGTCTTCCCAGCCCCTTTAATTATTTTTTAAGTCAAGTTTGCACTGAAACTTGGGAAGCTTTTTTTTCTGAATTATCAAATAATCCAGGATGAAAAAAAAAACCTGAAAATTATGCCACCAGTGCAAGGCTCCTTCTGGTGCCAACAAGCCAGAAGATGGGGGTTCTTCTTAACTGAACTCACTTGAAGTAAGGCTTGACGTCGTGTTGGGTTTACGTAAGTGGCGTATACTGCCTTCACTTTTGATTCATATTCCTCACAACGCTCTCTTTTAAAGACACTGAGCAAACCATAGGCAAATACTGTCAAAATAAACCATAAACATGGGATGCGTGTTGCTTTCTCTCTACTCTGTTCTCCCGGAACTGATACTGCCTCTTCCTGAGGCATGCATGCCCCTTCACTGTACAGACCGACATTACTGTAGTTTAGACCACCATGTCCCCAAAGACCCATGTGCTAAAGGCTTAAACCCAGAGTGGAACTACTGGGAAGTGGTATATTCTGTAGGACGTGAGAAGTGTTTGAGTCACTGGTGGCCATGCCCCCAGAGTGCTGCGAGACCCTAGTCCTTTCCTTTCTCTTTTGCTGCCCGGCCAGGAGATCAGCAATTTTGCTCCACCATGCCCTCCCTCTAAATTGCTCTTCGTCACCAGTCCTGAAATAAACGGGGCCTCCCAAACCAAGCCAAACTAAGCCTCATTGTAAACTGGTTGTCTCAGATATTTGTGATTGTGATGGAAAGCTAGCTAACACCAAGAGGGAAATGTTTCAACCCAGTTCACCAGCTTGAACCCTGAAGCATGACACCAAAACACCTCAGTGCAAGAACAGAAGCAGCTCGCCAGCGCTATCCATGGTCATTAGCAACCTGCTTGCGTTTCCAGGGCCGCCTCCGCGGATTAATATATGCACCGTGCTCGGAACCATCTGCCTCAGAATTTGACCCAGACTTCTGTGGAGGTGCCAATGGCAAAGGTTACCCCTGAGTGTCACGAGGCAGGGTACATTAGAGTAGAGTAGCCTTTTCATCAATGCCTTTGTCCTCAGCCCTGCAAGTATGCAGTCTTTTGTCTCCTGTGTGTGTGTAACCTGGAATTTAATGAAGATGTATTTAATCCTCTCTGTCAACTTTTCAAAGTTCAGCATTAGCCCCTCATAAAATCAGGTTAGGAAGAATGGCCGACATGTTTCCTGGGAAAGTGGGTCATAGCTCAGTTATTGCCATGCACTTTGGCACACTTTTATCCATTTTCGAGAACCGAGCCTTAATAGAGTCAAGCATATAAAAGACTTCTTTCTTTCTAAGAAGATACCACAATGAGCCCTAGTGTCCCGGACCAAGTATCCCTCTCAGGACACTGAGCAAATGCAACAGCGAAAACTTTTTTATTGGCTTTGAGGGGTGGCCAATGGAGGCATGCGTAGCCTGCAGTTTTCAAATCAGGCAACATGCAGGAAGTGAGCAAAGCTCTCCCCTTGACTTCTAGCTCCAAAGAAGCAGCCCTCTTACTAAGGCATACCCGTGGGGGCGAAGCTGCTAATCCACCTGTACCCCGAGGAATATCACCCAGGTTCTTAATCCAAGACAAGCCTCTCTTCCTCATCTCCTGGTCTTTATTTCCCTCGAGGGGCCCTGTGAAGGAGTCAGCAAACTCCATGTGAATCAGGTGAATCACGGAGAGGCCAGACAACCTTGCTTTTGGTCAGGTTATATTTGGCCATTTTTATTTAGATTTATGTTGAAGACTAATACAAGACATAAGTACTGTTCGTTTGTCTGTTTACGTATTTCCTCCAGAAGGCTCCTTGAAAAGTGACCCTGAAGCCTCTGTACTGTCCCATTAAGCCCCAGCATTTAACTTTTCTCAAAAAGTGAAGGATTCCCAGTCATGAGTCCCCAAATTCATCACATACAGTTTCTCTGTGTGTGGTAAGCAGGCTCATACATACATAAGGGAACAGCACCGAGAATCGTGTCCCTCAGCACAATCGTGGGTGCTCACTGGGTCCTGCCAGCAACTCTCATGTCCATCATAGGTTTGGTCCCTCTGCCTTCTGGCACCTCAGTCAGTTTCTTGAATTCACTGATGATATCGGGAGATTCAAATTACCATATAGGTTGTACCCAACCTTTATGAAATTTGCTCTACATCAAAAACTGACACCAGACAGGAGCCACACCCGGCTTTGTACCATGTCCCTTCCGCTGCTCATTACCACAGAGCTCAGCTTCTGATAGCCAGTGCCCATGATGGCGCTCAGAATCCCCGTCTCTGCTTGCTTTTTGAAATGTCATCCATTTGCCCTCTCTGTTTCTCATTGGTCTTTAACATATCTTCCACATTCCTGAGACAGATTTTTCACTTTTCTGAAGGCTGCCTTTTTAGCACTAATAAAACTTCCATACTTGTCTGCTTAATCGCGCCAGCTTTACTGTCCCCTTTTTACTTTTTTGTTTTTGGCTCAGAGGTATATGAACCATCTGTGCCTCTAAAACAGTTTGCTTAAATAGCCTCCAGGCAGATTTTATGGTTTTTAAGTTTTTTTCTTTAACCTTCAGCCTGCTGTTAGCCATTTTCATCACAGTTTTAAAAGCAGCCTCTTTTGGAAATGACTGTCACTCTGCGGGACTTTCAGGCGCTCCTGGATCTGGAGACAGGGCTACCATCTCCAGCTGAACTGCAGGCCCCCTCGCAGCTCCCAGCCACCTGAGGCAGCTGCAGGTGTGGGCAGCCTCGGTGAGGGCCAGCTCCTCCATCTGGTGTCCCGAACAGCAAAGCAGACATCTCTCATTAGGAATATTCATGCGCACATCTCCCAGTCAGGAATCAGGAAGGCAACATCTGAACTGCTTACCTGCCCGTTTGTCACTACATTTCTACAGAACTACCATCGTGACCCTAGGTGCCAAAATTAGATGGCAGGCGTGAACAAAGAACACAAAGAAAGGAGGGAGAATCCGTGTCTTCCCGCCAGGCTACCGTGCCACTGTGGCCAGGAGACATGCTATGCTCTTTGATCACTGTTGTCCAGTCTGGGGAGCATTGCTCTGTCTTAGGACTCATTACCAAACTTCCTGTCTGCCCTTGCCTTAATGGTCACACAGCTATAGAGTCCTCTCTATGGATTCGCCATAACTATAATCTCTTCTCCCAGCCCAGTATGCTGGCAGGGGTGACTGAACACGTGCCCTCTTTGTGGTTCTTTCCATCAGAACCCACACGTGTCAAGCAGCAAACGTCATGCTCAAAACGCTGCCGTCCCTCACTCGTACCTGTGCGTTTTACACCAATCCTTTGTTTTCATCGTTGCTTTTCTGACATATTTGACCATTTAAACCATTTCTCTTGCAGTTATCATTGCTCTTACTGTCTCTTTACAAAGTTTCCCTGCCTTTGGGCATTATGAGCTGTGTATATTCTCTATGAAATGAATTAGCTTATTAACATTTGGCTAATACTACAAAACATGAAGCTAAATGAAAAGTCAGGGGAGGCAAGGTCAGCAGGTGAGCAGTAACCCCCAGGAGTTGACAGAATGAATACAATCACAAACAAATGGATACATGAATTAAAGTTTGAGGAACATTTTATTTGCTAGATTTTTTTCTGTGAGTCTGTACGCATACATGTATATGCAATGTGCACATGTGTGCATGTTCATATGTGCACATGTGTGCATGTTCATATGTGCACATGTGTGCATGTTCATATGTGCACAGATGCGCATATGTGGGTATACATATTTGCACACAGAAGTCAGAGGAGAATATTATATGTCCTTCTTCAGGTGCTGCCCTCATTTTTGTTGTTAAGACAGCATCTCTTACTGGCCTAGGCGAGGCTGGCTAAAGGAATCCATGCAGAGGTGGAAATCTACTCAGCACTGTAGCTTCTTCCTTCCACTCTCTTCCCTCTTCAGATTTCACGTCCAGCACCACTTCTGCATGGAACTTCTAGACTTCCTGACTGGCCATATCCCCACTAGCAGCTCTCAGGGCACAGTGCCCACACTATCCTAGCACTTGTCACAGTGAACTCTGCATCTGTGTTATCATTTAACCAAATGCCTACAATCCTCGGGAGGGCAGGAACCAAGTCTTCGTTGCCCACGGTAAGCACAAGAACCATTGCAGTGGCTAACTCACGGTTGCGGCTTGGCGGTTTGTTGGAAGATTTGGAGATTGATGTTGTAAAGGTTGCAGCTTTCAATGCCTTTCCTTTCGAGCCACCTGCTCATGGTGCCTACAGGGTCGAGGCCATCACGTTTTTTGGGAACACTTCCCTTCCCTTCTGTTTAACAGGCAAGACTGAGAGCTAGAGAGAAAGTAACTTCAGTGTGTGAGGTGGTGCGCTATTGAAAACACAGCTCATCCCATCCATGTCTAGGCCAGAGCATCTGCATTTGCAGGTAGGACCGGGCCAGACTAACCCAGGCCATTCACACTAATGAAAACACGTTATGTACAGGCTCTCTGTTTGAACTGTACCCTCATTACTCTCCATGAATAGAGATAAGTAACAACTAACCACAGAGTGTTTTGGTCTGTAAAATCCCATGTTCTAACATCTAAAAATGACAAAGAGAGTTAACTCTTTAACCCTGGTACTACAGCATTCTAAAAACCAGATTTTACAAACAGCTAGTCCGGGTAGAAGAGGTTCTTCGTCTAAGCAACCTGAGTGCTAACCACAGTTTAAGCTTGTAATCCACGTTAAGATTCCAGATTGCATCAAGCAGACAATACTAGACAGACAGCACATTATATGTGTTCAAGAAATCAACCCCATGAAATAATTTGAGATCACTGCTTTCTCTCTCCAGATATGTGCAGCCTCTAACATCAGCTATCACCTGTGTCCACTCTCTCTTCCCAGACTGTCATTGTCACAGTTACCCCTCCCCATAAGCCTTTGGAGCTTAGGGTGAGACAAACACAAAATCAACATAAGAGGAAAGCTCAAATTTTCTCCATCTAACAAGAGAATTCTATGGCCCTCACCATAGCCCCTCATTCAAGGATAAGCCAGTGACATAGGTGTGGACAGCAAGGGTAGAATGTCATGACAGAGCCACTCATTCAGTTGGATATGAGAATAAGGAAATGCGCAGCCCTCGTGCTGCTAGTAACCACTCCATGATGTCTGAGCACTTGCCTGAAATACGATCAACACTGCATGACTACAAAGACAGCAAAGGTAAAATAAGGGGGCCATGGAAGACCGCCATACTGCTGGGTGAGGCTACCCCAAAGTAGGAACCAACTCGAGAGCACAGATGCCTTGTATTACCTTATACTATTTAACCAGTCCTAGCTAGGCCTGACATGCTCTAGGAGTAGGTACCCAAGCACATCTATTTTTTTGCATAACATAAACTTCAAGTAATCCTTGTACCCAGAGATGATCCTGCAAAGTCACTGCTTCCTTTCATTGCTTCGCTTCCACGGGCAGCATCTGAGAAGCCTGTGGGTGCCGTTCTGTGGGCGCTCACCCTGACATCTTCCGAGGCTGGGGGTGGGCCCGTCTACACTCTAGCCAGCAGTGCCCATCCTTGTTCCTTTCTCCACATCAGCTCCTCCTCCGAAGGAGAAACACCACTGAATGGGTTTGACTTTAGCTACTGGGAAATGTTTCATAATTACTAATGAATAATTCAGCAAATAAGGTTATTTTTAGTTTTCTATTACCAGGCACACCCAACTTTGATGGGAATTCTGTTGCCTTTCTCACTTTCCAAATCCCGTTTGTATGCAGGATCTTTAAATGAATCATTGCCTTAATGGAAGTTCAATCAGCAAAGACTATCCGATCGTCTCACTACCCTGCATAACAACTTCTGGGGTTGCATTGCACTTAGAATGAAAACTCAAACAACCTCCTCTGTAGCTCCATGTTCTGGCCCTTAGCCATCCACATCATTCATCCCCAGACACCCCACCCTTCCTGGGCTGTTCAAAACCGCCAAGCCTGTTTCTGCCTTACAACCTCTGCTTTCCTCCTCCTATTGCCTTCTGGCACCTTCTGCTTCAAGCCCATCATCCAACCAGCTTTGTCACTGCCTTCTGTTCCACACACCACCTCCTCCAAGATGACGTCAGTAATCACAAGATGCAAAGCACCCGTCACTGTTCATCTCCTCACTCCACCCTTTTTCATAACATTCATCGTCTATGGACCCCACTGAAATATACCTTCCTCTGAGAGTCCCTTTAAGGCACAAGGTTTTTCTTTGATTCATACACGGACGCGCGCGCACGCGCACGCGCACACACACACACACACACATAAAATTTTATTTCTTCTTCTTTTTTTATTTTTTTGAATCAGGACCTCATGTAACCCAGGATGTCCGTGTTGTCAAGGTTGGCTTCCAACACTGTTCCTCCTGTCTCTACCTTCCAAATGCTGAGATTACAGGCATGAGCCATCACATCTGGATTTTAACCTTGGTTCTTTGTTGTTGTTGTTTTGTTTTGTTTTTGGAGGTTTTTGGGGGGGTTCTTTTTTTTTTTAACAAGCCTGGTTGTCCTGGAACTCACTCTGCAGACCAGGTTGGCCTCAAACTCACAGAAATCCGTGCCCTGCTTAATTTTTTGTAAACAATGATTAGATGAATAAGTAGCAAATCTTAAGAGTGCTTCTTTTTTCTAGACTAAAAACAAATGAGAACAAGAGGAGGCATTCACCTTCCAGCAGGCAAATCCCCCTTGTGCCTCACATCACGACACACATCGCATCGCGGCAATTTCAGCAGCACACACTCCTACAGACACAGTGCCGGGCCTTCGGAGAGTCTTACAAAGCCGCGTGTACAATCACAACTTTTCACCATCTACAACTACAAATCGCCCTATCAAGGCACATTACAAGGGAACGTATCTTCTACTAGATCTATACAGAAATCACCACTTTATCATGAATGTTGGCCAGATTTTAGTGGTCATAAATATCTCAAAATTCCTATTACACATTGAGCCTCCAAAACTCACTCAGTGGGGAGGGCATGGCTTTTAACACTAGAAAGTCAGTCAAGAAATTCAGAAGTTAAAAGAGACAATTTAAAAATAAATTTAAAAGAAAATTCAAATTTATATGATTAAAACTACATGTAAAATATTTCATTTATTCATAAATTATTTTGCTGTAGAAAAATATCATTTCAAAGTCAAGGCAGTTTTTTTCCACAATCAAAAGTGGTTAAAGACATTTCAACATATTTATGAATGATTTCTCCTACATGCCTCTACAGCCTTCTCATAAATCACTATAATGTTTCCAAAGTACATTTGGAAGTAAAAAATTTACATCTACTAACTATATTTCCTCTATCTGGAGATGAATTAAGCAGAAAATACATTAATATCTGAATTTATAATAGAGTAGTTAACCCTTAACCATAGCAAACTAACGAGGAATATTTTACCACGGAAGGATTAATCAGGGCTCTCTAACACTATGCAATTTGACATTTTAGGGACTTAATCATGGATGGATTTCATTCTACTATGTACATTTCATTTGCAGAATAACTTACAAAGACACTGCATGCTCAAATAAAAGCAATTCTTGAGCTTAATAGCATCACTTTGAAAAAGGTTATTTTTAAATAATATTACGCAGCTTCAAACCAGTCCTCACTACCAGGATCGTCTCATCTCTGGACGAAATCCAGCAATCAAACATTGAACAAGTCAGACACAGTGGCATACCCTTGTAACAGCAGCTACCAAGGTAACCAAAGAAACAGGCCACAAGTTCAAGGCCTACCTGGTCTACCTAGTGAGTTCAAGGCCAGCTTGGGCAACTTTATGAGATCCTTTCTCAAAGTAAACATTGTGAAAACTGGTGATATGTATCTCAGTGGTACATGCTTACCTAACATATGAAACTCCTAGTATTAGGGACAAAACAGGAAGACAAAAAACAAAAACAAGACCCACATGAGCAAAGATCAGCATTGACCTGGTAAACCTCAGGATGAGTCAGAGCGATGAGACAAATCCCAGACTCTGACTTCCATCCCCAGCCACTGATCATCGTGTGTCACTGACTCAGGATGCTCAGTGGTCATCCTTCTCGGATATGTAACAGTATACAGCCCTGCCTACAGTAAATGTTTGTAAACCTCCCAAGGTAGTCCACTAACACACTTTAGATCCACTGTGCACAGTCACCTTAAGAGTGGACTGTAACATAGGGAGTTTCTACTCAATCTGATATGCAGGGGCAGAAATTAAGTGGTTCTCTGAAGCAAGATCTTTCTTTATTCCATCCCAATAATATGAGCAGAACATGGAACAAAGATTGATGCATAATCTGCCTATTCCTACTTTTACTTAGGTACTCAAAGCTACCCAGAGGTACTGAAATGAAGAGAAACTAAAAGTAACCACAGGCACACCCAAAGCTTGGGATCTGGTGTACATGACCTTGAGTATACTAGGTTTTAGAACTAGACATTGCAAATGTCTAGGGAAAAAAAACAAACAAGCAAAACCTCTGGACTCATTCTACTACCTTAAAATGTCTCAGTACAAACCCCAGGCCTCTTTAGCATTTATTTAGATATTCAACCTTTTTAGCCAAGCATGAATAACAGAGTGTGACATCAATCCCAGGAAGATGCCTCACCACTATCTCTTGGTTTCTCTGGCTAATTCACACAGGATGCCTAAACTTTCCCCCTCCTCTCTTCACCCATAGGTCTCATGGTGCCTTCCTTTGGCAGTCAGGCAGAGAGGGGAACCCCAATCCTGAATGCAGGTTATGAGGAGGGAGGCCATCAAAATGACTCCTCAGATAATTTGCGCGATGCTCATTCTTCAAACAAACCCGAACCCCATTAGTAACAAGACAAGGAACGTGGCAATGCAAGTGACTGGATCAATAAGGAGAATGGATGTCCCAGATAAACAGACCCTTCCCTGGCTGTTTATTTACCGAACTGCCCACTGCCCAAACAGACTTTGAGCGCCAGATGTGCACATTCATCACCGTGCAGGAGCAGTCCCTGGGACACAATGTGGCTGATGCAACCTGACACTGTGGTTAATGTTAAAACGAAGTGTGCTCTTAGATGGACTGGATAATTACCGGCAGCTCAGATGAGAAAAACTTGATTAGAGTGACTAGCATTAGCCATCACCAGAAGGGTTAGCCAGAGTCTGCAACTTAACATACCGGCGTACGTGGCAACAGCCCTACGTGCTTACTGATCAACAGGAAACCAGAGTCAGACTTATGGAAAATCCCCACTCTGCTTTCCATTCATTGAGAACACTGAATCTTGAAGATATATAGAGTCTTGCTCACCTCCTCACTTTAATTTAAAATACTTGATATTATTCAGAAGTTGGTGTTCATTCTGGATAACAGGCTAGAATTATTTGTTTCCCCTCGCAATCTCCGAAACTGTAGCCCATTAAAAAACAGAAGTGTTTGCTGAGTCCTTCTTTTCAGTACAAACTCACTTGCCCAAACGCATTTTGGGGGAAAAAAGTGGGGGGGGGCGTTCAAGGGTTCTGGAAATTGGAAGATTTGCGCCTGTCCCCCAGATTTCAAGTGGCATTCTTAGGACACTGTGTCCCACCTGCCTGCAGAACGCCTGTCCTGGATCCCCTTCTGGTGTTCCACAGAAGCCCCACCTACACCTCATGTCACCTGCCAGAGCTTCCCTGCTCTTCCCATGTTTCCAGGGACCAGCATGGTCCCCTCCTCTGCTGCTGCTCTCGGAGGCTCCCATTTACAGCAGCTCGCTAATACTCCACTTCATAGTTCAAAATAGGAGAGGACAGGAAAGCAGTTGGGGTTCTTTTCCCAGGGTTTTCAGAGGACACCCCTGTTTCCTGTGTCTAAAGGGAGCCCTCAGCCTCCAGTCTAATAAAGAAAGGACTGCGGAGAGGACCGCCCTACATGTTAAGCGGTAGGCAGGTTTACAACCTTTGACTCTAGAGACTGAAGAACCAAGGTCATCCTCCCAGAGGCCAAGTGCAGACAATTTGATCTTGCAAGCTTCCCTAGGCCAGATAAAGCCGGGGACTCTGCAGAACAACCCTAGGCTCCTGGTCTCATTTACTTTCAAGCCAATGTACAGGCACCAAGAAAAATCAAGTGGTTGACCTGAGCTTCAGGCATTCAGAGGACATTGATTGCAAGTAATTTCTTAATGTCCTTCTCAAACCTTTCTGAATGACAACCATTTTACAAATTAAATTTTGCAGGTGTTTAAAGGGAAAAACATTGGACAGGTTAATCGGTAGATTAGCAGAGCAATTGTTACACATTTCGTCTACATTACTGGGTTCTATAATTAAGTCTGAAACCAAGAAATCTTTTGTGTATGCTCAGGTTTAATTTTAAACAAGCAAAAAATAAAAAAAAACCAAACACCATGTGTATAAATAAAATATAACTACAAATAACACAATGATGATGCTATTTACTGATGGGTCCCTCCAAAAGAGACTTCTAATAAGAGACTGGGATGCATAAAAGGGTATAGTACAAAAATAAAATAAAAGCTTATTGCACAATACCCCCCATAGTGTGTTTGTTATCATGGTAGTTGGCAGGCAACTGCAAGGACATCATTTGCAAACATGTCCATCTCTAGCGTCTATGATCTCTGCTATATGTCACTATGGTCCACTGGGAGCAGCAGCGTATCCGGAAAAAGAATCTGTCTATTCCTGTCTCAATTCATGGAAAGTAAAATGAGGAAGCAAAACTTCGATGCTCTTAGGAGTTTAAATTTCCATTGCCATTCAGAACACTACAAACTTGAGGCTTGAACAAAGAAAGAAAGCAGTCATCCATGGCTTACATTGGCTGCTTTTCTTCAGTTTTGATTTACTGATTTATTTCTAGGTACTACCTTAGACAACAGGATATTTATTTCCCATGAAAAAGAAAAGAATATTAAATAAATTCTAAATGGAAACGACGACTATTTGCAGTCTCGTTACTATTCTTTTTTAAGAAGGATAATAAAAAGAATATTTTAAGCACTCTATTTTACAGAGCAAAATAAAATATAGTAAGATAAAACAAAAACCATCACATTGAAGTTGGACTAGGCAGCCCAAAAGAAGGAAAAGAGCCCCCCTCCCCAGGCTGGAGAGTTGGTTAAGAGCACTGGCTGTTCTTCCAGAGAACAGGTTCAATTCCCAGCACGCACATGGCAGCTCACAACTGTCTGTAACTCCAGATCTGAGACACATACATGCAAGCAAAACACCCATACACATACAACAAATATAAAATAAACTAAAAGTAAAATTTAAAAGAAGGTTAAACTCAATGTTTCTGCATCTCTTGCAAAAACAGTAAGGATGCTTTGCAGCCTTCCAGCTTCTTACGAATCCTCAGGATAAAAATGTTCTCATGTCCTGTTCCACTGTGGCCTCAAAAAGGGGATTGGAAAAGAGTGAGTTATTAGCCCTCTAAAACATTGTCCCTGTTTTGAACCTCACAAAAGAGGAGGCAGAAAAGGTTTAAGAGCCTGAGGGAATGGGAGACTCCAGGAGAATGAGACCCTCAAATCAACAGAGCAAAGCTCAAATGAACTCCCAGAGATGGCAGCAGATATACAGGCTTACAGGGCTCTGTACTAGGCCCTCTGCATTTGTATTACAGCTTTGAGGGTAGTATTTCTATGGGATTCCTGAGTGTATGAACGAATGGGTCTCTGATTCTTGTGCCTTTTGTGTGGGCTCTTTTCCTTCTGTTGGGCTGCCTAGTCCAACTTCAATGTGATGGTTTTTGTTTTATCTTACTATATTTTATTTTGTTATGTTTAGTTGCTGTCTCTCAAAAGCCTGTCTTTTCTAATGAAAGACGAAAAGGCAGTGGACCTGGATGGGAGGGGTGGGGGAACTGGAAGGAGTAGAGGGAGAGGAAACTATAATCAGGATACACTATATTAAAAAAATCTATTTTTAATAAAGGGGGAGAAGAAAAGTTGTCCCTATCTCAAATGATGAGATTGGTGTGCCTTCGTTCACCCAATGCCCGTAGTCTACATAACCCTCCCACACTGGTTTAAATGTCTTTGCGTCAGCAGTAGAACCTTGTAGAAACTGGGATTTTATAGGATACCTTATGAATTAACATCACACACATCTCAGAGCCAGTATCCTGTAAACTTGTAGCTGCTTGAACCCCTTAAGAGAATACAGCTGTGGCTCACGGGCCTCTCAAAGACTGTTAGTAGGAGCAGCTTGCAAAATGCACGCCTGCAGCAACCCAAATAACTTCTACATAAAATTTAAGTTCAATTTAAAATACACTATAACAGGTTAACTCGGCTTCCCCCAGCTCACCTGACTTTAAAGGGCCAAGCTTTATGAGAGGTGAATGTGACTTTTTTCACCCCCAACTGACTGTGTCCCAAAGAATACGAAAGGCTGGAGAAGCATATGAAATTTAAAGAGCTCATTTTCACGGGCCTTCATTTGAGTGAGTGTTGGGCTATTTTTATCCTTTTCCTTTTTTTTTTTAAGCAGCAACAACGCCATGTTGCCTGTATATGCAAGCATTTGTGACGAGGCGTGCACAGGGACCCCACGGCACAGCTGTCCAATTTACATTCACAAATGCAGGTGTTGCTCAGACACAAAGCAGGGGTCGGCTGAATACGGCTCCTAATTACCTACCTTGTCTATGAGTTTTCCTTTGTAAAGTTATGCATGCAATTTGGGTTCAACTTGGAAGCCATTTTTAGATCCCAGCATGCTATCCAGCAAGAAATGAGCTGTCATTATAAAGCATAATTTACAGCATAGTTAATTTTACATTTTTTTTTAAATTTTACATTAACTTTACATTTAAATGTCTACTCTACACCTAAGGCAAAACTCTAATCTGTATATTCACTATTTACTGTTTTCCATCTCCTTCTCGGTATTTAGAAACACTGTTGTTATGTAGAAATGGGAAGGACTATTTCCTCTTTCTAAGATGATGTCACAATGCTGATGATGAAGACTAAGGACTTTATTAGATGATACAAGAAGAGATATAGC
The DNA here is from genome assembly GCA_028555095.1 of Dicrostonyx torquatus. Classification (NCBI taxonomy): domain Eukaryota; kingdom Metazoa; phylum Chordata; class Mammalia; order Rodentia; family Cricetidae; genus Dicrostonyx; species Dicrostonyx torquatus. The sequence goes on from JAQHUG010000179.1 coordinate 2,993,753, forward strand.
TATCTATCTGCCACCATCTGCAGTGGGGAACACACTGAGGCTTATAACAGCAGTTCTTAGAGACGGCCGGATGCAAAGCTGGGATCTAATATGAGCCATTAGGAAACCTAATCCCTAAATGAAATGACCACAAAATCCTACCAGCTAACAGCAATGCAGCAGCTGTACATGTTTATAGTAATACAATAGGATACTGTTTCAGAGGTAACACTCGGGATAAAAGAACCCAGCAGGTAAGGTAGCGCGCTTATTTCTCTATTTGGAAAAGCTGAACAGGCAGAGGTTTGGGATACATACATAGGAGAGAAGACAGGTAGTGTGTGTACTAAGGGGCCAGAGAGACCAAGTCAAACCACAGCAAGATGCTGGGCACCCATCCCAGTAGCTCCTCATGGAAAGCTCCTCATAGTAGGCCTCCCTTCAGCACTGATTTTGCCCTCTATAATTTCCAAATACTAAATCTAACCCTGGTTCCCATTATTCAGCTTTCAAATATATATGCTATGGAAGCTTACATTCAGTTTAATCTTAAACTTTATCATGATATTTTAAAAGCATATATGTATACATATATATGAATATGTATGTATATACACATATGTGTGTATGCATATTTGTATACATATACCATATTCTGTATAACATAGGACTTTAGACTGCTTTTCCAATGGCTTCAGATGCCTTTCTTCAAAGGCTTACTATAAAGTAGTATAGCTTACTTTACAAAGTGTAACTGTGTCACCAGGGTTGTGACAAATGCATCTTGCTTGGCCTTATTCTCTAGAAGCAGTCCATCAAGATTCAGATCCTTAGTCCCTCAGATCTCCAGAATGACAAAGAGCCCTGTTCTATAGCCATATTGTGTGGAGGAATGCAAAGTATTTTGTTGTGGTAAGTGGGACTTTAAAGAAGAAATCACTGGGCACACTCCCAGAGTCATTCCAGTGCTCAGCATTCAGAAAGCCCGGGCTCCTGAAGCTCACTCCAATCCCTCCCCAGCGAAAGTGAACCCCATTCCTGACCATCCCCAAAGACATCTGACAATTTCCTTACTTGCCTCCTACTTCCAATGAAGCTCATGAGCCTAATTCTTACAGACTGCTACGAAAACTCCAACTGGCTGAATTCTGCAGCCTAATTCTTCAGGCATTATGTTTTCTGGGCAGAATGAATGTGACTCAAATTTGCAGGCGATTACATGCTGCAGTGGTGCTTGCAATGCAGTGAGCCATGATAGCATTCAAGACTGCAAACGTTAGACTTTGAAAAGACAAGTTCTTGCTGCAAGAATGGACAGGTTTTTATCTTGTATTACAGAAAGGGAACTGCAAATGCTTAGCAAAATGTGTGCAGGTTTGTTAATTATGAAAGTTTTACAGATCAGTGAGAAATAATCAAGGCCTAGAAACTGACTTCGGCGCTCAGTGGCAAAAGGCTTTTCCAGTTCTTCAAGGGTTGGGAAGCTAGTGTGCAGATGTGTACATGTGCTTCTTAAGACATCATCCATTCTGTTTCCCATCAAGAGTGGCTGATACTATTCTAAAAGGCCATTTTCAGACCTAAACTGTCTTTTTAAAGAAAGCCAAGTGGGAGCTGTAACTACGGCTCTTCCTGTGTTTATACACCACGCTCTCAGACATGAGCTGCCCCTCTTGTCAAGCTCAATCAACTTTAACACAGTGTGTCAAGGGAGGTTTGACAGTTTTGGTCTTGACTAGACTCTGTGAACCAGGTTTTGGAAAAGCAGCAGCTATATTCCCACTGTATGGGTATACTAAATCCTCTACAGCTAGTGTCTCCCTCTTCTGAGAAACCTCTGTCATTTCTTCTCTGATGGGCTCTGGACTGTACCCTCTTACTAAGCCACTTCTGGTTGGGACAGTGGCTGGGACTTCAGTGTCTTCCTCGGACTCCACTCACCCTCTCAGAACTCAAACACCAAGCCACGAGAAACTGATGGACAAGGTTACATTAGGTTGGGGTTTCTTATTACAAAAAGTTAAGCATGACAGGAAAAAAAGGACAAAACAAAATCAAAACACGCAAGGGGCAGGGCCACAGTGTGTCCAGCTAGGGCTAGGAGGCGCATGCGCACGAGGTGGCCAGCGGCCTCACTAAGGTGGCTTACCTTGTTTCTTTTGAAGTAGGCTCTCCGGCAGGCGGCAAAGCACTTCTCGCTGCAGAAGCTTTTCACCTCACTTCCCATACTCAGGGAATAGCGCTTGATTCCCACTTTCTGGCACCAGGCACACATTATTTGTACATTTGACACATCATCTTCTATAATAAAAGTATAAGAAAAACGTTCATATCAGAAGCAAACATCCGTTCGTATTTAGACACACCCTGACCCTGACAGAACTCCCGGGGTCGACTTGCAATTTCCAAACCTCACCATTTTCTGATAGAACAGGATGGCCAGTCTTATAGGGGTGGAGCGATAGGGTGCATTTGTCTGTTTTTCTCCTTAGGGGTATGTTTCCAAAAGGCATTTTACTTAGAAACCAGAGCACAACTACAAAGCTGCAAGCGTTCCAGGACTTCTTAGCCTCCTCTCAACATGCGTAGTCAAACTAGCCATGGTGATAAACAAAAGAAGCGTGTAAAATAAACAGCCCGTTCATTCAAAGGTCCTGCGGAAAGTCTTCAAAATGGGCACTAGGTGGGGCGCTCGTGTGTGCCGTGCGAACCTGTGTGTGCCATGCAATGCCCTCGTGTGAACTTTGACAGTCGGGGGGCGGGGGCAGCAGCCCTAGGCATGCTCCCATTGTAGGTAAGTGATCGGTGCTGTTGTTTCCTATTGCAGTATGATTCCCAAGTCAGCTGTTTCATCAAAAAAGGAAAAGTTGTGAATGGTCAGACCCTGGCAGTGGCTTCCTGGGCATTCTCCTAAGGTGAGCCTTCAGGCACTGGTGACCTCAGGGAAAACCGGCCTGATTTAGCATTTGATGTGGTTTCTGGGCCTTGGAAGAAGGGATTGCAAGAGGGAATGAGAGGGCATTCTCAGCCAGACTGAAGTGGGGGTGTCCTCTCAGCTCCTGGAAGACCCCTCAACCACGTCAACAGGTGCTCAGATGGGTGCTAGATGGTATGCCAATATTTTTAATATTTAAAACACTATATTTCATTTCCTTTATATGAGAAGAAAACCTTAACCAGCATAAGCTACCACGACTGTCAGATCCACTATTGCTTAAGACAGATTGGCTGTTAAAGAGGGCAAAGAGAATGAATTAAATATACTGAGTAAACCACAATGCAGATAGTGAGAAACTACAGTAGGATGGAGTTGGTGACACTCAAATGCCTGAAACTTGGGAACACTGGTCTCTTTTAGGGAAATAAAAGATGATGTTAGAAATATTTTAAAATATTTTCTGGCTGCTTCTTGGGAGCTTTCACTATATTTTGAATAGTGTTCTTCGTCCTCTCATTCAATTCTCTGTGTGTGTGTGTGCGCGCGCATGCACGTGCGTACGCATGTCTGGGTGTCTGGGTG
>JAQHUG010000179.1:2997718-3023512 GCA_028555095.1 Dicrostonyx torquatus
TCTGGGTGTCTGGGTGTGTGTGCATGTCTGGGTGTCTGTCTGTGTGTGCATGTCTGGGTGTCTGTGTTATGTCTGAGTGTCTGTGTGCATATCTGAGTGTTAGTTTGCATGTGTTTAAATATATGTGTGGGGGCATGTCTAAGCATGTGTGTGTGCGTATGCATGTCTGAATGTGTCTGGGTGTGCATGTATGAGTGTTTTGTGTATTTGTGTGTCTGACTGTATGTGTCTGTATGTATGGTGTATGCACATGTACGTGTATGTGTGTGGGTGTGCACATGTCTGTGGGCATGTGTATGTGTGTGTGTGTAGGCATGTGTATGTGTGTGTGTCTGTGGGCATGTGAGTGTGTGTGTGTGCGTGTGTAGCTCTAATTGCCACTGTTAGCAGCAATCCTTCTTTACAGATCTGTTTTGTTCTAAGCCAGACTCATGATTCAGACATGAATGGGAATCACAAACTACCCAACAAGCTCTGGTGCAGCGTGTCTGATTTCTGAGTAAAATCCCCCAAAGACTAATTGCTAAGCAAGGCCTGATCCATGAGTTGTTGACATATTCATGGTTCACAGAGTCTGTCATGCAATCATTCCATTTCCAGGGGAAAGATTTGGTTTTAGGCACTGTGGCCATCAGCCTGCAAAATTAGAAACAAACTCATTTGCAATGCAGTGACATGGCTTTTTCTCCCCAAGCATCCACTCAGAACCACGTGCAGCACTTTGTCTACCATAAAAGAATAAACATTGTCGTTTTAATAATTTGTGCTATTTCTCAAATCACATTTCAGAATCTACAACTCATTATCAAACAAGACAGCATAAAAGAGAATCTTTGATGTTAGTAAACACTTTTGATAACATAACATTCTTTAAATAAAGTAAAAAATATGAATTTGAATGCAACATAATTACTGTATTGGATGAAAGTGTTCTGTTCAGAAAGCTTTTATTTCTATTTCACGCCATTTCTATACAGACACCTGTCTACAAATAGATACTTCACGTGGCATGAAAAGGTAGCAAAAGTTCTCTAAGTGACCACATGTGGAGTATTTTCTTGGATTAGTAATCATTTTAAAATGATCGCCCATCACTACTACACTAACTAGCACTAATAATTCCTACTGTTCCCGTTGATACAACGCCTTAAAAATCTTAGGCTCCTGATAAAGAAGAAGACACCGTGCAGCTCTCATAAATGACCCAGGCAATGGTCGTGGTTCTGGTGAGATCTGTAAGGGAAAAAAATGTCATGAAGGAGATCATTTGGTCTCACAGTTGAACGAGGACCCGATTTCTCAAGGAGCCATTTCAGGACATTCATTTCCCCTCAGCATGTCCTCTTTGAAATAGTCTGGCTTGAGAAAGAAAACATGAGTTTTAAAGTCCTGACTTTGTTAGCTGTGGTGGACTGAAGCGGAGACTAAAAAGGGCTTGGCCCTGAGGAGGACATGTGTACAGGATCAAAGGGCATCTCAGGCCACCCAGTAGGCCCACTTCTCATGTTCTAAAGAGTGGCAAGGACACAAGGTCTGACAACAGGACCTAACAAATAAAAAAATAAAAACTTAAAACACACTAGGCTCATAAAATATTCTTACTAGAAAGCTCCAGTGTGGGAGAAAAGACAAAGGAATCATGCAGTTTTGCTTCTGCGGTGAGAAGACGTGTAGGATGGTAGCTGGAATCTGTCTTGTTAAATAAATCAGTGTTCCTGTCCATTCTGCTTCCTATAGGCAAATGCTCTGGGAAAGGCCCAGCAGACGTCTCCTGTTCTGTCATCAAACTTCTCAACAATGAATGAAGATGAGTCTGAGAAGTGGGTTATTCCAAAAGGTCACAAAAATATTTTCAGATACGACAGGTATTCCAGTCTTATAACAGCCAATTAATGCCACACTTCAGAAACTAAAAAAATTATGATGGTTCGTCAGTCAAAACAGCTCAGATTCTGTCACCAGATGCAATGTCTTATAGAATGACTACCCCTAACAAGTAAACCTTTCCTAAAAAGTACAGCCAAATGTGTTTCAATTAAATCTTTTTTTTTTCAAAACCTTGAAGTCTGGTGTGCTTTTATCGTCAATTGGACATAACCTAGAGTCGCGGGGAAGAGGGAACCTCAGTTCAGGATCTTCCTAGATCAGATTGGCCCGTGGGCATGTCTGTGCAGAATTATCATGGTTATTAATTGATGTAGGAGGATCCAGCCCACTGTGAGCAGTGCCCGTGAGTGAGCCAGCAAGCAGCTATCACCCATGGTTTCTGCTCCTGTCTTGTAGGAGGATCCAGCCCACTGTGGGCAGTACCCGTGAGTGAGCCAGCAAGCAGCTATCACCCATAGTTTCTGCTCCTGTCTTGAGCCCCCAGGCTGACGTCCCTCAGTGACTGACTGTGACCTGGAAGTATAAACCAAACTCTCTCTTTCCCAATCTGCTGTTGGTCAGAGAATTTCAGCACAGCAACAGAAAGGAAATTAACCTGTGGTAACAGCATGTGTGCTTTACCTGGCGAGATAGAAGGTTCAGCAACTTAGCTTTTTCCTAAGTGGACTGTTTTCTATGCTTTATTTATTTTTTAAGTCTTCAAACTAGATAAAAAATCTTATTTCCTATCTCCTTTGTAGGCTAAAAGTGTGCATCATTAAAGACTTGGGATTATATCATTGAAGGCTCATATGACAGGCTTATATTACAGCTTATATTATGGCAATTAGCCTGTATTTTTTCATAATGAACAATGCAGCAATAAAGGCAAAATGTTTAGAGTGTTAAATAACATTCCCAAAGTGAACAGTTTGTATACCATGATAAAATTTTCATGTGCCACATATAAATATTTATCAGTCAAGTATGCATGTTTCAATTAATCATGAAAGTTGGTACCATCTCTTTAGCATTTAATTAAGCAAAATGTTTGTAGCATTTTCTTTCTAATGTTCAAAGAGCTATAACACATTTTTCTATTGTGCATTCCAGAAAAAGAAGTCCAGATTAATAACTCTAAGATGAAATAAAAACTGTATTTGTTTATAACTGTACAGAGAAATATGAGAGTGAACATTTCTGGAATGCTTTGCTGAAGTGGCTTGAGCAATTGCCTTATCTGGTGACTTTTAAAAATAAAGATGGCCATTGGTCAGTGATCTTCTTAGGCCACTTCAACTGAAGCAATGAAAATAAATACTGAATTACTTGATAGGAGCCCAAAGAAAATCAAGGGGGCCTTAGCAGGCCCCAAGCAATTATGCTGTGACTTTAGTAGCAACTTTCATGAGAGCATAAAACTGAAAACAAATTAGAAAGAATTTGCTGGATCTCCTGCCACAATTCCTAGAATTCACACATTCAAATAACCATTTGAAGACCTCAAGTATATATGAAACACCTTGCAAAGTTGCCTGAAGATGCTCCTGTGTGCTCTCCACACCATGAACTAAGAGCATGGGCAGCACTCTTGTCAATTTGCTTGTGGGAACAGAATAAAGGGGAGGGCCAGCGAGATGGCATGGCTGGCAAAGGCACTTGCCACCACGCCTGGAGACTTGAGTTTCATACCCAAGACACATATGGAGGGAGGACAGAACACTCTTCAAAAGTTGTCCTCTGACCCCTCTCTACACACTTGTTACACACACACACACACACACACACACACACACACATACACACACACACCGCAGGCAAAACTAGAGTTTAAATTTGATTTTCTTTTCAGTCTATCTGCAAAGAAAGAAATTTCATCTTGGAATGATTCAGTTCTAAGTTAATAGTCTCTATAGCAGTGGTGCTCAGCCTCCCTAACACTGCAATCCCTCAATACCTCATGCTGTGCTGACCCCCAACCATAAAATTATATCATTGCTATTTCATAACTGTATTTTTGTTACTGTTATGAATCATAATGCAAATATCTAATATGCGACCCCTGTGAAGGGGTCACGATCCGCAGGTTAAGAACCATTGCTCTGGAGACTCCTGCGGGAACTTCAACACAATTCTCTGTGCTCTGGAAGTGAGCCCATGAAGAGGGCTGTGGAAAACTTGAACCACAGTACCAAAAGGAAATCATGGCTCCCACCATTCAGTACTTCCTAGCTTCCAGGCATAGCATATTTCACCCTCCTCTCCATCTTTACTCTTAATCGCAACCACCCACCGCCAGGCGGACACTCACTCTTTCCCAACTGTGTAGGCGGGAAGAGAGTTTAGAGGTGGTGTGATCTGCTCCAGCTTGCCCAGCATACCTAAGCCACATGCAAGCCTCCAGAGGCGGAGCTCTCAATCCCTAGACCTTAGCGACCAGGGCTTTTCCAAGCAGGTAAGGTCACACACCACTCACACGCACATCCCCCATGAAAAGGAACAAAAGCTACCACTGATTTGGCTACTGACAAACACACAGCTGAGAGACATGCAGGTAGATTTAGCATGAAATCAGAAAGGTCAAGTGTCTTTGAGGAGACAGATGAAGTGTTACTCAATCAATACATGTTGATTGACTTTTTTTTTAAACAAACAAGTTAAAGGCCCATGTCGCAAGCTCTGCTCTTTTGTGCCTGGGAGACACAGTGCTACAGATATTCCAGCTGAACTTGTAGCAAGCACTGCGTAGATGCTGAGGAATAAGATGGCAGAAGGAATAGCGGGCAGGAAGCAGTTATTCTAACCACAAGGCAAACAACATTCTCACCAGCCTTCTCAGGAGAGGGAAATCACTGGAACATGAGTCGGTCTGGTTTTCCATATGGGAAAGGGAGATTACCCACATACCTGATTTCAAAGGTGCCACTATGAATATCCTAGTTTCAAAAAACTCTCTCTCAATTGCCCACTAATATTAAATCCAACCACTGGAAGATCATTTATTTGTCTTTATTATATCTTAGTACCAAGTACAAAATTCCTAAAATCAAAGAGTTTCTGCATATTTGTAAATCATAATTATATTTATATAAACATAAAATTTATATTTTAGACTCAGTGATTATTGTGAAAAGTGTTCTCAGGTAAGGGGGAATGGAGTGCTGGAGGTAGGGCTGGCTCCAGTGAGAAAAGCCAAAGAAGCAGAAATGGGAGAAGCAAGGACACAAGAAGCCTCTGGTTACTGCTAAGCATATGGTTTGGTGTGTGTGCGCACACATATATGTGCATGCATATCTGTAGAGGCCAGAAGACAGCTTTAGATGTCATCCTCAAGAACACACTCTATTTTCCTTGAAGCAGGGTCTCTTATTGGCCTGAGCTCACATTAGGCTAGACTAAGTAGACAGTAAGATCCAGGGATTTGCCTGTCTTTACCTACCCAGGGAGTTACAGGAACCCTACCACACCTTTTTAAAATGGATTCTGGGGGCTAAACTCAGGTCTTCAAGCAACTTACAGACTGAGCTATTTCCCCAGTTCTCAAGAATTTTTTTGAGCACTGAAATTCAGCACAACAGATATGAAAGTACTAGGGAAGACTGGCATATAGCTAGGAATAATTAGAAATGAAAAGAGGGAGATCTACTTATGACAGCTTCAAGGTGTGACATTCTTCACACAAATAAGAAAATAGCATATACTGCGTTGCAAACGTTAAGTGGCTACCATATGAAACATAGCATGGCATTATCATGTCTTATCAAAGAGACCGAGACAGAGACCCTGGTGTAAATATCACACCTTCAATGCCCTGGTTTCTCTTCCTATGGTGTAATGCTTCCACTTTTACTAATATTGACCATTGTATCTGGGAGCAGTGGGAAGTCTTTTGAGTAGTAATGCTCAAAATCACACTGCTGCTATGCTATACATAAAGGAAACATCCCAAGAATTACTGCAAATGAGAGACACAAGATATGAGAAGTGTCCTCTGTGGATAACCTGGAGAGGCACCTGTCTCTCCAGCTATTCCCCTCCCATGGGTGACATCTGTAGAACTATTTTTTGGTTTTGAATACAAAGAGCAATCCAGAAACAGGTTAGATCACACTATCTCAGGTTAAGAGTAAAGCCATTGATATTAATTTTAAAAAGCCTCACTAATCTTTTTTAATGTTTGAATTAATAGTTGACAAGATGTTACAAAATATATCACCATGCTGCCAGATATTCTGTAAGTAATAGATGCCATTTCTTTGTAATTATTATGTTAACAATCCACACATGGGTGGATCTTTCTAAGTGCCTGAGAAGTTGCTCTTTTAAAAAGTATCAGAGTAACAGCTAGGTGTCTACCACTTTGGTAACTGAGCTATCAAAACTTTCCAAAGAGAAGAGCCTAAATTACTAAAATGTTATGCATCTAGTTGCCATTAAATGACTAGATACAATTAAATGACAAAGATCTGTTGGCTTGAATCCAAACATCCCTCTCAGGCTCACATTTTAAAGCTTGCTCCCCATCTGGTGGTAAAATTTTGGGAGGGAATCTTAGCTGGTAGAGAGGTCACTGGAGGCTAGCCCTGGGAGGTTGAGGCTAGCCCTGGGAGGTTCCACCTGCCCCTGGCTCCTAGCATGCTTGCCCTGCAAGGTTCCACCTGCCCTTGGCTCCTAGCAAGCCTTCTACTTGCTGGTTCACCACGATGACAACAGCCTCTGCCACATGTTTCTTCCACTCTATCATTCTCACCATAGTGGACCTAAACCCCAAGCCAAAATAAAATGTTCCTCCTTTAAGTTGTTTCTGTCAAGTTTCATGGTCACAAGTTAAAAAAGTAACTAATAGAAAGTCAACATAAGAGTCTTTGAAGTACCTAAAATATCACAAGTTTTCTTTTGAAAGTAGATCTGAATTAATTTCAAGACTATAAGTTCTCCACATTATTCTAAATTGAGTAGCGCTTAATTCCCAAATAAAATCTTATCACTAGAGCCTTTTGCCTAACATACCATGCGTCTGAGGACTTATTTTCATGGTACCAGAAAGCACCATGCAATCTTCCAAAGAAAGGAAGCAACTAACGGTCCCACTGAATTATGACACTTATGAACCACAACAATGATCAGAATGGCAAAATAACGCTAAGGGTGCAGTAGTGGCGCACAAGCCTTGGCAGGAAGCAGAAACTCTCTCAACAAGAGAGCAACTATTCTATTACGGGAAACCTGGGCAGCTACCCAGGACTAGTAAAGTCAGAGTTCTGGGAGGAGAACCTACAACCAGCACTTTACTAAACCAGCACCATCCCTTCCTACACGCTAAATATTTGTATTTATACCTACAGGCAAGGATAGTCCTCGCCCCCTACCAAGGAAATGTCTCTTTAAAACAGACAGAAGCCATTACAGAAAACCACAACCAAACAAAATGCAGAGTTGTGGAGCCCGATCACAATGGATACATTTAGAAAACACTTCTGTACCCAGGGCTCAGGAGACAGTGCAGAAAGGGGGCAGAAAGACCTTAAGAGGCAGAGGATCAACGAGTTTGCTGTGAGATTGTGTCTTGTCAAAAGCTCTACACAGCAAGTTTCATCAACATGACTGCCTAAATATAAGCTGAACAAGGACAACAGCGGACATGCCCAAGGGGACAACGGAAGCACCATGAGGCCTCAATGCTACACAAACCCCACAGGCAACCAAGGAATGAGGAGAGTGGGAGAAAACATCTTCCCCAGGAAAGAGCGCACCGATTAGTTATCCATTACCAGTGGTCTGCCCTGATAATAAAGTCATACAAGCAACATTATACAGACTGAGCAGGTTGCATTTATGTATTTAGGAATATATACATGCATTAACAACAATTAGTGAAAGAAAGAAGCTATGAATTTAGAAGCGTAAGGAGGAATATATGGAAAGGGAGGAAGGAGGAAGGGGAAATGATGCAATTATATTATAATCTCAAAAACTAGAAACAAAAATCTAGTCTCTATATGTAGACTAAAACTTTGTTCTAATAAGTCAAAGAAATGAATGCATACTAACCCAAATTACAAAACAGAATTTTAAATTAATTTTTCAATTTCCTAATGAAACTCTCCCATCTAGTTTCTAATTATGTACTTGTTATCCTATGTCATTATAGATGGAGAAACTAAGGTTGCATTTCCTGAAATAATTAGGGGTTTACATGAAGGTACTCATGCTAGGTAACTAACAGGTGAAGGACATTGAGTTGAACATGATGTGGCATTGCTTGAAAGAGAAAAGACAGGAAGTGTGTGACTCAAGATGCAACATGCAGGATGCAGAATGCAATAAGAGAGGGGCCAAGATCTTCAGATGTGTGGGGAGCACAGTGGGTGAGTTGGATCTTGAAGGGCTTAGTAGGAGAGCAAGCTCAAGGCAAGGAGAGAAAGACAGTGAGAATTGCAGTACCCAGGAAGTAGCAGGAGGGTTTCCTAAAGACACCCAGCTGACCAAGGCAGTGTGAAGGGAGAGGTCAAACATAAAACTGGTGGAAATCGGGATGGATATGGTGTCTCTTGAACATCAGTTTGCAATTGGAGAGAAGAAGCCTCATTAAAGAGCATGAGAGCATCATGTGTCCCATTCACTGCATGTGCTTGTTACCTAACATGTAACTATCTATAGACCATGAAAATGGATGGATGGATGGATGGATGAATGGATGGACAGATGGACAGATGCAGAAGAAAAGCAATGAGGTTTTGATCTTAAAGAATAATAGTGGAAACAGATTGGAACTTCAGAGTGAAACTAAAACAAGAACCCAAATATAGGGACCCAGAAACAATTCTAATTACAAACAGCTCACGTCCCTGTGTTTCTAATCAAACAAAATCATCCAGAGAGTTAGTTATTACTGGAGACCAACTCTGGAACCAAGTTCACACAGAAAGAAGTTGCTTTACATGCACCATCCCTTCCTTGCTTATTTTTCCAGCACCTGACAGAGAAAGAAAATAAAAGGAGAGCCCACAAATTCCCTGGGCACTGAACAGCCCTAGTCTGGACTCTGAACTCCTTCAAGGCCAATGGAACACAAGTGGAAAATTCCCTGATGGGTCTTGGTCAAAATATAGAGGCATTAAAATTGCTATGCAAAGTTACATTCAGGTTGAGTACAAGGTATATATTAAATGCAAATGAATTTGACTTTTAGACTTCTATGTCACCCCTAGCTTGTCTTATGCATATGCAAATATTCCAAAATCTGGGGGAGGATCCAAATACTTTTGGTTCTGTGTGTTTCTAAAAAGGGCTCCACAACCTCTAATTTTCTCTTGAATACCACACAGAACCTGGAATCTTCAGCACTACACTCCTAAGCACGTGCTTCTGGTTTCCTGGGGCCAACTGATTCACTAGTAAAGAGGCTTCAACGCTCAACACAGGTCTCGGTGACAAGCCTTCCCTTGCCTCTTAGTACTCACTGCAGACAGTCTGTCTTCCCTATATAATCACCCAAGAAACTCTAAAAGGAAGTGGGAAAGGTTGACTTCAGAATAAACAAAAACCAAAGCCCTATATGGAACATTTCCCAAAGCATAGCCCACAGAACACTAATCTCATGGGGAATGTAACTGACTGTTATTTTTAAAGACTTCCATGGTTAAACATGTGTGGAAAACACTGGGCTAGACAAAGTCAAACAATGGACTTTTTTTCTTTTCTTTTTATAAAGGACGTTTTAGCTCCACCAATACAAAAGTGAGGATCTTTACGTGTGCTGTATTTCACAGATTTAACCATGTACATGTCTTTTCATTAAAACTCTCAAGATAGAACTTGTGAGGAAGCCCCTCCCTGAGGTACCTATGTTACCACCTATCTATGTTAGCACCTACATTAGCACCAAGCACTTCTCTGTGGGTCATTAATCATCAGGAAGGTTTCCCCTCTTTTGTGTAGAATTAGATTCTCAGTTGCCAGGAACACCTTTTATCAGTGTTGGGTAGAAAGATAGCCATGTGGCTATGGCTTTGATCACAAAGTCCCATGGTGTCTGCTACACCCAACAAAAACAGAGCAGGCAACCCTTTCCCTGTAAATTCCTGGGGGAAATGGCAAAAATCAACAAAAGAGCAATACGGCTCTTAGCAGTCTGAATAAATCACACCCCTGGGTGATTGCCACAGACAAGGAGCTAAGGAAAGCCTTGTCTCCACAGCTGCACCTCGGGTCTGATTTACTGACCGACCTAAGATGCCCTGGGACAAAGACGCTATGGCCACAGATTCGTTCACTATAGACTCCTCTCCTCATACTTGGGGCTCACCGAGTAGCTAATCCACAAATGCAGAGTATTAGAAACAAGTAATCAACTCGAAAAGTGTGTGATTGCGTCTTCATTTGGTGCTAGAAAAGCAGTTCTAAGAATGTCCTTCCACAAAGGACATTATTTAAAAAAAAAAAAAACTGGCAGCATATAAGGACCAAAAGGTTAATAAGCCTGTCTGTACAGGAGTTCAGAGCAAGAACACTCTCGAAAGAACCAAGGAAAACTGGCTAGGACATTGCTAACAAAGAAAATGACCTTGTTTCGCTCATGACGACTGCCCCCTGGACATCTTAGGGAGTCACATCAGATGCTGCACACAAACTCCTCCCCCAAACCAGCCCACTTCATCACGCTTTCTACTTCAGTAGCTGGCCCCACCATCCACCCATAATCTAGTGACAGAAGTCTGGTATCCTTTCTGCCTTTTAACCTCCCACATTCTGAATAACCACATGCTAATAATCGCATGTCCTAAATACCCTAAATAAGCTGAGGGTGGCACACACCCTTAATCCCAGTCCTTGGAAGGCAGACACAGGTGGATCTTTGAGTTCGAGGCCAGTCTGATCTATAGGGTGAGTTCCAGGGCAGCCAGGGTTACACAAAGAAACCCTGTCTCGAAAAAAAACAAAAGCAAAAACAAGAAAGAAAGGGAAAAAAGAAAAAGAAAAAGAAAGCAACTGCCCTAAATATTTTGAAAATATATCTATTCATCTAGTCATTAAATATTAGCCAGTCTACTTATATGAAAGGCGCTACTCTAAGTGTCTTGCCACATGGAGTTCATTGCTTTTCATCCAAGCAAAGCCACCAGCATCTCTTCCTTAAAGTGCAAGTCACCTCCTGTTCAATACTGTCCAGTTCATTCCACATTGCGCACAAGAAATTCTAAACAAAAATATGATCACTGCCCCCATGTTTAAAAAAAAAAAACTCTTCAGGGCTCTCGTGTGCTTCACCCCTCCTCCCCTCCCCCCCCCACAAGGTGGACATCCTTGACTTGTTCTCTATGTCTCCCTCCACCAGCCCCTTATTGGTCTCACGGGTCTCGATGGTTCCCATAACCAGTCTTTCTTTGGTCACTATGGACCCCTCAACCAGCCTCTCATTGGTCTCTATGAATCCCATGATCAGCCTCTCATTGGTCTCTATGGCTCCTGTAAGTCTGTCTCCTCTCTGGGTTCTGACTTCTTAACTTCCTTGAAGCTCTGAGCTTCACGTGATCTTTCCTTACCTACCGAGTCCTTGACCAATGCAAATTTTTCTAGCTTTTATTAAACTTCATCGTAGCAAAGGCTTCCTGTCTTCACACCCGGATCCATCCTACAGCAGTATGGGCTTTATAACTCTCAGACATAATTGGGATTTGATTTCATTTGTTATGTTTTAATACCTGTCTCCTCAACTAGATTATAAATCAGGTAAGACAGGAACCATGTCTATTCTGTTCACTAGAATGAAATGTCTGCTGTGGGGCCTCATCCTAAAAGAAAAAGCAAGATGTTTGCCGAGCACACCTTGAGTGGGTGACACTGGGGGTGGCATGAAGATGAAGCCAAAGACACAGAGAACAAAGTTGCCTCACAGGGAACGGCAAGGAAAAGCTCCAGAACCGAATGGGATCAGTATTTCCACTCTTCTTCGCCAAGTCCACAAAGCAAGCCTTCTTAACTGTACAGGAACTTAGAGAAGTCAGTGCCGGGGATGCCCCTAGGATAACAAGACATTCCAGAAACAGCCACCCCAGACAAGGAAAGGAGGGAAACTGAAGGTTCCTTTGATTTCCTGTCAGCATCTTAGCCTCTGGTGACCTGGGGCTGAGTATCCTGAAACAACTATCTCAACCACATCATAAACACAAAAGACCAGTCCCCAGGCTGCCTCTGAAGTCACAGAGGATCCACAATCTGGTGGCATTTCCCCTTCAGAAGGTAGTCCTGGGCCCTCCACTAACATAACCAATGACCCTCAGGAGGTCATTTTGTCTATTTAAAAAGGGAGGTGATCAGAGAAAAATGTAGAGCTCAATAAAAATCAATTTTAAAAAAGTATAGACTAAGGCTATTCTTTTTTCCTTTCCTTTTTCTTAAAGAAAAAAAAAAGTCCCTCACTTAATTCCATTTCTGTTATTCTATCTCCTCACCATAGGAGGCCTAAGGAACTATTTTGATGACAAGATAGTTTTATAAATGAACCTTTCTGAATACCACAACATTTGAACTACCAGCAGTACAGTACTCTGTTTTTTATTCCTTTATTGTATATTAAATTAAACATTAATAGGGAAATATAAATAGCCTTCAGATTATAACTTTTAAATCCTGTTCCATCAGCTCCTGGTCTTTCTCTGTGATCTTCCACACACATGGTATTTTCATCTTAAGTTTCCCAGAAAATAGAATCTCAGACAAATATAAACAAGAGTTTTAATGGGCATGTGATTGCAGCAAGTAGGAGCAAGAATCAAGAGACTAAATGTGGGAAGGAGGAAAAGCCCGTAGAAACTTTGGTTATTGAACTGGCCACTGCCCAGAGAGATTGGCATGCAACCACAGGGGTTTTGCTTTGAGTTTATTAAATATATTTCGTAGCTATCCATTCAGGGCCAAAAGAAGGAAGATGCATCCCTCAGTTTTTATTCCCCGAGAATCTAGTGTGTTAAGCCCTTTCGGTGTTTGTCTGTGTGAGTGGCAGTCTAACAGTCCCCACGGACCACCCATGCTGCCATGTTAGAGAAGCCTCACAATAGGGGACCAGGTACACACACTGCATGTATATGACAAGGAGCTTCTTGACTACACACACACATACACACACTCTCTCTCTGCCTGTATCTTACTCTTTAGACTTCACCATGACCCATCCTGCACGTAACTAGATGGTAGTGCCTCAATAATCAGAAATGATGAGAGCTGCGGTGTAGCTTAGTTGGTAGAGCGCTTACCTAACATGGATAAAGTTTGATCCCCAGCACCACCTAAAACTCAGTGTGATGGTACACACCTGTAAATTTCAGCACTCAGGCAGGGCGAGCCAAAGTCAAAGGTTGCCGCATTTATATATGGAACTGGAGGCCGGTCTGGACTAGAGGCACTACATATTCCCACTCCCCAAAACCTACTTGTTTTAGGGCAGCTATGAGCAAATCAGATACAGGTTAAAAATGAAAATTATATTCGAAGGGCCAGGTGCTTAAATTACAGAGAGTTAAGAGATTTTTTTTGTAAAGCTGGGGAAATACAGAGCTGTATCAAGAGGAAACAGGAATCTTTGTGATGAAGATTTATTTTTAGAAGGAAGGACTGATATTTTCTAATCTATGAATAAATGTTATGCACACAGTTTTATGTCCAAGTTGAAGACCTGAAGAAGCCCAGGCCATGCACTGTTGATGAATTTGTTCCTTGTTTTCCATTATGATATGCTAATATTAGCATATTATGAAATATTATGAATGAAAATTCTTCAAATGAAGAATTGTTACAATTTCATTGTAACAAATGAAAATACCACATTAGTTTTGAGTACCTGTCTATGGGAAATTATCAGGTAATAAGATTTATGTGTTTTCAGCACAAATACCCAATCACCTTTCAAGAGTAGTGTGTTAGTTTACACTCTCATTGGTTTGCACACGAGAGTCCTAGTTACTCATGTCCTTATCATCACTAGGGCCATGTCAGTCATTTTCACTCTAGCCATTCTAGTGTGTGCGAATGGTTCTCATCATAATTACTAAGATGTATTCATTTTATGCGTATGAGTGTTTTGCCTTCACGTGTGTGTGTGCACTACATGTACAGACTACACTCAAGCCTTTTGTCACTGGGGCAGTCATTTCACTCTAGTGTGTGTGAATGATGTCTCATCATAATTACTAAGATGCAGTCATTTTATGCATGAGTGTTTTGTTTTCATGTGTGTCTGACTAGTGCCTGTAAAGGTCAGAAGAGGGCATCGGAGCCCACGGAGCTGGAGTGATGGATGGTTGCGAGCCATCATATGGATGCTGAGAATTGTACCTGGGTCCTCTGCAAGAACAAGGGCTCTTAACCACCAAGCCCCATCTCATTATAATTTTAAATTTTATATTCCGAATGACTAGTGAGAATGGACAATTTTATAACATTTTAAATTCCAGGATATTTCTTTGGTTAAGTGTCTGCTCATAGTTTTTGCTTGCTATCCTATTGGGTAGTTTTATATTTTAAATATGTCTTCTCTACATTTTAAGAAGTGGATCCTTTGTTGGGATACAAATTAAGGCATTATCTCCTATTCAATGATTGCTTTTCCATTCTTTTAAAAGATTTACTTAACTTGTTTATGTATATGAGTGCTCTATTTGCATGTAAGCCTGCATGGCAAAAGAGGGCATCAGATCCCAATATAGATGGTTATTAGTACCATATGGGTGCTGGGAATTGAACTCAGAACCTCTGGAGGAGCAACCAGTACTCTTAACCACTGAGTCATCTCTCTAGCGCCATTTTTCATCCTTTTAAAGATAACTTTTAAAAACAGTCAGATATGATAATACATGCCTTTAATCCCAGCATGTGATGGAGACAGAGGCAGGTGATCTCAATGACCTTATGGCCACTCTGGCCCACCAGGCCATCCAGGGTTGCACAATAAAACCTTCTTTTAAAAAGGTATTTCACAGTTGGGGCTAGAGAGATAGACCAGCAGTTAAGAGCAATGGCTGCTCTTCCACAAGACCCAGGTTCCGTTCCCAGCACCCACGTGATAACTCACAACTGTGTGTAACTCCAGTTCCAGGAAATCTGGCACCCTCACACAGACATGCATGTAGGAAAAATATCAATGCATATTAAAAATTATCTTTAAATATATATATTCTTATATATTTTATTTTCAATATAAAAATTTTTAAATGTATTTAAGGGGCTGGAGAGATGGCTCAGCAGTTAAGAGCACTGCTTTCCCAGAGGTTCTGAGTTCAATTTCCAGCAACCACATGGTGGCTCACAACCATCAGTGGTGGGATTTGATGTCCTTGTCTGGCATAAAGGTGTACATGCAGATAGAGCACTCATATACATAAAATAAGTAAATAAATATTTTAAAATATATGTTCCTTTTTAAAATGTCTCTAGAAGAAGGTCACTGTATAGTCCAGGCTAGATTTGGATTCACAATCCTTGTAAGGCTGGCATATCGCTCGAATGTCAGCATTTGGAATGCTAAAGGAATAATAAGTTTGAGTCCAAGATGGAATATATAAGCAAGTTTCAGACTAGCCAAGATAACATAGTGAGACCTCGTCTCAAAAGACAAAAACAAAAGCAAAAAAAAAATCTTTTGTAAATTACACTTAATTATTGTGCGCATGTGTGTATGTGAGTGTGTGTGCACGTGTGTGTGCATGTGTGTACCAAGGTGTGGACGTACATATGGAGGTCAGAGGACAACTTGAATTGGTTCTCTCCTTCTATCATGTGGACTCTGAGCATTAAACCCAGGTAACTGGGCTTAGGGGTAAGCACATTTATCAGCTGAGCCATCTTGCCAAATCAAAAGTATCTTTTAATCAACTGAGAATTTTATTTTAATCATCTATCAAAACAACATCTCTCTTTATTACAAGTGCTTTAAGTGCATAACTTAAGAAAATTTGGCCTACTTAAGACCGTGCACAACCTTGAGTAGGACAAAGTTTAGAATTTTTAATGAGGGGCCCTGCTCCCATGACCAGACCTCCCCTCCACAACCCCATCCAACCACCATCATTCTCTCATAAAAGACTCATTTCCATGTGCTACTGTAATTTTCATATTTCTACAAAAATTTGTGCTGGAATTTTGATAACAATTACATTAAATATCAATTTGGGAAGAAGATACCTTTTTACAATATTAGCCTGTAATCTATAAACATAATATATGTCTCAATTATCTATGTCTTCTTTAATTTTCTTAACAATGAACTCTTTCAAACCACTTTAGGCATATTTTGCTATTTTTTTCTTTAAATACTTGAAGCTGGTATATACAGTATTTATATAAGTTTTAAAAACTGTTTTGTGGTTAGTATTACAGATCTCAATAAAGCTGCTCATTAATTATATTTTCCTGTAGATTAAGGTTATGGTTTTATACAAAATAACATTTCAAATCCTTTTCATTTCTTTTTCCAAGATTATTTTAGGGAATTTTTATATTTTCATATTCTAATACAAATGATGGCCGGGGCCATCTACAGAGGTCCATTTCGTTTTGGTCTCTAGGGGAAAGCTCTTAAGATCACTTCTGAACATTTGCCACAGATGCTTGTGAGTTCTTCTGCCATATTAAAGAAGGGCTAGTCTTTTTGTTCTTTGTGACATATTTTCATCGTGTTATATTTTATCTAATTATTTTCCTATATCTATTAAGATTTATAAGGTTTTGAATTATTCTCTTAATGTAACTAGATTGACTATGTTTTACAATTTATATCAATTTTATCAGCCTTGTGTTTCCCCTAAGGGGGAAGAAACCAAGTTAGTCACAGTTCATTATTCTTTTGTGTGTGGTTTACTATAAATTTGTTTAGGATTTTACATTGTAAAATGAAAGTTTTAAATTTCAATGTCACATAGTTCTTTTAAAATAGCCCTTTCTTTATTATAACACCTTGCTGTGTAAAGCGATAAAGCTAAGATCATAAAGGAAGCGGCAGTTGTCTTTTTTCTCTGTTCTCTAGGAGAGTCTCTCTTTTTCTTATACAGTTCACTGAATTTATCACGGATGGCATCTCTATCTAGACTACTCTTTGGAGAAAGGATTTAATCATTTTATTTTTGTAGATATAGGATTATTTAGTTTTTCTACTTCTTCTTGTGCATGGTTTGGTAAGAATATAACTTCTCTTCTGCAGAAATTCTTGGAATTACTTCCAGGGGTCACTATTCATGTGTAACACCAAAACAATGAAGTCTCATGACAGAAACGGTAATCTTTTCATCCAGACACTTCATTTTCTAGCACTTTTCATCTTTTTAAAAGATCTATTATTTCAATTCGCTCTGCTATTCAGAGTAGCAATTAATAATCATTAAAAACTGTTCCAAACAGAAGAAAGAAAAAATTGTTCCAGTACAATTGAAATAAATCATGGACATGTATACAAAGGTCATAATGACACTCATTATTATGTATAATTAATCAACATTTTATAAAAGTTGTTCCAAATATAATTAATGGAATGAAGAGACAGCCTAGAGAATGGGGAGGGAAACAGCTATATGTCTGAGAGGATTCATATCTAGACAACACAAAAACTCAAACTAAACAATAAATCAAACAACTCCTCAACAAATAGACTAATGAAATGAACAGACAAGTCTCAAAAGATGAACTACAAATAGCTTATAAGCATATAAAAAGATGACCAACCTCACTAAAATTAGAGAGATCCACGTCAAAACTAAATCAAGCCCCAATTTCACTCCAGACATAATGGCAGTCACTAAGAAAACAAAATAACTTGGGGCTGGACATGGAGCATAGTTGGTCAAGTACCAGACAGTATAGACAAAAGCTTGAGTTCAAGCCTTAACTCTGCACAAAATTGGGTGCATGGTGGTGCACACCTACAATCCCAGCACTCAGGTGGGGTTGGCAAGAGCAGCAAAAGTTGGAGTCATAATCCACTGCACAGCAAGTTTGAGACCAGTCTGAAATAGATGAGACCCCGCCGGTTGTGCAGGAAGGGAGGGAAGACCACGTGAGCAGGCAAATGCTGATGAGGATGTAGACGGAAAGCAACACTGCTGGTTGAAGGGAAATTAGTTCAGGCACTATGAAAATTAATATGTAATTTTTGCAAAACTAAAAACAGATCTGCCGTATGACACAGATGTCCTACTTCTGGGTATTTACCCAAGGGATTCCAATTCAACACATCACAGAGATACTAGTACATCAATGTTTATTTCAGCACTAAGCTATGAACTCGACCTAGGTGTCCAACAGCAGAGGAATGGATAAAGAAAACGCGCCATGTATAGACAGTAGAATTTTTTTCAGCCATGTAGAAAAATGTAGTTAACTGAGAACAAATGTTGGCAAAGATACAGGGAAAAGGAAGCCCTCATCCGCTGTTGGTGAGATTGCAAACTGGTCTAGCCACTCTGGAAATCAGTGTGGAGAAGTCTCAAAATGATAAATATAGATCTATCATATTACCCAGCTATACCACTCCTTGGCATATGCCCAAAGGACTCGCCATCCTACCCACAGACACTTGCTCAGCCAGTTGTTCATCGCTGCTCTACTCACGATAGCTAGGAAATAAAATCAACTTAAATGTTCTTCAACTAGTGAAAGGCTAATGAAAGTGTGGTACGTATACACTATGGAATAGTATTCAGCTGTAATGAAAAAGGAAATTATGAAAACTTAGGATGAAACTAAGTAAGAACATACTGAGGAAACCTAGACCCAGAAAGAGGAATACCTCGTGTCCTCTCTCATCTTCCGTTCCCAGCTCCAAATCTTCAGATGCCAGTATATGACCTGGAGTCCCCACAGAAGTCAGAAAAGTAACTTGGGGGGAGGGACTACGCAGCTCTAAACAGGTGAATAGCAAGATACAGGTGATAGGAAGAGAGAATGAAGAAAACAGGAGGGAGGATAGGGAGAGAAGAGCGACAAATAGAACAAGAATATTTGAAGAAGACATAGAGAATATTTTATATTTACATAAAATTACATGCTGTGTGTATTTATGTACACACACGCACACACATACACACACACACACACACACACAGTTTAACTACTTGGGGTAATAATGCTCCCACCAAGAGCCATTGATTATCTAACCAAAACCCTAGTACCAGGCATGAGAAACCTCCTTTTGAATTGTTGGCTAAGGGAGTCCAAGAGACCTCTCTCAAACAAACTAGACAATTGCTCTTGCCTTTGGTTTCTTCCTAGGTGTTGAAGGCAAAACCACATTGCTGAAGAGACCATGCACTTCAGGAATGGGACAGTAAGCTGGATTTGACCTAAAAGATTCTTCCCTGAGGACTAGCACTTGGCACTTTCCAGTACTATACAGGCTGCCAAAAATGGCGGGGAGCACTCAGTAGACCCACCCAACTGTGATGCCTATGAGCCACACTAACAACCAGCATGGCAAGATAGCCCTAAAGGTGCAGGAGTGGCACTTCTATTTTGGGCAGTGACTACCAGCTGTCTAATTGGACTTAAGGCCCATTTAGCAGGAGGGCAATTGTGCCCAGTACTGTAAACCTAGCCAATTACCCATGGCTAGTGAAGTCATGAACCCTAGAAGAGCACCTACTGCCACCACTTTCCTAGACCAGTATAAATCCTAACTGACTCTGCCATATGTATCCTTCCGCCCACAGGTAAATAGAGCTCTCACCCCTCATCAAAGATGAAGCCGTTGGAGACAATTATGGAAACCCACAACAGTCAAATCCCAGAGAACAACTCATTGTGGAATGCTCCAACCCCAGCTGATACATCTACAGTGCAACCCTGTGCCTAAGGCTCAAGGAACGTGGAAGAAGAAGGGGCAGAAAGACTGTAAAAGCCAGAGGACCAGGAGGTCTACAGCAAGATTGTGTTTTCTAGACTGTGTTTTCTATACCTATGATATCTCAGCAATATGTCTGCCTAAACAAGATCTGAAGAAATGCCTCTCCAGTTGCCATCCCAACATGGATGGAGGAAAGCTCTTGGGTCCTGGTCCCAAGATAAAGAGCTACAAGCAATTAATGGTCATATCCACATTAATTAATATCCACAGTCATGTTAAGAGAGGGAGAATTAGTCTCCCCAGGGATGAGCTCCCCAATCAGCTCAATACAAAGTAGTCAGGTCTTAAAACATATACTTACAAGCAACATTAAATAAACTCCGCAGGTTGTACTGATATATACTTACTTATTTTCTGTGGGTGTGTGCTTATGTAACAATGATAACGAAAAATAACAGTGAATTTGAGAGGAAGGGTGAACATGGAAGGGATAAGAGGGAGGGAAGAAATTATGTAATAATTTAATTAAAAGTAAAATTATTTTAAAAAATGTAGTTAATGTTATTTGCAAGAAAATGGGTACAACTGGAGATAATCCTATTACACACGCAAACTAATCTCGGAAAGACAGATATAGTTTATTTCTCTCATTGTGGTTCCTAGATTTTACACTGGTACATGTAAGACATGAAATGGGAGTGAAACTAAGAAAAAGGGGGACACTGATTGGGGGTGGAGGAGGCAAGAAAGGGGAGGGCAGAGGGGTAATAGGGAGCATGTCCTCAAAGTACAATGTATTCTTGTTTGAAAATGTCCTAATGTAGCCGGGCAGTGATGGTGCACGCCTTTAATCCCAGGACGCAGAAAGCAGGTGAAGCTCTGTGAGTTTGAGACCAGCCTGGTGTACAAGAGCTAATTCCAGGACAGCTAGGGCTGTTACACAGAGAAACCCTGTCTTGAAAAAACAAAAAAGGGGGGGAAAAAAGTCCTAATGAAAATCCAAAATGCAACGAATAAGCACAATAAAACATAGTTAAAAGGGAGGGGGAGTACGATGGTACCTGCCGCCAAACCTGAGATAAATCTCCAGAACCCACGTGACATGATGCAAGGAGAGAACCAGCTGCTACTCACTCACTATGGTAGGCATGGGTGTGACACACAAATACACAACAGACATCTTTTTTAAAAATGCATTGCTCCAAGTGGTACAAATCTCCCACAGGCTTTGGCTGCTGTGACCCCACACATGGGTACACTTACTTTCACCTTGCTCAGCCAATTAGCAAGCCCAAGTGACGGTGTATTTAGATATGCTCCCTTCAGGAATAGAATCATGTGAGCAGCTATATAAACGACAAAGCTGGGTTCTTAAAGTTCTTTTCATTTGTGTGTGTGTCTGTGTGTGTACATGTATGAGCCACATTGAGAATGTAGAGTTCAGAAGACAAGTTTTTGAATATAGTTTTCCCTTCCCACCTTCATGCAGCTCTGGGACTCTAACTGAAATGGTAAGATTTTACAGATATAGGAAATTTTAGTCGTCAGGTGACTAACCATATAACTTTGTAGACAAGGAAATATGATCATGGAGTCTGGGTGACCCATGTAATATTATGTAGGCAATACATGGCAGAGCTGGTGTCAACAGCTCTGGTTGCCTGGTTATTGCCATAACCGTCTCTCCACAGCATCATCTGACCCTTCAGATTATACATTCCTTCCGGAATCAAGACAATCACACTAAAATCCTCCTTACACCTTTTCTCAAGAACACTTGACTGTATAAAGATAATGAACTGGGCTTGGAAATTTACACCTGTAATCCCAGGACAGTGAGACTGATGCAGGAGAATTACTCAGAGTAGCTCAACCAGAGTTACATAGTGACTTTCAGGCCAGGCTGGACTACAAACAAAGTCTCTCTCTCTCTCTCTCTCTCTCTCTCTCTCACACACACACACACGTATATACATACATACATATATACATAAACATGGAGATGAATCAGAACCTGAACTATAGTAGCTAAGACTTTTGGGGTTCATGCCCTCCCAATCATGTTAAATTTCAAATTACTGTGGCTCAGCATCATTCCTGTCTGGCTGGACAAATGTACAGGTCTTGACTGTCAATAGGCTTTCTGCCCCTGCCATACTGAGGACTTCTACAGCATGTATACTCCCACTATGTATACTATAACTGCCGGTAAAATGATACCATACATTCAAACTTAAACTGAAATGATACTAGTTTTGTTCGGTTTGGTTTTGCTGGTTTTTTGTTTGTTTGTTGCTTGTCTGTCTTGGTTTCTAGATTTTTAAGACAGGGTCTTGTGTAGCTGAGGCTGGCCTTGAACTCATTATGTAGCTGAGGTTGGACTTGAACTCTTGATCTACTTGCCTCCAACCTCCCAGGTGCTGGGATTGCAAGCATACACCACAACACCTGGCTTTAGTGGCATGGTTTTGATATATACTGAGCACACTCTAAGTTCCTGGTTACCAGGGATTGTAATGTATATCCATATTGTTTGCCACCGTGTAAGTAGCATTCTGGAAAGACTAATAAATACTGACTGCCAACTCGACAGAATCTATAATCACCTAGGAGACAAGCTTTTGAGCATGCCAGTGAGGAATTATTAGATTGACTGAAGTGGACGATGCAGTCTGACTGTGGGCAGTATCATTCATTCCAGATTGCACAAGAACGCTGAGTACAGGCATTCATAATTCCCTGCTTCCCGACTGGACACAGTGGAACCAACTGCCTCCTTCCCCTACCGCCATGCTGGGTTGTACTGTGGGCTAAAACAACCCTCCTCCACTTGCTTTTTGTCTGCTGTCTTGCCACAGCAACAAGACAGGTGAGTAACACCTACCGGAAGACTGACACGGTGCTCTAGATAAGCCTGTGGTTGTGAATATAAGAAACACAATCTGCAAGTTCAAGTATCAAGTCTACCAACTGTGACCTGCGTGACCTCAGCCAAATGGCTGTGTCTCAGTTTCCTTGTTTGTAAAACAATTTTAGTAGGAGCACCCTCAGAGTTCCTGGGGAGAGTTAAATGATGTCATTTATTATCTTGGCCCATAATAACTGTTTAAAAGTATTAACTGTGACAAGATGATTTTGCATGATTAGCTGTTCCTATTCCATTCCTGCCACTCACTGTAATCCCTCCTGCCCTATCCTAAATTACTTAAAAATCCAAGATTTTCAGTGGACTCTCTCTCTCTCGATAAATATATCTAGTACATAAATAGTAAGTCATCCAAATCCCATTAACTCGAGGTAATTTTATTTAATAATCATATTTTGAGTTGGACAAATAAATAAATGCCAAAGCAATTTTTATTAAATCCTGTTTTCTTAATGGTTATTTGGAATACATCACTCACATGCAAGCCCCAAGACTATTGAATAACAGATAAAATAAATAATGACCATAATGCAAACCACATTCTGATTCCCACTTTTCTGGTTATAACAAGTCCATGTAAGAACTGTAAGAGCCAAAAAGTAACATGCTTATTAACTGTGGGCTACTCTGCTATATACATAGAGCTTAGAGATCACATGGGGTTTCCATAGTCTCATTTAAGCTAACGTTTCCTTGGAGCCTAGTTCTTAAAACCACTTAGGAATTTCAAGATTTGTCTTGGGAAAAAAAATATATCATATTTCCATGACTTTGCCCGAACACAAATTGAGAAAGCTCACTGAATGCAAACCACCCTGGGGGACAGGAAATGGTCATTGTTTTCAAAGAAAGGCAAGATGTGTCTGCGTACAGGAAATCAAGCTGGTTTTTGGAGATTGATCTCAACTTCCTACACACAAGCCCGTGTGTGCTGTGTAGACGGCTCCATGTTTTACCTCCCCCTTGGGAGCACGGAGGGGAATAGAAATACGGGCACTTATCATCCGAGGTCGAAGGCTTTCTATTCAAAATGGTCACATAAATGCATCAAGAGAAGCATATCCCCTTCTTTTTTCACATTTCATTTCATTTTAAAGTATTCAGGGATTTACGGGGATTCGAGATTCAGAATAGGCAAGTTGTGAGCCTCCGGGGAGACCTGGCAAGGCTCCCCTCCACCCTGCAGTTCCCCACAGGTGGAGTTGGCTACGGCCCTGAAGCCTTCAGCTTCATTTCATCTTTCCTTGTGAACACAGTAATGACACCACTAGCTGCACTGATTTTTGATTTTTTTTTAAAAAAAATTATTGCAAGTAAAATATTATGAAGCAAGCCCCAGACCAAAAAAAAAGAAAAAAGGCCTAGCCTAGATGTGGTCCCAGCTGTACCACAGACCTTTCAACAGAGATTGGCAAGGAGGCCAGACCTAAGCCAGCCTAGTGTTTGCAGAGGACTTGTTAAGGGATGAGCTTTTGAGAAAGTACTACTACAAAGGCTGGTCAGTAGCTAAATGTGATGGCTACACTATAAAGAGCATAAGATCCTAGCCAACCATTTTTATTGAAAGTCCATCCTGAATGCCTTGCTTCTATTCTCAAACTGGACGGGGGAATAGTAGAGAATTTCTATAGTAGCATTCCTGCTTCGTTGTTAGAGCCTCTTCTGGGCACGGAAGGGCTGAGCCTGTGTCAAAGTCCCTAGCATGAGACGGCAGCAAGGTGACAATGTAGTTAAGCTGAGCAATATTTCAAGTCTTGCTAATATATTTTTTCTGCCAGTTCAGACAGTATTCATGGTGTGATTTCAAAAATTAGCCTTGGAGGTTCGTGAATCTATTGAAATTAAAAGGATAAAGACGCGTTGGCATAAGACGAATCGTTCGGTGCTCTTTAACATTTTCTAATATTGTGCTAACAGTTTCTAAACGGCTGCACCGCAGCCTCACTCTGTTCACGTCCCAGACTCTGCAGCAAAATCCCTGATTATTATTTAAGGATCACGGTGATTCCCTTCACTGCATGGGGGAATAAAGAAAAGCAAAAGCAGGGCTATTATCCTGTGTTTATAACAAGTCTATTACCATAGTAACGCCTGGGATGTCACAAATGCTACACCCAGGGCCAGAAGCTGTCTCTGAGGGGGAAGGGCAGCTTAGTTGTGGAAAATGGACACAAGCATGTGAGGCCAAAGCAGGGTCGATCCCGAGGTAATCATGGAAACGTGGGGAGATCCCTCCTCCAGAGAAAAGGACGGGGTGGGGCAGGACCAGAAGAGCAGTTCCCCGGGCCCAGAAGTGAGCTCACCACACTTCTTGTATGCAGCTGTGCAAAGGGAGTGGAAATCCAA
Source organism: Dicrostonyx torquatus (assembly GCA_028555095.1). Lineage (NCBI taxonomy): Eukaryota > Metazoa > Chordata > Mammalia > Rodentia > Cricetidae > Dicrostonyx > Dicrostonyx torquatus. Next base: position 3,022,684 of record JAQHUG010000179.1, read on the forward strand.
GTGAATGTGGTATCTCTGTGTTCCCAGTCACAAGCATTCCACTGGGTTCACTGGCTGCCAAGAAGTGAATGGGATCCAGTGGTGAGCCTGCCCGAGCTCATGAACCGGCTGAGAACCAGCACTTGCCCAGACAGAGTCTCTCACATCTGGAAGAGATGCAAGTGCCTCAGATGGCAGCCCTTGAAAGCTAGGATTTTCCGCTAAATGACCATGGGACTCATAGGCCCACAGATCCTCAAGGACAGTGAAGGAGTCAAGTCTCTCCTGAACACAGGGACTTTTAGAATGGGCTTACAGGAAGAAGCTGTATCTCCTGCCACTGGGGAACCTAGAAGTAACGGCATGTTGATAAGCATTGCTATCCTGAAACAGTTTGAAATGAAACGGCTACTTTATATGAAAAAGAATGCTGGATTGGGAGTCAGGAGACCCTAAGGACTTAGAAGACACATGATCCAAAGGGATTATTTAACCTCCTTGAACTTCGTGTCTTTAATGACACCCAACATGCTATTTCTCAGAGTTGCTATAAAAGCTGAATTAAATAAAAGAATGAGAATGAGGACCAACAAGATGGCTCAGCAGGTGATGTGTTTGCCGCGGGAGGACGGTGACCTATGTTCGAGTCCCAGAATCCACACAGGTGGAGAGAGAGAGAGCCAGCTTCACAAAGATGTCCTTTGACCCTTCACCATCGCACACGCTCCCACATACATCATCACACACACAAATTTAATTTTAAAAAGTTCATCCAAGCCGGGCGGTGCCTTTAATCCCAGCACTTGGGAGTCAGAGGCAGGTGGATCTCTGTGAGTTCGAGGCCAGCCTG
>JAQHUG010000179.1:3023677-3048416 GCA_028555095.1 Dicrostonyx torquatus
GAAGAAGAAGAAGTTTTAAAAGTTCATTCAACGAACACTAGAGTAGACTACTTCCCTGCCCCGTTACTGCTTACGATATTCCAGAACACCTGCCACATCCCCAGCCTGACTCTGAAGGCCTGCTCAGCTCACAGCTACCGCGAGAACTGACTAATCCTGTCCTGCCTCGCGTGACATTCAGCCAAAGTCCTGCCCACCGCATGGTTTAAGTTTCATTTTTTGGTAAATAGGGTTTTGTTGGAACACAGCCACACTCCTTGATGCATGCACCATCTAAGGTTGCATTCCTCCCAAGGCAGCAATGTCCTGGGTAGCTGTGAGAGTCAGTATGACCCACAAAGTCTACAGTCCTGCCAGGCTCTCCACAAGAAAGGTCTACTAGCCTGGCCCTAGTTTAGGAAACCAACAGTCGTCCCTTTGGACTAGTTTGGTTTCTGCTTGGTGAGAGCTAGAAGGTGGAGAACATCCGGGGTCTTGTCATACAGAACCTCGAGGCAGACAGGGAAGGGTCAGAACAGATACAGAAAAGTAAAGACGTCCATCCCTACACTTTGTTTTCCACAGATGAGTGCCTTGGAGTTCCACAGCAGACAGCAGAAAACCACTGGTGTTTGGTTACCCTGGCTTCTAATTCCTCAGAGTTCCTCCGGCTACGACTTCCAAGGCTCAGTTTTTGGCCTCTATCCTTTTGCATATTTATTTCCTGATCTGATGTGGAATTAGAGTTAAATAGAAGCTGTGTGCTTAAATTCCACGTGGCTGGCTCCACAGGAAACTTCAGGGCAGGTTCTCTGGCCTCACTCCTGCTCCTCTCAGCTATGCTAATTTCTCAAGCCATTTTCTTTGTTCAAATAAATCTTGGAAACGGATTTGTGTCTGGATACACACCTTCCTACGCACAAAGGATGGGCATGAAGACTCTAGTGCAGATTAGGGCTCAAAAAGAAAAAAAAAAAAAAGAAGAAGCACCGCGTTTGCTACCTAGCTCTCCTGTGGTGGCTTTTATGCCAGGTGCCTAGGACCCCCTCATCTCCCCAACTCCAGGAGGTAGGACTGTGAGCCCAGGCTATAAATGAGGGACTGAAAGGAGCCGAGCGGGCAGAACTAGTCCTCCTTCACAGTGCTGCTGAGTGACAAAGCCTAGATTTAAACCCGGGTTTTCTCAGTCTGAAGCCTGTGTTCCTGCTATACTGTCATACCCACTAATTAACACACTTGAAGCCCTCATCTAAGCCACAGAATATTCATTCAGTTGGGAGCACTACATTTACAAAATTACCTACCCTGTTCTCACCAAGTAGCCTACGCAAAATATGTCTTTCGTCCTTATAAACTCTGGTCCCTCTGTATCATTAAAACAATCAACCAAAGGAAAATAAAACCACCAATAAGGGAAATATTACATGATTTGCCAATTATGTCAGTAATTAGCACTAACAATGAATTTAATAACAAATGAGCCTTAATTTAATAACCTAACTAATGGCCTCTGTATGATAGATCAGTTTTATTTGTTAAAATATAGTAGGCCAACAAGAGAATGCGGTCAAAGTCATGAAGGAATGCTTAAAACAATGTATAAATCCATCTGCAGCCCAAGCTGAGGAATCTGTACTGAAAATGCCCTCACTGTTTATGGAAGCATAACCAAACATCTATCCTCTCAAATATGAACACAAGCATTAACGTTAGCACGTTACAATAAATACTGCTATTATAACTCGGTATTTGTCAGTGTTCAATTTGACACACACAAAACTAACTAGCAATAAAAATAAAGCGATCTAGCATAATTCCACCATTTTACAGCAAGCCAGAGTTTTCCTGGATATTCGCATGAAGTACGTCTGGAAGCTACAGTGAACACCATCAGCTCCGCCCTCCATCACTGAGATTTAATGCACAGTCACCTAGTTTTCTGGAAACATAAAACAACCGATTACATTTTCATGTAAGTGGAACTCAGAGTTCCGTCCTTATAAGCGCTCAGAGACAGCTTTCCAGGAATTCAAGAGGAGTCTGTGGAGACGATGCATAATACAACTGGTTTCTTGAATGGATTTAGAGGAAGGCACACGCAGGAAAGTGTCTGCCACGTCTTCTTCCAAAACTGTCCCTTTTCTAAGAAAACCCCAAAGGCCTGGCCCTCCTTATGCACCACCCTGTTCGATCATGTGTACATTTTGTTAACCAGTCATTGTATATATTATATTCTAAAGAAAAAAAAGAACCAAACTAAGTGACTACAGAGAAGGAAAGTATCTTTTTCTGAGTCTGGTGGAGAAAAGGTCTGGAGTCAGCTGAACGCTACAGCCCAAGCAGAAACAGATAAGGAAATTTTGGGGATAATAGCAATAATACATTAAGCAATATGTGAACTAACACTTATCTATAACATTCATCAAACCATCTTCATTTAAGTTGAGTTTTTAATAAACTAAGACAGCAAAAACGATTGCATACAGACTGCTGGGGTTGGGAATCCCAATAGTGCTTACCTGCTGGCGGCTTTATGAAAGGTGGTGGGATTAAAGGTACAATAATGGGCACATTGCCATGGTCCTTTGACCCTGCAGGTGAGTCACTGAGTCCATTCCCAGTGGCAAGGCCTGAATAGCCTGCGCTTATACTGTATGATGAAATAACACTGTCCTCCGGTAATTTTGGTTTTGGCAAGGAATTTTCTGTAAGAGAAAAAAATCATTCAATATAACCAAGAACTTACTCATTAGACTTAAATTTTTCCTTATTTCTTTAAGTACATTGGTTATGTAACAGAACAAAATTTCCCTTGCAAACCTTTAAGCAATTTCCCAGAACTCCACAATCCATCCTGAAGCTTTATAGTTTTGTTACCAGCAATTTCCAAGGGGCTTTTCTTTATAATTTGCTCCACTATGATAGTTAATATCCCAGTTGAATCTTCGTGATGAATTTTAGCACTGTAAAATCCCATAGAAAATGGAGACGCAATTAACCTTTTCTATGAAAAAAAGGGATATATAGCAAGCATCACTCCCTGGCAATGGGGAAAGCCTAGAATGTACCCCAGAACGGTAGCTCTGTCCCGCTGCGTTATAAATCTAAGCCTTGGTATAATCAACTGAACCAAATGATTCCATCAAAGTACAACAAAAAACTACTATTGCACTGGGTATTGGTAATAGACCTTAAAATTAACAAAAATAAAAATAAAACTTACATACAGATATCCTTGTATCACACAGAGAAAGAGGGGAGGGAGGGGTGGGAGAGAAAGAGAGAACTTCAACCATGAGAAGCATGGGACTCTTCCCATGTTCCACAGAGTCAGACGATCACCCAGGCAAAGGACTACTGAGGCTATTAGTTTATAGAATATAAGCTCAGGACTTGCATTTTTTCATTTACAGCAAAATTGATGATACTATCTTCATAACGTAATGTGCACAATTTCATAGCAAGCTTAACATAAAATTTGTCATGAAATTCAATTCCTCAAGCCTGCAGGTCGTCTCATTTACATTTCATTGGCATATAAGAAGAAAAGGTCTTTCTTAAAGACAGGGAATGAAATATTTGAACAGGTATTATGCCAATAGATTTTGATGCAACATAAACACTGAGCCAATAGTCAGTGACAAAGAACAGTTAGTTGTACCCACATTTTACCAAAATTTGTTCACACATTCTTCCTCTTTTATCTTATACACAGACTCGCTTTCCAAATTTAGGTTTACTAATTCTGGAGTCACACAGGCTTCCCACTCAGGCACTCGGCTCTGCTGTCCACTCAGAATGCTGTGTGAATTCTGCTCTGCCATTCCTCCGCAATTGCTACGCGCTAGCTGGACTTTGAGCTAACCATGTACAACTTGTTCTACTCCTTACCCTCTGCAAGAGCGTGAGGCAGCAAGGGGAGGGAAGCTAACACACAAAATGAAAATAAGGCTTCCTTTTAGAATTCCCATCCAAATGCAAGGAAGGAGGGCTCACAAGACAGCAGCCAACGTCCCCCGCTATCTGAACATATAAAACCCGACACTGCGCTTCACAGAAAGCCCCAGCCCCCAGCACTGATGATGCATCAAAGGGACAATGGAGTTCAAAGTCAGCAAGCACTGCTTCTCTGACTTGCGGCAGGACTGCAGCCCTAAGGTCCTCAGTCCTGGCCTGTTTTTCCCATTGCTGGAAGGACATGGAGCTGTGTCTATTTTTGTTTTCTGTTGAGCTCTGATGTTCTGTGGAACTCTGCTTACAGGAAAGTGCACTGGGAATACATTTAAAGCAACTCTTCTGGAACCTTTCCGCCCCCAGCTCCCTTTCACCCACGGAGTTTCTACACGACACTAAGGGTATAGGTATGTAAAATATGTACACAAATCAGACATTTGCTGATAACACATCATAAAGAAATTATCCTAAAACAATTCCTGTATCACTGTACATGCAATTTTGTCATTTATTAAAGATGAAAGCAAATGTGTATATAAATGAGACAGATGTACTTGTGTAATTTTACATAGGGAAGTAAATCTTGGATGAATATCTGATACAATGTGATACAGAACATCATCAACATTTCTCAGTGTTGGTCTATATTGTGACTTGTAATCAGTACCAGAAATCCCACTGCATAGAATGCATAGGACAGAATGGCAGGAGCATGTTTACAGTCATTTTGGAAATTATTGGAAATTCTGTCCTAATCCCAATCCAAAATTCATTTAATGGTTTTTTTTTAAAAAAAAAAAGCAATTCAAGTCAGCTACGCAAATGACATTTTTAAAAAGCTAGAACCCTCATCCAGAAACAGATGCAGAGATCCACAACTAGCCACCAGGCTGAGCTCCCCGAGCACAAAGAGAGGGAGGAATGATAATATGAACAAAGGGCTCAGAACCATGATGGAGAAACCCACAGAATTAGCTGACTAGACCTAGTGGGAACTCACCGATTCCGGACTAGCTAACAACTGGGGAACCGGCATAGGACCAAACTAGGCCCCCATTCTGCAGGTGACAATGGTGTGGTGTGGGCAGTATATGGAGCCACTGGCAGTGGGACCAGAATCTAACTCTCATTCATGATCTGATTTTGTGGAGCCCATTCTCTATGTAGAGATACCTTGCTCAACCGAGGCACCGGAAGGGGCGACCTTGGTCCTGCCTCAGTGAGGTGATGAGACTAGCTTAGCTGACTTCCCAGGGGAGGCCTTACCCTCTCTGAGAAGTACATGGGGAGTGGGGTGGTAGGAGCAGGAGGACAAGAGGGAGGGGAACTGGGATTGGTATGTTAAAGGAAATAAATAAAATTTTTAAAAAGCCAAAATTTTCAAGACAATAAATCCAAACTTATACTAATCTGGTACTTAAATGCTTAGGAGTGACATTAGAGATATTAAGTCTTTACTTTCCATAATTAAGACATTTCCATAAATTAATGGCATTTCTCCAGGAGCAGAAGTTTGTATGTATGGTAGGAACACTGCAACTCACAGCAGACAATATTCTTGCATCTGAACTGAGGTACTTCAGGAGGCATCTGTTGTCGCTGTACGACATGACAGCCTGCACGGGGCCAAGCACTCAGGTTGCATGTTCAGAACCGAGGCCACAGAGAAGTCATGTGATGCATCACATGCATGCGCTGCACTGCCAGCAACACCTCGGATGCGTTACACATTGATTTGCAGTGAATTCGGGGCCACTATAGCTTCAAAAACCTTTTACCGTTGCCAAAGTTTGCACAATTCCCACATTCAGTTCCTCAGCCCCATGTGGGTCACAGCCCACAGTGTGGGGAGCTGAGCTTTAAGCTGCATGTGTGCATAACAACCCAAGGAGAGCCACAGCAATTCCACTCCGGCAGGGGAGACAGCTCGTTCTCCTTTGCAAAGAGCCTTTACCTTTGAGAACAGAAATGTGCTGCCGGCTCTCCCCATCCGTAGGGTAGCTCCTGAACTCAATGTCTTCACCGTCTTTTAATTCAACTTTGTCATAGCCGTACCAGCCAAGAAGTTCATTCATGGTGTTCTCTGCGAAGTTCTGAAAGAAAGGCAGAAGCTGCTACTCAATTCCATAATCAATAATTATTTGGAAAGAATGGACAAGTTAAATTCTGTTAGCCGTATCCCATTTCATGCCAGCCCCATTTCCCCTAGAGGACTGTTCACTTTTCAATCATGTTCAAGGCTGTAATGCATTTAAATCTCAGAATGACTCATCCAATTATGACGGGCCTTCAGACAGTGGCAATTTAAAGACAATAAAAAGATACTTGTCGATTTCATCTACGAATAGGAAGTCATTCTTTAGCATGTTCTTCTGCAAAGTTTAAAATCTGCAGTAATACAAAAATATTGAAAGGAAGCATGCAAAAGAAATAAGAAAAATGTTTTAAAATAAAAATGAGCTTTTCGTAGTTCTCATTAATTTAAATTAGAGTTGCTTTCTGACTCAGTGTTGTTACTTAATGTGCCTCTTGCTGCAAATAAAACAGTCTCAACAAAAACATAATTTCTCAACTGTCAGTCAGTACCATACAAAAAAAAAAACTGACTAGAGTTCAAGGGTCCCTCCTTACAATTTTCCTTTTGCAAAGGGATTTGTTAACTCGATGGATACTTCGTTTTATAAATTGTGCTAGAGACAGATTCATTCTCTGTGAAATCAAAGGTCCACTATGTCTTCTGATAAGTGACATAAAAATGCCAACAAACTTGAAGTCAGCTAGATTGTTGGATAAAATTACTTTATCAACTATAAAGTAATATGTGAATGTAAGATGTCACTGCTGTTATTAGAGATATCAAAGTCTGAAAACAGTGGGTATGGTTTATAGATTCAATACTTATGCCAAGTGATTGTGCCTTTCAGTTTATCAATTGCTAGATCCAGAAACAAAACGTGCACCTGTGTGCTACTGATCTTTATACTTAAACAGCTACCAAGCAACCACAAGCCTCCTACACTGAATTAAGAAAACTATATATCCTAACTTCTTTGTAGCTCAGAGAACCTTGTACTACTCTTCTTAGATACTGTCATTTCTGAATTCCACTGGGGAATATAATTTATATACCAAAGTGAAGCACCAAGGCTGAGTATGGGAACCCTCAACATGTGTTTCATGTTTTCTTAAATGCTCGGACTACAGATCTCAGAAGGGTTCCATAAAAGATATTACAGTGTTGATCCCACAGAAATAAACCTGGCATTTCAAACCACCCACGGGATGCTACATTTTTCCCCCTTAGTACCCACTTAAGTTCTAAGATCCAACTCTGATGCTTTAGTACACCAGCAATTAAAAAAAATAGCCAGATTGATTGAGTGTCACCATCCTTATGGCTAACAGCCAGCCATATCAAACTTTAGTGGGGCATTTACTCTCTCTGATGGATGGCCATGTCCACATGAAATAGACACTCTTCCCATGAATGCACAAAGATGATATGCTCGCTATGAATACTAAGCTTCCGGAACACCACTTGAGGAAACCTGGGCTAAGTGCTGTTCCATTTAGTCAAAGGAGAGTGAGTCCTTTAATGAGATGCCGCTCTTCCCTAAGACCCGTTTCTTTCACTAACCACAAAATGACAATATCTCAGCACACACACCAAGGTCCTCCACCAGAGGTCTGGCAGCAGAAATCTCCGAGGCTGATTCTTGCCTTGCATCAAAATCTATCCCCAACAGTATTAAAAGCCAGGCTCAAGCAGTCCTGTTGGGCTATTTGCTGCTTGCCCCAATCTCTAGGAGAACCGTGCCAGGAAGACGGATGTTCTTCTGCGTTGTCACGCCCAGCTACTACACTGGTTTGGAGCACCCTTTCCTAGTTCAGTCTGAAGGCTCGTGGTACCCTACTTGCAAGACACTACTTTCTCCACTGTTTCTACGTTCTGAAGTCACACAAAGGCTAAAGATGCATAATTCATGCATCAACTTCCCAGCTGAGGAGATAGATTTGTTTGTTTTAGTCCAGCTGCAAATCCATTCATTCATCCTTTCAGAGCCAATTTGAGAGATCCATGCAGAATATTCAGACATCAGATAAAAACTGAAACCTCAACTGGATTATTGACACCAAAGTCATATTATCTGGACATTTTAACAAAAACAAAAGCTCAGTTTTATTTATGTTTTCTGTTGGAAACTAGAGCCTTCGTGGAAGAGTCAATATGAATTTGATCTATTCCATGATTTTTGAGTCACTATAAACGTCAGGTAAGTAACTATAAGAGGTTCCTTTTCTTGTCACTGAAAATGAAAATAAATGCCATATTGTTCTGATATATGAGTGAAGGGGCAGGAAACAACAGGCATATAGGAGCTCAAGTGATAAATCTCAAACCATTTGAGAAGGAAGAAACATGGTGAAAAAGAGAAATTGAATATACACACATGTATACACACACACACACACAGAGAGAGAGAGAGAGAGAGAGAGAGAGAGAGAGAGAGAGAGAGAGAGAGAGAGAGAGAGAGAGAGAGAGAGAGAGAGAGAGAGAGAGAAATAGACTAGAGAGGCTAGAAAAATGACTCAGCAGTTAAGAGCACTGACAGCTCTTCCAGAGGACTCAGGTTCAATACCCAGCACCCACAAAGCAGCTCACAACTGTCAGTAACTCTAGTTCTAGGGGGATCTGAATGCTCTCTTCTGACCCCTATGGGTCCTGCACACACATGGGACACAGACATACATGCAGGCAAAACACCATTCACATAAAACTAAATAATAAAATTAAAACCAAAAAGAGATAGACTATAAACTCTCCCATACACACTATTGAGTTAAGAAGCCAAATATCCTCAAGGCATAAAACATTTAAGAGCTTAAGTTTCTCGATAGAGTTTAATATGCTAGATAGCACATGGACTCATTATGTTGAAAATCAAAGTAAAGTGATTTTTGCCTTTGTCACCTAACACTCCAGGGGAGGTAAATTATGAAATGTTTTCAACCCTTTCTTGTAGAGAATTCCAATAACTCTTGTTTCAGCTTTAAATAAACAAACAAAACAAAAACAAATAAACAAACAAAAAACGGGGTATCTCTAGGTAGCTTTGACCGGCATGGGCCTTACTGTGTATTCCAGGTTAACCTCAAACTCACAGAGATCTGTCTGCCTCTGTCACTGAGTGCTAAGACTAAAATCACACCTTGCTTCGCGTTCCAGCATTCTTACAGTATTGTTCTTTAAGAAGCAGTTTCTAATTTAAAAAGTAGTCCTTTTTATGTTGTTTCTTGTTTGTTTGTTTAAAGGGGGATGGGCAAAGATGGTAAGAGTTAAAACTCAGAAACAATAAGGGGAGAGAGGTGCTGCTGTACTGGGGGGGGAGAGAATGAAATGTACTTCCCCAAACCTTCAAGCAACATTTCTCCCAAAGACCTAAGGCAGAAAATGTCTCCACAGTTAAGAGTTCCCACTGCTCCTTTAAAGGACCCAAGTTCAAATCCCAGCATCTACATAGCAACCAGAGACCATTGGTAGCACCAATTCTCGAGCCTCCGACGCCCTCTTCTGACCGCCAAGGCACCAGGCACACATGTGGCGCACAGACATACATGTATGCAAACACCCTTACACATAGAATAAATTTGCTTTGGAAGTCCCTCCTAGCTTTAGAATTATATTAAATCAAGAAACTTCTACTTATGTGAAAAAATAAAGCAGCTTTTGCAAATAAATCTCAGAACGATGGTGACCACATGAGCATGAACTCCATTGAGCAGTCGTTATTTCAAATAGTTTATCGTTGCTCTCAGGAACCACCAAAATGTGCCAAAAACTGCAATATTTTGGCAACTGAATTATATTCTGCAGACTGTTTTCTTGCCTTTGGAAGAGACACAAAAATCCTCTCTCATACTATGTGGTCCAATTTGAGTTTGCAAAATAGGTCACTAAAATTAAAATGCTAATTTCTAAGTCTTAGAGCACTTTGCAGTGTTTTCACACCATATACATTTGTGTTCCTTTCGACAGGCCTGCGTGCTGGGTGCTTAGTTTCCACAATAAATTTCTGGTGAACTGAAGTGAAATCCTTATTTGACAACAGAAAATCGGAGCATAGAAGATCATGTATCATCAAACCGAAATAGAGGTCTTCCCATTCTTTTTTCTCTAGCTTAATTTTTCTTAATTTCATATGTGAGTACTATATTTACACCATTTCCACCCCTCTCTCTTCCACGTCCAACTCTTCCAGTGCCCTGAAGTTCCTTCTCAAATGTATTACCTCTTCTGTATTATGTTACATATATAAACATACATAAACACACACGCATGCATGCACACATCACTGGGTCCATTTTGCTATTGTGCATATGTCACTGGGATTGGACAATATCAGAGGACTTATCCCTGGAGAAGACTGCTTCTCCCCATCACAGCAGCCATTAACTGCAGGTAGCTCTTCACTTAGGGGTAGGGCCTTGTTCCTGGTGATGTCATTATGCAAATCTTGTTTATGTATCCACATTGTTGAGACTAATCTTCTGTTCCCTTTCTTATTTATTTATTTTGGTTCTTCGAGACAGGGCTTCTCTGTGTAACAGTCCTGGCTGTTCTAGAACTCACTCTGTAGACCAGACTGATCTCAAACTCACTGAGATCTGCCTGCCTCTACCTCCGAAGTGCTGGGATTAAAGGCTGACTCTTATGCCAAGTTTAACTCTACTATAGATGCAGCGGCAAAGGGGCCAGTTTACCTCCTGGGTCAATCAAGAACTTACAAAGAAATCGTACCGTGGAATGTCAGTGTTATCAAGTGATTTCCAACCAGAATGCATCTGCCTCTGTTGAAATTTTGCTTGCATTTGGAGTGGATTGTTGGCCTGTACTCTCCTTAATTAGCTGTATTGTTGGAGATGGGTTGTTCAAAATCCACAGTTAAAGCTGAATCTTCTCCTTATGCAACTTTTTGACATCACATGTGGCTGAGTGCTTTGTCTTTCCAATAGCCACCCCATCTCTTTCTTATGATCTCTTATTTCCCTTCCTTATCTCTGGGGCTCTGAGGAAAAGATCATAGTCCTATCAGTCCTATCACTTAGTCTGAAGGCAGCTCTCATAAAGTTAAGTAACAGCTAGGTCATAGATATGTAGGAAGAAATTTTCCTGCTTCTTCATTCCTCTTTTGTCTTTCTTTCTTTGTGTGTGTGTGTGTGTATGTGTGTGTGTGTGTGTGTGTGTGTTCGCCCACACGCATGCACCTGTATGTAAGTGCATGTGCACGTGTGTTTGGAGAACAGGAGGAAGCTGGAGTGTCCTCAATTGCTTCTCCACAGGATTTCTTTTGAGATAGGTTCTCTCACTAAACCTGGAGATCACCAATTCAATTAGATTTGGCGCCTATAAAACCCATGAGTCCTATTTCTGTCTCTAAGGCTCTTCTGAGCTGAGGTTACAGGCACGCATGCTGCACCTGCAGTTTTATTTGGGTTCTGGGGATCTGAATTCAGCTTCTAAGATTTGCAATTTTACACACTAAGACCTTTCTCCAGCTGCTCTTTACACTTCCCAAGCTCTTCTGATACTAGCAAACTGTGTGTATACACACACACACACACATACACACACACACACACACACACACATACGTGCAGTTCTTGTTGAATCTTAATTCCAATGACATTTCTTTGACATTCTCATTCAACTAGAAGTCTTATACAAATGTCAAAGTTCAGGGCTAGACTTGCAGCTCAGTTGGTAGAAATGCTCCCCTTTAATGCACAAAGCCTGAGCTGGGTCCCCAGCACTTCATAAGATGGATATTGTGGCACATGCCTATAATCCCAGCACTGTAGTAGTGGAAACAGGAGGATCAGAAACTCAGGGTAACCTCTGCTACATAAGGAGGTTGAGGTAGCCTAGGCTACGTGAAACCCTGTCTCCATTTTCTTCAAAGAGAATGGCAACACTAGTAAGCACCCTCAGACTTCTGAACAGAACTCAAATTTCTACAACTTTTAGAAAGGGTAATTTGACTTCATAAGTTAAAAGCCTTAAATATTTAAATACCACTTGACTTGTATTTATTTGTATCCATTTTAGCAACTAGCCTAAGAAAATAGGTACAAAATGATTTACGTTCAGCAATACTTATCTCAGTGTCGTTTTCTTAGGAAAAAAACCCACATGCCAAACAATTGGAAACTGGCTAAATAAATTTCAGTTTAATCATACAATAGGATACATTTTGCCATTAAAATATACACAGTAAATAAATTTTAGTGACTTGAAAAGCTATTAACAATATACTAATTTTTAAAAGAGAACTGATTTTTAAAAAAACCACACATGGAAAAGTGCCTAAAATATATGGTGCTCATTGTAATTATTCTAGTGGGAAATCTAAGGCTTTGTTTTGCTTTCTATTTCTTGCCTAATATTTATTTTTATTACTATTATATTTATGGGGTGTGTGCCTCTGTGTGTGTGTGTGTGTGTGTATACATGTGCCTGCAGGTGTCTGTGGAGGCCAGAAGAGGGCATCAGATCTCCTGAAGCTGTAGTTCCAAGCAGTTGTGAGCCACTCAACATGAATGCTTCAAACCAAACTTCATTCTCTGTGAGAAAAATGTGTTCTCCTAACAGCTAATCATCTCTCCAGTCCCATTTTTGGCCATTGGTAGTACTTACTCTACTACTTCTGTCATGACTCTATGCTGCTTTTATAAAAATAAAAAGCTTACTTTAATTAAAAATTAATTAACATATAGTCTCACTCATAAGCAACTATATCAGTCATATCCACAGTAAAAAAGAATCTGTCAGTTACTTCACTTCACAACATTCTGACATGTATTACCAAAAAGGCAGAGCACTTGGGAAATACTTTCAAAGGAAAAGGAAGCTCCAAATCCTGAACAATTCACAAGCTTGTGAAGAGAGAGAGGTCTGGGGAAGGGAAGTGCTGGGACTCTCCACTAGGGTTGGTTTCGGATAACAGAATGATAATTAGCTTTGGAAAATACTTTCTCTGTCTTGCTATGTCCACAAGTGTTCCACCTGACTTCTGGGGTCCATGCTCGAAGTCTCCTGGGCTTACTAAGACAGAGAGATAAGGAAAGGGAGAGAAGCAGGGGTCTTGCTCCATTCCAGACTGAAGTAAGAATGAACTTGCTTAGAGCAGTTTCAGCATGGGCCCAGAGCTGAGTCTAAGTTGTCTCTCGTAACACAGACCCAGTGGACTAGTTTTATTTTATGGTTATACTAAGAAAAAGGTCAGGGAGTGGAATTTAGATAGAGCAGACGAGATGTGTAAAGAGCCCCTCGCCGATTACAAAGTGCTTTCATATTTATAGTCCCACTGGGTCAGATGACATAAGAAAGACTCCCGCTGATGAGTGATTAGGTGGCCATCGCCAGGCACAAACTAGTAAAGCATGGTCTGATTAGCACGCGAGGTATGGATTTCCTACCCTGAGCTCTCCTTTGTAGGTCTGGCTACAGCTTCCTAGCTTCAGGTCCTTTAGAGACGATCACTGTGCTCTATTTTGGGCCACTTTGCGGCATTGTCATCATCCATCTCCATGCTGATCGTAACGCAGGAGATGCATTATAACGCAGAGAACCAACGAGAACAGCTGAGGACGGGCTCACTCTTCTGCTGATAGATTCCAAACCCGATGGCTATGCAACTGTCATATGAAACCCAAATCACGTGCTGCCACATATGAAATCTGTGTTTTTCCATGAGATGGACAGCAAACAATCATGTGCCACATTTTACTTCACTGCCAAGACATCAACTGCCCTAAAAGGGTCAGAGAAATGCTGTGAAATTGTGGATACTGGCCCTCCCTGGCACAGTGGCAGGCATGGCAGGTGTACAGCTGCATGCAGCTGTGTCTTATCACAGCTGCAAACGTAGCTTTAAAAAAAAAAATCACCAAAACTCATTGCATCATTTTCCTGCCTGTGCCGGACGGAGTTACTGGCCTTCCTTCATGCAGTACCTCGTTCCCCAGGCTTTCGTTTAGATGAGAGAGACTAATGACCATCCGTCCATCTACAGCCCCTAAAATAAACATCCACCGGACCTTGCTCACGTGAGCTTCCACGCCTACGTGTTTCAAATGGCACTATTTTTAAAAAGGGATCTATTTTTCCCCTCCTTTTACAGTGTAATAGCCCCTCTCTTTCAGGGAAATAGTCAACGATTTCATTAGAAAGAGCAAGTGTGGCAGGCATCTCGGCCCCAAAGAGGAAGCTTTAGCCAACAGGAATACTATTTATGATTCACCTTCTCGTTTTTCTATTCTAACATTTTCTTTTCCAAGAAGAAGTGTAAAGCCTCAATAAGTCAAATGGACATTTCCTCAGGCGTCAAGATCTAAAGAGTCTGGCCTTTCTCTGGGATCTCCGTTTAGAGAGTCTCTCATGGATCTCCGTTTAGAGAGTCTCTCATGCTCGCTAATATTTACTCTTCGTGGAGGCTTTGTTTTTTACTTTCCTTAAAATTCTGTTACCTCTTGGTTCCTATAAGTCTGTCTTTCACACAAGAAAAGCAGGGCTTGGCTCCTTGGAACGGGGCTTGGCAAGCGCAGAGGCAGGAAACACAGAAGGGAACGAGTCTGTCAGACTCATTTTCTTCTATTTCAGATGTTTATTTCAGATTTGGGAGGAAGTGGAGTGGTTCCTTTCCATTTCCTAGTATTTGGAACCTACAAGTTGTATAAGGCTTGGAGAAGGGCATTCGACTCTCCACCATACTTGAGAGGTCACCAATGGAGACTCTTCTAGAAGCCCCCATGTACCAGAGCAGAGCACTTAGCTCTCTGAACCCTTGTTACATCCATCTCCTATGGTTGTAGCCTGGATCCCTGAGATGGGCAACTGAGAGCAAAGTCAAAGGCTCAGCAACATTCCAACTCTGCTGCACCCAAGAGGCTGGGCCAAGCCTGACTTATCTGAGTAGGGACTCGGCCCAGTCACAAAGCACACCTGAGGCTCTTGCTCGGCCTGATAACATGTGTGAAGGGCTTGCATGGGATCTGGTCCCAAGCCCACATACTAAGTACCTGGGACGTACTGCAACTGACAATATGACAGTGTTTTCTGAGCTAAAACTTAAGATGTGCTTGCCTTGGCCGTAAGTTCATGTCAAACTTAACCTTAAGCACACAGGCTTTTCCAATCCATACTCTCATTTCTCTCATTTTCTTCTTTAACATCAAGTTATGCAGCTCATCAGATTGCAGGGTTTACTGTCCCTGCAATCAACAGAGGCCATTTCTAAAGCCGCACAGAAACCATCAGAGAACAAACTAGGCAATCCCTAAGGAAAGTTTCCTACTAACACTAACAGATGTGCACACCTCAGGCTGTGGGAAGCAGGATTGAAGTATAATTTTAGGCACAAATTAGCTATTAATGCTATTTGTGGGCAAAAACCTTCAGCAAGGGTGAGACCTTGTGACATTTTACACAAACGACTCTGTAATTGAGTACTTGATAAAGAAACCAAACATTGTAAGTGAAGGAATAAATGGGTTGTTTAAGAGGTTTGCAGGCCAGAGCGCCTAATCTGATCACATTAGTTTTGTTGAAGAGTTTTAAGAGAAAAATCTTGACTAATTATCTCTACTTACAGTTTAGAATGTTTTGTGCTATTGTTTGGGACCTACTGATCACAATCCACTGAGATTTATGTGCACAAATACATGTCTTGATCACAGAAAGTTTAGACATATATTCAGTAATATACATAGCTTTTATATTCAATCGACTGTGTTCTGGAAGATACAATACTCCTAAGCTAATTAATTCTTCCATATACTAGAATCCCTCCATCCTGACTTCCATGTATTGTGACACATGAGGACTGACAATATCTCAGGGTCTCATTGACTTAGATATAATCCCCATAGTCATTTTAGAAGCCCAAAATAATAATAATAATAAACCCTTTTTGATTGCTCCTGTTTTTAACATCCTCTTTACTGGTCACTAGTTAATAAGGCATACTAATTATAAGCACAGAATTCAATTTTTCTTTAAGCCAGGAAAAATTAGGATGAAAAGAAGAAAAGATAAAGAAACATCATAACGCTCACAATAAGATACGCATTCCTGCTGGGAAGATATTTCCCCTGAAGTACATCACAGCCAAGCTATGCCAAGCCATGTACTTTTCACACACAAAATTATATTGTATCAAATTTAAATTTGTTACAACTGCCATATCCATTAAACCAGTGATAACGAAAACGCAACTCGATATCTGATCTAGTGAAACAGTAACCAACATTAGCTCCCAGCCACAAGAAGACCACCTCCACTGCCATTGCTGGTGTCAGCTAAACCCCAGCCAGTTTGTCTTCTCCAGCCTAAGATTGTCATGCTTAGGAAATCTTGAAGAAAGTCTCTGGGTGAGGCAGTTTTGTTGGCCATTCTCATCACTTCCCATTTGCCGCACTTAAAATAGACACTTGTACCAGTGTCCTTTCTATTACCCAGAGGAGAAAAAAAAAGCACATACACACCAGTCCCTTTTCTTTCAGCTCACAGAGAAGCAACTCAATCCAAGCAGTGTTGAAACCTGAGTAGGTCACTGTACACCACGATAAAATTCCCTAATCCCTGGGCCAAATCTCCCCAAGGGGGGCCTCCTCCTGATCCTCCACTTCCCAGGCTGACTTTTCCATTCCTCTCTCCTCTTTCCCCTTTCATTTCCCCTACCTTCAAGCCTTGATATGTGATCCAAGGTGGGAGCTCAGGTTTCCGTTTTTACAGCTTAGGCCCCGCTAGCTGTATACATTCCTTTCTCTCTGCTGGGCAGTGATTACTTACCAGGGCTTAGTTTACACTGGTCCAGATGAAAGCTGTTCAGATGAAGGCAAATACAGCCAAGCTGCCCCAGCGGCACTGATATGAAGCTGTACAAGGCTACATTGTGTTCTCGATGACATTTTGTTGCACACACTTTTATACAGGGCAACCAACTTGTTATGTTACTCTATACTTCAGCTCAGGAAGCTGAAGGGATAATAATACCATGAGGAATAGGGAGGGGCTTTATTGGTGTGGTGATTAATATTCAAATCAGAAAAATATTAATGAGTTCAAAATAACTCTGTGACTTTGAGAATCTACTTTTTAAGTAAGATATTTGGGGGATTTTTGGTGATGTTATATTAGAAGAATGCTTATAAAACTACTAGTCACCCTGGAATGGTATACATGGATATGAATGAATGTTGCCAGGGTCTTTCATATTGTTCCAAACTAGAGAGAAAATACCACAACTGAGTCATGTGTTGCAGAAGAAGAGGAAGAAGAAGAAGAAGAAGAAGAAGAAGAAGAAGAAGAAGAAGAAGAAGAAGAAGAAGAAGAAGAAATGAAAAAGAAAAAGAAAAGAAAGAAAAAGGAAAAAAACCTTCTCATTTAATGCTACAGATTGAAACAAGGATTAAGACTCCAAATAGTAGAAGCAGTCTGAAGAAAAAAAAAATAACACTTTAAAAAGAGGAAATTCTGTGCATCCAGGCTAATCCCACACTCAGTCTTGCAGCATGGGCTGAAAACTGTGTAATTTTCCCCCTTCACACAATGTTGTTTTTGTTTCTTCCTCACTAGTTCAGACAAACATCTGTTATACTGGAGAAGGACAACTATCTCCCAAACCACTGAGTGCGCCTGCAGCCAAAGCCAACAGCACCAGCCCCAAGCACTGAGCACAGTCAGCCTTTATATCCAGCCGGGATAACGTTTCACATGTTTTGATTAAAATTAGCTAATTTGTAATTCTAGAACCTATGAAACTTAAAAGCTGCCATCCATATAGAGGGCATTAGGCAGCATTTGAAAGGGCCAGAGCTATCTGTGATTTCCTAGTGGCCTTCTCTTGTTGGCCCCCACTGTTCATTTAAAAGGATACAGAAAGTAATGTAGAAACACAGGACAAGAGGGAAGGGCCAGAACTGCAGGACACACTCTGCCTCATGGAGAGAAAACAACTTTTACTTTTCTTCCTTCCTTCCTTCTTTCCTTTCTTCCTTCCTTTCTCCCTCCCTCCCTCTCTTCCCCCCCCTCTCTCTTCCCTCCCTTCCTTCCTTTCTTTCACTGCCTATCATTGGAATCAATGGTGGCTTCTGTTACAGGGGATGGTACTAATTTTCAAAGCAAAGCTTCTTTACTTTTCCAGACGGATACGTCCTTCTTCCAGACATAAATTCTTCACCCCCGAAATAAAAGCCCTACTTCCAAAATGCGGAATACTGGTGAGACTTCTGAGAGAGAGAGGTAAAGCTACGGACAGACACCTAGTTACACAAACGCATAAGCTGTGTTTGCCCTTTCTGAGCAAGGGCTTCACCAAGGCACTCTCCCTAAATAGGCTTGTTATAACCAAGAAGACGCCAAAACGCAGTAACAGTGAATTAGTCCCATACCATTTTTAACCAGTTTGTCTTTTAAATACAAACATAACCAAAAAATGACCAAGTCACCTGACTGTATTGAGGATTCTGTGCAGAAGTGGAGAACACCAAGAAACACAAAAAGCAAACCTTATACTTTTTTTTTTTTTTTGGTAAGTCATAGAAACCAAACTATATACAATAAGGGATTTTTTTTTTAAAAAAAATTGTGAAACTCATCAAATCCACACAAGACAAAAATCCTTGCCCAGGCAAAACGCACAACTTTGAGGAATATAAAGAAGTGGGGTGACAGAGGGGTCCAGGCTGAACGATGTTCTCGGGCTTCAGCGCGAACAGCTGGAGCGCCAGGAGGCTGCGCTCGCCACCTCTGGAGCACCGCTGGTCTGGCAGGGAGCCCAGCCTCATAGAGAGGACTCGGGGCTGGCCTTCGTGAACAATGGGCAGGCGGCTGTGAAGGCCGCCCCTCAGACAGCTGGCTTTCAGCCGGGCTTGCCCGATCTGCTAACTGGAAAGTAAGGCGTGCAGAGGCGAGCTGGAGACCCGGGGCAGCGGCGGAGACGAGCGGCCGGGGGCTGCAGAAGCGAACCCGCTGGCTGCATCGTCGCTGACCCGCGCCGCTCCGGCCCAAGCCTCGAGCACTGACAGCTACACGGCCGCAACTGGCGAGTTGGAGCAAAGAGGGATCATCGAGCTTGGGGACGAACTGGGAAGAGGGGTGGAATCCAGGTATCCTAGTGCCCCGTCTTGGCAGCTCTTAACTTTGGAGGGGTCCGGAGGCTCATTTCCGAAAAGGAAAGAAAGACTACACCGACCATTCCGAAAGCCACTGCGCCATGCCCACTCGCCACTGGGGTCCGGTACCCTCATCCTGAAACATCTGCACTAATCTAGGGTTTGTGAGGTTAAATAGTATATGTTCCCCCGCCCCCATCAGATCTGAGGTTGGCAGATTTCGGGGATGCAGCCCGTGAGTTGGCCTCGGTTTTGCACCTGGAGGAGGAACTGAGGAGTCCCAGGGACCCGATAGAAACTGACAAGCGCGCCCCTGTCGCCCGCCCCCCCAACAAGCCTACACAGCCCGAAGGGAACGGACGGAAGAAAGAGCTCGGTCTCCCCGGCCCCCGAGTCCTAAAATACCTTCATCTCCTCGTTGATCTCCCTCTTCACGGGGTGAGCCGGTTTCCGGCTCCTTTTATTTTCCGGAGGTCTCCCTTCTTTCTCCATTTCTGCCATGTTTTTGTGTCTGGTTTCTGTGGAGATGAAATGGCTGCTGCCGCCGCCGGCGGTGGTGGTGGTGGCGGTAGCGGTGGCGGTGGCGGAGGTGGAGGTGGTGCTGATGGTGGCAACGCTGGCGGAGGTAGCGGTGCTGGCGGGTCCGGGGCTGAGAGGGGGGAGGCAGGCGAAGGAGGAGCGGGGGTCTCTTCTAGCGGCGGAGACCGTCAGTGGCCGTCACGGGGAAGGGTAGCCCGGGGAGTCTCGGGGATGCCGCCGCCGCCGCTCCTGCCGCCGCCGCCGCCGCTCCTGCTGCCGCCGCTGCCGGTGTCGCCTCCGCCGCTCCCGCTCCCGCCGCCGCCCGGCTGCATCCTCGGGGCCCCACGGAGTCGTCAGCCATCTTCCTGAGCTCTGTCCGTCCGCATGGGCGAGAGGAGCGCCGGCCACGGCGGAGACAGCTGCTCTGGGCGTGCGTGCGTGGATATGTGTGTGCGCCCGGGAGAGCGCGCCAGCCCCGGCGCCCTGCGCCTCCCGCGAGCCGAGCCGCGGGCGGAGGGAGGGACCGCGCGGGGAGGGGTCCGAGGGAGGGGAGGATGGGGGGGTACTAGGCCAGCCCCCCGCTCGCGAGCGGGCGTGGCTTCCCGGTCGCTGTAGACGCCGATGCTGCGCCTCTTTGGGGGCTGCTGGCGGCCGCCTGCTCCTGGGCGCCGTGCACCAGCTCTCCTCTCAGCCGTCGCCTCCCCGCGACGATCCCTGCACGGCAGCGACTGGCGGACCCTCTACCTGCTCCTGAACTCCGTGACGTGGGCTCCCGTGGGCTCAGAGTTGGCTTCTGAGTCTGACCTAGAGGCTGCTAAGGCAAAACGTACTGGGGTGAAGGGTGGAGATTGAGCAGGGACCCGAAAGCAGAGCTAACACTCGACCCCGGGGTTGCAGCCCCGAGTAGCCGAGTGAAACACAGACCGGACCCACCGCTCAGACTAAAGTGTCCTGCTACGGGGGCCACGGCAGACTGCGTGGAGGCTGGATATTCCTTAGAGGGGTCTCCAGCGCGGCGCGCCCTCAGACTGTTTGCCAGGAAGCTTTCGGCTTCCTGTGAACGACTTAGAAGTAGGACAACTCAACCTTCAACCTCCCTGATTTCTTTCTTTCTCTTTCTCTCTCCCTTCCCCCTCGGCCCCACGCGCACTCTTAGGCACTGTTACAAAGTAGCATCTTTACACGGTGACCCCCGCGTGCACCCTCATCATGCCCTGGGCTTAATAGAAAGGGTTGGGCTTAGTGGGTACTGCTGTGAGCGCAGGATCCCGCGCAGGACCCCTCCCTCCAGGAGCCCCACGCCCTCGCCACGCCCAGCAGGACCCTCTCCTCTCCGCCGGGTTCCACACTCTTCCAGGAGACTCGAATCTGCGGGTTCCAGAGCCCAGCTCTCCAGCGCTCACGTGTCTCCTGTTGGGCCGCCTCTGTCCACGCCCTGGGCCAAGGTCAACTGTGCCTGTCCCGGTCTTTTGGGTTGAGGCATTGGTGTGAACCATTTGATCAGGCTCCAGAGACTCCACAGCTCTGAATGCTCCTACACACTGCAAAGGGACACCTCGACATTCCTGGCTCAGTTTTCCGGAGCCTCTCCACTTTGTAATTACCTGACACAATGTGATATGGGGGTGTCCATTGTTCCACGGCTTGTTATTATAGAGTGTTCAATATGACAGTGGTGGAATTTTAAATTACACATTTTTAAGTACTTAAAAGATAGATTGAAATCAATGTGGAGGTATGAGTAAGCTTTTCATTAAAATCTCAGTTTGGCCTATCAAGTGGGGTTCATTCTGAGTATTGCATTGCCTCATTTACATTTTAGCATTGTTTTGTCTCTTAAGTGTCGAATTAAAGATATCTGGGAGCATACTCTGGAGGGCTGAACACCTCTGTGAAACCTGTTTTGCATTTTAGCATCATTTGTTTCGCACACACCGAATTCCAAACATTTGTGAATGTACCCTGGAAAACAAGTCTTCCTTACAAGAGCGGGGGGGGGGAGGGGGGCGCGTGTGCGCGAAGGGAAGCAGTACCTGACTCCTCCTACTCCTAGTAACTGTCTATCCCAAGCCATTCAGGAGGCCTCAGGGAACTGCTGTCAGTCAACTTGCCCTGCTAGCTCGTGGTGAGGGGCTGGCACCCCTGGGCGGGGAACGGAGAGTAACACCTGGGACTCTTAGCTAGGTTTCAAGTTTAAGAAAGAGGGGATGGAAATCGAGGGAGCCATTTTCAGTTACAGTGATTTTTTTTTTTTTCAGCCTTGGGAGCATATCCAGGTGCATCCAGCTTGGGAGTCCCAAGCCCTCTGGCTGGGTCTCGAAAATTGCAGGAGACCTTGGAAAACCTTCGGCGACCCAATAATAAGGAGGCTAAGAGAAGCCCAGATCTATTTACCCTTACACCCCTTCCCAGACCACTAACTATGTGGTGTTCTGTGGGCTGCGCTTTAAGCAAGGAGTGTCTCCATGATACTGTTGCTGGTAAAGAAAAAGGAGGAAATCCTTGGGGATGGAGGTGGGGAGGTTAAATCAGAATTTCACCAAGACAGTATGTGAATGGGAGCAAGTTGATTCTTTCTGTTCCGTCCTCTTAGCTAAAGACATGGTGGGAAAACTTTTCTTCTTACTTTCGAAAAGTGTAAAACTCCAGACACGTGTTGTAAAATAAACTATGCAATAAGAAGCCTTTGTCTCCTGGAAATATATTTAAGTCTGCTCTGTTCCATTTGGTGCCAGAGCTGTCACAATTGATTCACTGTTGTTCCGCTGATATCAAGTAACAAGTTGTATACCCCCAGTCTTAGCTACAGTTTCACAAGTTAAAAAACAAGTAAACAGAAAAGGTAAACTATAGCCCAGTTTTATATTTAGAAGCAGCTGCACTTCTTTCAAAGAACGTGACTTTAAAGAAATAGCCCAGGTGTTTGATAAAAAATAGTGACATCAATCAGCCACCTGTCCCTTTGTGCCCTCCAGAAAACTAAGGTACGACGATGGGATCAGAACCCACGAAGCATGCCTTGAGTGGCAACGGAAGCACAGAAAGTATATCTGAGGAAAACTGCTAGTCTGACCTGAACTTCAGAACTACAATTGCTCACATTTATGAATCTGTGATTCCCCAAATGTACCACAGAACGCCTTTAGAGCAGGACTAGATGCTTTATACACTTGAGATCTTGAATCAGATCACGTTCCCTGGATAACTTTGTAAAACTATAGCTGTGGGTAGAAACAATAACATAAGACTCCTCTCCTCCACCGCCACACAGCACCCAAGCCTCCCCCTCCTCGGTATACAATTAGTCCTCATTTTCCCTCTTGTTAGCCCTGCCAATCACCACGAGGGACACAGGCCCATTCTGTAGATTCCTCAGATGCATTTTTGTGTTTTCCCCTCTTTAGAGTTGTTCTTGATCTTAATTTGGATCTGCTTTACATAGAAAACACATCAGAAAACAGATGGGAAGACCACAGAGTGGTCTTCTGTAGATTGTTGTTATCTATAGACCCCTCCTACAGATATTTGTTATCACCCAGAATTGATCAGTGAACCCTAAAAAAAATCTTAAAATGATTTCCTGTGTAATATTTGAAATGAGTGTTCATCTTGAACAGTTTAGTGTTGTAGCTAAAGGAGAGGATTAAAATATAATTATTATGTTGAATACATGATAGGAATTATCTCACTTAATATTTATAATACCCCCTGAAGCTACTCTTGTTATATCCAAGTCACATAAGGAAGCTGAATCTTATACAAGTTGCTAAGAAGTACTGGGATGTGGACTCATAGCTTCCTGTCCAGTTCCAGCTCTAGAGTTTTAAATGCTATGCTAATCTGATTTAAATGAATTCTTGTAACAATCTATGTTTTACCTAACTTAAGGTTCATATTTTCACAGATCTAAGATTAAAATGCATTTTGCCTTGAATTCTTACTTTTTTAAGAGGTATCTAGTTCCTGATCATGGTCCATAGAGTTAACAATGTATTTCCCAATCTGTAGGACATTAGATTTCCTTGAGTTTGGCTGCAACAACCAGTCTTAGAAAAAATTCCAGAGGTATAAAACAAGCAAGATTTGTTTTCTAGCTCCAACAAAGGAGGCTAAGGGTCATCGTGAATCTCTTTAACAATTATCCTCTGCGTGGCTTGGGATGCACTTCACACACAGTCACTGTCGCGAAGATGGAAACCTGGGGAACTTCGCAAGGCAGTAACAAGTACATTGTCTAGAGTTAGTCACAGACATCTGACCGACCCATCAGGAAGTCCTCCAAAAGATGTAAGAAATAAAAATAGAAGAAGTAGAGACAGGTACTTAATGTTTGTATCACAAACATGTCTTCAATTCACTGGCGTTAGCATTAAGACTCTATTTTTTCCAGACCAAATAAATGCACAATGATTGGTCTTTTGATTAAAATCTGCTTCAGAATCCATAATTATGTTTAACTGCAAAGAAAAAAATTGATGAATTTTGAGAGGAGTTCTAGAAACAGCGTAGTTCTAGTTAACATGGGGCTTTAACCATGGACAACAGAAGGGTTCTCAGGAGTCTGAGACCTGGAATGACACAAAGCTCTGCCTCTGGTCTCCTAGAAGTCGGCTTCTTTGTGGGTTTTGCTGTTGCTGTTGCTTGCTTTTGTTTTTGTTCTCTTGAGAATGGGTACCTGTCTGGATTTATTGTTTATTTATTAATAACTCAATATGTGTTGAAGGCCCCAGCCCTGTTTCTGGTGCTTGGCAGCGGCAAACATAACTTGACAGGTTCTCAAATCTCTTGATGTGTTTGCTTTTTGTTTGATTGATTTTTGTGACAGTCTTGCTTTGTAGCCTAAGATGACCTTGGATTTCTCATCCTCCCCAAGGCTGGGATTGTGAGTGTGCGGCACCATGTCCAAATGTGTGACACCATGTCCAAGTGTGTGACAACATGTCCAAGTGTGTGACAGCATGTCCAAGTGTGCGGCACCATGTCCAAATGTGTGACAGCATGTCCAAGTGTGTGACACCATGTCCAAGTGTGTGACACCATGTCCAAATGTGTTACACCATGTCCAAGTGTGTGACACCATGTCCAAGTGTGTTACACCATGTCCAAGTGTGTG
>JAQHUG010000179.1:3057137-3093277 GCA_028555095.1 Dicrostonyx torquatus
AAAAGAAAAAATTTATTCTTTAAAAATTTCACACATACATAGAATATATCTTGAACATGTCACTTTCACCTCCAACACACTCCAGGACTTCCCATTAAATCTCCCTCCCAACATCATGTCCATTTTTTATTTATTTATTTATTTGTATCCTTCTGAGTCCAATTAGTGTTAGCCATATTCATGTGGGTATAGGTTCATACACTGGACTTGGGCAACCTGCAGTGGTCACACTTGCAAAGAAAAGTGACTCTTCCTTTTGGCAGCCATCAACTGCCAATAAGGTGTGGGGCCTTGGGGCTTCTCCAACTCCATGCTGTAATATGTAACCAGCCTGATAAAGCGTGGTGCAGATTTTCAAAAGCAGAAGACAGATTCTGAGCTGCAGTGAGAGGTGGTGACCAGATGAGCTGAACCTGGGAACAAAATGAGCAGGGCATTGCTGAATGAGGAAGGAAAAGAAGTCGTTTTGACAGAAGGAGCAGATATAGAAAAGTGACAAAATCTGAGCGTGCACACCAAGTCAAGGAAGGCGAAATAACTCAGTGCACCTACGGTGATTGTGTCCAAGGCAGACCGTGGGTAAGATAAGACTAGATTGTAAGTGACTTCATTCTAATAGGTTGTGGACTTGTTAGTCCAGGGACTTCTTGAATACAACAGTGAGAAAGAGGGTGTAACTCAGTGGTAGACCACTTATCTAGCATCCAGGAAGCCCTGGTTTGATTCCAAGTATGACCACAAAAATAAATAAACAAAACAAAATATAATATAATAGTAATAAGATAATATATACAGGCTAGTAAGCTAAGCTAAGCTACAAGGAAAAGGCAGGAGAGCTCGGAAATAAGAAGCTACATAAACGGGCTTGCAGCAATACAGAGGGCCACAGATGAGATGAGGCACCCTGCCAGCACTTATCTTATTAAGAGAATCTATAGAAATTTTTATAACATGGAAACAATGATGAAATGAATATTTTAGATAATAGAGTTCATTGCTCATTGCATAGTAACTATCTCATTTTGCAAAGACAACAATGATTATTACATCTTTATTGGCTCATTCAATAAATAAAACAGTAGAACCCTTGAACACCCCTCTCCTCCTAGAGGAATGGCCACATACACAGGTTGCCTGACTTTACAGAGACCCAAAAAGGCAGCCCCATCCTGACTCACTCTATCTCTTCTAGTCTCATCTACCTCAGGCCACCTCGTCTACCTCCCATCTCCCGAGCAAAAGATACAACCAACAGCCTAAGTTCAGATACCCTGGTTCATTGGGAAAAAATATAAGCAACGTGAAAAATCAAGAAGGTATGTACCCTCACACCTGAAAAAAAAACTAACCCCATCGTAATGATCCCCTGGAAGAATATATAGATGAAAGTCAATAAGACAATTCAAAAGAACAACTATGCAAATTCAAAGAAATTCATAAGAGCAACTATGCAAATGTTCAAAGAGTTAAAAAAATTTAGGGAAAACATGAACAAACACCTGAATGAACTGACTGAAACCCCCAAACCACACAAACAAATAACTAAATGAAATAAGGGAGACAATGATATGAAATATGGAATAAAGATAGGCGTCAGCAACAGGAGGAACTGCACAAAACCAACTTCTGAGGTCTACAAACACACCATTGAAAGATACATGGGTCATTGAAAGACAGGAAGGAGAAAATAATTGCTAGAATTTGAATGATAAGAAAATGCAACATACCGAAGTCTATGGGACACAGTGAAGGCTGTCCTAAGAGGAAAGTTTGTAGCATAACAAGAGTAAATGATCTCTGGAGCTGGAGAGATGGTTCCGCAGCTAAGATCACTTAATGATCTTGCAAAGACCCAGACTCAGTTGCTAGTACCCACACGTCAGTTCACAACTGTCTGAAACTCCTGTTCCAGTAGATCCAAAGCTCTTCTGGCCTCTGAGGGTTACTGCACAAATACACACACAAATAGTTTTGAAATTTTGAGAAATTTCAAAATAATAACTCAATAATTCACATTAAGACTTCAGAAAAACAGGATCAATCCAAAGCTAAAAGTAGTACAAGAAAAATAATAATGAAAGCCAGAGCAGAAATTAATGAAATACAAAGAAACAAATGATACAAAGGAAAAAAGTGAAATGACCTGCTTTCTTTGAAATGATAAGTAGCATTGATAAATCCCTTAGCCAAATTAACCAAAAAAGAAAATGTATAAATCAATAAAATTAGAGATAAAAAGAAAAAATGATAGATACCAATAAAATTCAGAAAACTATAAAATGTATTTTTAAAGTCTATATTCCACTAAATTGGAAAATCTTTAAAAAATCCAATGGATTTCTAGATGCACATAACCTGTCAATATTAAATAAAGATGAAATAAATATTTTTTCAAAAAAACTATGGTCAACAATTTGATTCAAGCAGTAAAAATAATAAAAATAAACCTCCCAACCAAAAAGCTTCCCATGACCAGACACAGCCTCACTGCAGAATCCTACCAGCTCCTCAAAGGAGAGCTGATATCAGTACCACTCAAATTGTTCCACAAAAGAGAAAAGGAAGGAACGCTCCCAGGTTTTTAATGAAGACATTATTAGCCTGGTACCCAAACCAGACAAAAACAGAACAAAAGGGAAAATTACAGAACTTCCTGATGAATAAAGGGGCAAAAATTCTGAACAAGTTGCTTCAAAACCAAACTCAAGATTATATCAAAAGGATCATTCACTGTGATCAAGTTGACTTCATTCCAGGCATGCAGGGAACGGTTCAACATATGTAAATCAATAAACACAGATCACCACATAACTGAAAATCTCTTGGTCATTTCAACAGAGGAAGAAATGACTTTGAGCAAACTCTAACATCCCTTCATAAGAAAAAAGTCGCAGAGGGGCTGAGAATGGTGAGAGTCCAGTCCA
The DNA here is from genome assembly GCA_028555095.1 of Dicrostonyx torquatus. NCBI lineage: Eukaryota > Metazoa > Chordata > Mammalia > Rodentia > Cricetidae > Dicrostonyx > Dicrostonyx torquatus. The sequence continues at coordinate 3,060,062 of JAQHUG010000179.1, forward strand.
GCATAACAATGGCTATAGAGCCCAAACGTGCAGCCCACATTATACTAAGTGGAGAAGAATGCAAACACCCCACTAAGATCAAGGACAAGACAAGAGTGTCCCCTTTCCTACTCTTATTCAATACAATGCTCGAAGTCTGTGGTAGAGCAATTAATCAATGGAGGAAATAAAGGATATCAAGTAAGGCTATCAAATAAAGGATCAAAGTATCAAAAGAAATCAACATAGCCCTTTGCCAAGGAAACAATCTTATACATAATAACCCTAAAGACTCCAGCAAGAAGACCTCTTAGGAGCTAATAAACACTCTTCCAGAAGTAGCAGGATACAAAATCAAAGCACAAAAATCAGTATTCTTTTTATATACCAATGACAAACACACTGAAAAAGAAATCAGTGAATTAATCCCATTTTTAAAAAAAACAGCAATAAATCTAAGCAAGGTAATGAAAATCCTCTACAATGAAAACATCAAGACTCCGAAGAAAGAAATTTAGGAAGACACTACAAGTGGGAAGAAGAATTAGTATTTTGAAAATGGTCATACTACCAAAATGATCTTCATATTCAATGCAATCTCAATCAAGATTTCAGTGACACGCTTTACAGAATAAAAAAAATCTTAAAATGTATATGGATGCATAAAAGACTAGAGATTGCCAAACCTATCTTCACCAAAAATAGTACCTGATTTCAATACTGTAGAGACAGAAAAACAGCATTTGTACTAGCATAAAAACAGACACATAGATCAATGAACTAGAAGAGAGGACCCAAATTTAAGTCCACACAACTATAGCTATCTGAATTTTGACAAAGAAGCCTATGGTACACTAAAGCAAAGGCAGCATCTTCAATGAACAATGTTGAGGAAACCAGTGTATCAAACAGCACACAGAAGACTGAAACTAGACACTTACCTCTCGTCCTGAACAAAATTAGACCCTTACCTCTCATCGTGAACAAAACTCAACTCTAGTTAGATCAAAGACCTCAATAAATGAGACACCTTGAAACCATAGAAGGAAAAAGTATGGAGTTGGAGTACCCTTTATCATACAGTTCTGGATTTGAATTTTCTGTGTTTGTTTTGTTTTTTTGAGACAGGGTTTCTCTACGTAGCCCTGGTTGTTCTGTAATTTGCTCTGTAGACCAGGCTGACCTCAAACTCACAGAGATCCACCTGCCTCTGACTCCTGAGTGCTGGGATTAAAGGTGTGTGCCACCACTACCACCTGGCTCCGAGAATTTTCTGAATAACTCTGATATCTGGGCGTGATGTGATATCCAATCAGAAGCTGGGTGGAAATGCCCTTTACCCTGCTGTGGGCCACAGAAGAAGTCGCTGCAAGGAGGGAGCAGGTGCTGGAGAGATGGAAACGATGGGGAACAGAGCAGTGCACGCACCGTGGAGAGAGGCAGAAGCGGTGATGTGACAAGAGGGACAGGTGTAAGCGAGGTCAATGGTGGACCATGTCGTTGCCCAGGGGCTTCAATGGGATGGTGTGCAGCAGCCCAGAGCTTAAGCAGATGCAGACTCAGCCCCCGAGCTACTGCCAGGCTCAGGATCACCCTAGCTCTGAGCAGTGAAGGAGGTCCGAGATGAGGAACTGTCCATTTTCTAGATTGGACCTCCTGGAAGGACCATGGTGTCCCATCATGCCCCTGAGAACCACGTGTGGGTCAGTGGCCCTGACGTGGCTGAGACTGAGTTGATGTCAGAGGACAGTGTCATCACCTAACAACATGCGGAAGTCCTATCTCTGATCCATAGAGAAAAACGTGATAAATACTGATTTTGAACTTCCACACTGGGGTAGAGGTTGGACAGCAGCAACCAATAACGAATACATTTCCCATATAGTCCAAACTCCTCACTACGGCTTGCAGGACCTTGCATACTCAGAATTCTGACTATATTACCAACTTTAGCACTCGCAATGCAGATGAGAGGACCTATCCTCTGACAACTACACTACCTACCTCCTTCTTGATTGGAAATAGCTAAGGTTATCTGGTTGCCTGAACCCAAAGTAAGGCACTTCCTCACTTCCTTCCGCTTTCTAGGGTCATATGACAAAACTGTCATCAGTAGGTCATGAGCAGAGAGTGATGTGTGAGAACGTCTAGTTTGAAGGGTTTTTTTTTAAGATTTATTTTTATAGTTTTAAAGTTGTGTGCATTGTTGTTTATGCCTGCCTGCTTGTCTGTGTGAGGGTGCCACATCCCTTGCACTGGAGTTACAGACAATCTGAGCTTACATGTATTTGGTGCTGGGGATTGAACCCAGGTGCTCTGGAAGAGCAGGCAGTGCTCTTAACTGCTGAGCCATCTCTCCAGCCCTCTGGTTTGAGTTTTAAAGTAGAACTAACCTATCTTCTACTTCATTTCTCTCACTTGTGTTGACTGAAATATCAGTGCAGATGGTAAGGGAATGGAAGCGCTAGTGGCCCGTATCAACACAGGATTGAAATCACATGGCAAGAGCAGCAAAGCACCAAGGCAGCCAACAAGCTCCGTCTGTCCATTTGAGCCCTCTCATTGTCATGAGGAAAATACAAGGCTTTCTCACATACGTAAGTCACTGCATTTGGAGGCTTTTCATTGCAATCTTCATTTTAACTTATACCCTGAAACTGCTCACCACATTCTAGCCCAGGTCTTTTTCTCTTCTGCTACTCAAAAACCTATGTATCTGCTCAACTGTTTAGGGTGCTTCCCCCCAGGTCTTTGTAAGGCTGACTCCTTACAGTTAGATTTACTGAAATGTAACCTTCATTTTCTACCCTAAAGGTGGGAGCACTGTTCTTCATGGCTGCCGTCTGCACCTGAAATGTGCTCAGCTAGCTACCACTTGCCACTCCTTATGATCAAGAACCATGGATGCTCTTTCCTACTGACCTCCAGGGACAAGAAAGAACATTACCATAGCAGATGCTGCATAAGTTTCTGTTGTGTGAAAAAGCCAAATGATTAATAATTAGTTAATAGTTGAGAATGTGGTGAACACAGTACTCCAGTCACTTGCCTATAATCCACCTCCTTTATCTAAGAAATTAGGTAACAATAATGATTTAACTAAGGGTTGACAGAAGGGTGTCAACAAGTCTCCCTTACCGCCATCATCGAGTGGTTTGATTTAAAGAGAGGAAAATTCCAAAGAAACAACAAACAAGTCTCCAGTTTTTGTAAAGTTCAACCAGAGAGAAAAAAGAAAAGAAGAGAAAAAAGAAAGGAGCTTATAAATATATTTATGCCCAGAGGACGGATTCTATTAAGCCGTGATATAGCCTATTACAATGACTCTAAGATGCCAGTCATTGTGAAACACACCATTGTTTTATGTACCATGAGAAAAGAAAAAAATGTTGCCATGGTAAATTTTGTTGCTGTTCCCAATTTCTGTCCCCACATGCCTTCTCAGCTTCACAGTGGGTAGAGCACACATCTGCACTCCATTGTCAGGCCTGCTCATGTGACTTATTTTGGCCAATTGACTGTGAGTGGCTATGACAAAGACCATATGTGTTGGTTTTTGTCAGCTTGATATAAACTAGAGTCACCTAGGAATAGAACACCTCAACCAAGAAAATGCTCCTATCAGACAAGCCAGTGGCCATGTCTGTGGAGGCATTTTCTTGATTGATGGTTGTGTGGGAGGGTCTAGCCAACTGTGGACAGTTCTACCCTGTGTTGTACAAGAGTAGGCTGAGTAACATGGAAAACAAAAACAAGTCAGTAAGCCATACTCCCCCATGGCCTGTGCTTCGGTTCCTGCCTCCAGGTTCCTGTTTGAATTCTTGCCCTCGCTTCCTTCAATGATGGACTGTGATGCAGAAGTATAAGAGAAACAAATACATTCCTCCCCCGAGTTGCTTTTGGTCATGGTGTTTTGTCACAGAAACAGAAAGCACACTACACCTTACCTTACCTTAGTAGCTTTGTGTAAGTTTGTACAGTTTGAATCAGCTTTTGTTCCTCCAACCAAAGAGTTCAGGATTGGGGTTAGTTCTGTCTGGGTTCTAAAAGAACAAACCCAGCCAAATCAACCACAGCAAAAGCCAATGAAACCAAAGCCTTCGTGTGTGTGTGTGTGTGTGTGTGTGTGTGTGTGTGTGTATGCACACACCCCCCAATAGGTACCACTGAAAACTACTGAGATATAAATATTCACAAAAAACACTACAGTAATTGAACTACTACTTGCCATCAGTTACAAGTTACACTTTGATTTCAGAGATATAAAATGTGATCAAATTCATATCTTAGACTCCATAGAGTATTATATGTATCACTCATGTTGTATAACAGTCCAAGTTGCTTTGGTATTTACATATATGATGATGTAGCATTCATATTTATAATGAGAGTTTTCTTGATAAACACATTTCCTTTTTAGAGTGTCATATGCAACACTGCAACCTCAGGTCCCAACTGAGATGGAAAGCAGAACTAAATGGATGTGAAGTTCAAAGCCAAGAAGAAAGTTGGTTGTGGCTTTCTGTCAGCTTTCCTCTGCCCCCACTCCCCTACTAGCTCATATGACTTTGGGTTCATATGCCAAAGACTTCCTCCTCTTCATCTCATTCCCCATAGGCCAGAGAGTCAGAGGCAAGTGTTCTCTGGGGAAACCAGAGAAATAAGAGAGGACAAATGGAGCTCAAAAGCATGAGCACAAGGCTGAAAGTTTGAATACGTGTGTGTGAAGTGAGTTTGCCTTCCTGAAAACTAGATGAACAGTAATTATCAAGATAATATAATAATATAATCCTAACTGAACAGAGCATCAACTCTATGCCTTGCACCATGCTGAATGATTTACATAAATGATATCATTTAGTTAAGGCAATAGCTTTATGTATTAGTGAACCTCTACTGCTGAAAAGCCAATCATTGCAACCAACCACTCAAGAAACCAGTTACTTAGTTTCCTATTAGTCTACAGGCCGACTAGTCTTATGTGTTCTAGGCTGAGCTCTGTTACACAGCCCTTGCTGAGGTGGTGCGGGAAAATTGTCTGTATTCTGTCAATCATGTTTTAAGTAAACGCAGATTGTCCAGGCAGGAAGTATAGGCGGGAAAACCAGACAGGAAGTAGAGGTGGTGCAAGGAGAACAGAAAAATTCTGGGAAAAAGGAAGCCCATTCCCCCACTCCTGCCCAGTCCACCGAAGAGGCAGGATGTGATCTGTCCTGCTAAAAGAGGTACTGAGCCATGTGGCTAACATAGATAAGAAAAATGGGTTAATATAAGTTACAAGAGCTAGTAAGAAGCCTGAGCTAATGGGTCAATCAATTTATAACCTAATGCAGACTCTCTGTGTGATTTTTCTTTGGGGCTTGCCGGCTGTGGGGTACCGGGCGGGACAGAAAACCCCAACAAGTAAGCCTGCCTTCATGTTACACTGAGGCTGTGGCCATCTCAGCTCCAAGTTTTGGATCCTTCTGCAGCTCCCTGAGGCATGTTCTTCTCACAGTGCTGGTAGAAGTACATGAAAGTAAATGGAAGCACAGAACACCAGGCTTGGAATCAGCACCCATGTGAGTTCGAACCCCATTCTGTTAACAAAGACTAGCATTGCTAGGGAAGAAATAATATTCTACCTCAGGGGAAACAGGGGTAAAAATTTATCAAACTAAAAAGAAATAATAATTAATAAAAGCACTGTAAGGGATGTAGGCATTATATATATATTAGTTTTTATTCATTTTCTCTTTTTTCTTTTTTTCTTTCTTTGTATGTATGTGTGTCTATGTGTATGTCTATCTTACACACAAAGAAACTAAGGCTCAGAAGACTAAATGACTTGCTCACAGACACAGTTGAGAAATGATGAAACCAGGATCTGAATGTTAGAGCCACTGCATTTGATTTTAGAGCCTTGGAGCTTGGCTTTTCTGTCTGACTTTCACATACAAACTCCAAAAGGCATTATTAAATAAATAAATAAATAAACAAGCAAATAAATAAGAGTAGCAATGCGATTTTGTAAAAAGAAATCAGGCTCGAGGAAAATAAGTAGGCAAGATAAAACATTAACTATTTTGAGAGTCTAGTCAATGAAGATGTTTTTCTCATTTGCTTTTCTGGCTGCAAAGAGGTATAGTAGGAACCCACTGAAGGATGCGGCTTCTCTTATTTTTAGAATTCCTCCATACAAACATATTAACATTTTATCTGCTTAAACACTACCTTTGCTACTTATTTCTGTCCACCTCCTTTGAGAGGGAAACCTTATTTATTCTGATAATTATAAGTAACCTATAAAGTAATTACAAAGTGTCTCCTTGTTCAAACACTCCAGGACTGCTTTGGCAGCCATTAAATCAACATTAAAAACACTAAAAATGAAGTCCAATAAATAAAACACAGATTTAAGCCCTCAAAGGTACACAAATGTTTCAGTAAAGAAAGGAAAGAAATAAGGAAGAAGGAAGGAAAGAAGGAAGGAAGGAAGGAAGGAAGGAAGGAAGGAAAGAAGGAAGGAAGGAAAGCCTGAGGATGCATGGTTATAAAATATGAGAACCAAAGTACAAATGTCACAAATAAGTCCTGTGAAAATATTTTTAAGGAAGAGTGTGGGGCAATCAATGAACAGCTGGAGCCACACCCATATTTCTGAAGACAGATGCTGGTCAGACCCATGATGCAGCATAGGGGTCCATAAAGCTCTTTCTGCTTCAAGCATCACAACCACTTTTATTTGTCTGTTTGTTTTGTTTTGAGGCAAGGTTTCGCTGTGTAGCCCTGGCTGGCCTAGAACTTGCCTCAAAATTAGAGATCCACCTGCTTTGGTCTCCCGAGTGCTGGGATTAAAGGAGTGTGCCACCACCGCCCAGCTCCACTTTAATTTTTTAAGTAGTTATTTAAGTATTTATTTTCACGTGTTGATGCGTGCATATGTTCACAGGCATTTGTGTGGAGATCAGAGGACAACTTTCAGGAGCTGTTTTCCTCTTTCCACCTTGTCAGTTCCAGAGATGGAACTCAGCTCATGAGATTTAATGCCAAGTGCCTTAACCATTGAGAAATTACATCGGCCACCACAACTATTTAGTATTTTCTTCTCTCTCCAGTAGCAAAATAATCTAATGTCATGTGACAGAATCCTAGGCCAGTGTTACAAAAAATACCCAGACCCATTCTCTAACTTGTTTATTATTGATGACATTTCAAATTGCAGCTGCAGCAACTTATCTCTTATGTTGTAAGCATGAAGTCAGCCATACTCCAAAATATGAAGCCGAATATTCATAAACTGAAGTAAGCAAATTACATAAAGACATTTCTGAAGCCATTTGAATAGTAAGAATTTTGGTGATTTTGTTAAACATAATTGTCCTTGGGTTACTTCTTTTTAAAAAGGAGATCTTTATTTCTGAAATATTTATGTTATATTATCTAAGATTTGATAAACAATATTCCAACATTGTTGGGAAGAGGAATACAAAATGCTGATAATTGCCCAAACTAAGTGCATAAGGGCTTGTTGCTCTACTTTTTCTTAGTTTCCTGTGAAATTTAAAGTTTTCTACAATAGAAATGGGGAGATGGCTCAGTGGTTAAGAGCACATACTGCTCTTCCAGAGGACAGAGTTCGATTCCCAGCATCCATGTTAGGTGACTCACAACTGCCTGTAACTCTAGCTCTGGATAATCTCCTTAGGCACCTGCACTCATGTGCATATATACACATATACCTGATTTAGAACAAAATAAATCTTAAATAAAAGAAAAATTAAACTATAACAAAAATTATATAATATCTAATAAAAACAAGTAACAACATGAGAAACCTAATTCAAAAGCTCTTTTCAGGGCTGGAGATATGGCTCAGAAGTTAGAGCATTTACTGCTCTTGCAGAAGACTGAAAAGACCGAGGTTCGGTTCCTAGAATTCACTGGCAGCTCATATGACACCTGCAGTTCAGTCCCAGAAAATCCAACACCTTTTCCTGACCTCCACTGGGCTCCTGCATAAATGTGGTGCACATACATACATACACTCAGGCACACACACAAATACATATAAAATAAATAAATAAACATTTAAATGATATCTTTAATAATGAAGAATAATCTCTAAAACAATATTATAAAAAGTTAGCATGGTAGTTCATGCTTGTAGTTCCAACAGTTTGGAAGACAAGGGAGGAGGATTATGGGGAGCTCAATGTTAGCCCGAGCTACATAGTGAATTCCAGGTCAGTCTGGAATTTAAAAAAAAAAAACCTCAAATTTAAAAAAAATTAAATTACAAATTTTAAGGCCTATACGTGGGAACAGTCTTAAAACAAAACTACTGTGACATCCAAAAACATCATAGCATTTCAATTGTCTGTTCGCATCTATGTGCTTATGCTATGTGAGTAAATTGTATTATTTGTTCAGGAATTAAAAACAGCTGTCTTCCTAAAAGTTTAAGAAATAAAAGAGCTTCATATTCCTTTTTGGTCTGAAGGTAAAAAGCCCTTTCCTTGAATGATGGAGGCCAAGTGGGGCTTGCATTATAAGCTTAAACTATGCCAGCCACTGAACTAGGTTCCTTGTGTTTATGAGCTCATGCTAATCTTAATAATTGCCCATTGATAGTGCTCATTATTATTCTTCCCATTTTACAAATGAGAAAACTACAGCACTGGTAGGTTGGAGGATTTTTCAGCATTGCACTACTAGTTAATTGCAAAGCTGGATTCAAGCATCAGGCATCTGGCTGCCATGTCTGACCTCTTAATCACCAAGCTCTGTCACCGTCCATGGAAAGAACAGCTTTTGTAGTTATTCTTTGTTTAGACTTGAGAGACACAGTCTCTTTCATTCTTGGAAAAATAAAGTGACTCTTAGTGCTTTTGGCATCAGCGTATTCCTTTTATTTTGTTATGCACTTCAAACCAATTACTCCCAACATAGTCCTACAAGCCCTATAATGCTCAAACATATTTCCTACAGATGTTTATTTATGGCATGATTTCAAAGAACAGAATACAGCAGAGTTTCTCTAGGCAATTTAAACAAGGACAGTCTTAAGAAAGAGCTCTGATACTATGGCAGTTGAGGGAGACATCTCTCTTACGTGGGTTTCTGGGAATCAGCCTTACATGCTTTGCCCTGACCACCTAATCTTCTCAAATGGTCTTTTACAAATTCTTTGCATCCCATCAAGTTGCTATCACTGCTTCTCTATTAGCAATGTTAAAGGCGGAGTCCCTCTCCCTCTTGTGACTTTTATGTGTGAGCACTATGTGTGCCTCATGCTTACAAGAGGCCACAAGAGGGCACCAGATCCTCAGGAACCGGAGCGGTAAACCAGCACAGGGATGCTGGGAACTGCCCTGGGGCTCTCTGGAAGAACAAATACTCTTATATAAAACAAATGCTGAGCCATGGTTATTTTTAGAAAGAAATTAGAGTGAAGACATTTCACTGAATTGGTCACTGAACTTATCAACAAAAAGCTTGATTGGCTTTTTCATAAATGTGTAAAAAGTGATTGCTTAGCATTAACTGATGTGGAATTTTTTGTTTTGTGTGTGTTGTGTGTGTGTGTGCATGTGCACCCCTACTTGAAAGACTGTCCCGTGTTAAAGAAAAAAAATGTGTTTTAAGACAAAAGAAATTTGTTCATATCCTTTAGGGATTACATACTCTAGTGCATCAGTTGCTGAGATGATGCCATGACACTGTAAATATGCATGGATGTATGTCCTAACTTCCCTTTACCTCATAGTACATTCTAAACAACATGAGGACACACATACACATATGAACTCACCAGAATTCTAGGAAATGGAGCTTTATCTATCTTTCTAAAAAAGAAAGAAAGAGAGAACAGTGAAGGAGAGGAGTAAGTGGAAGACAGGAAAACAAGAGGAAGGGAGGGAAGAGTGGAAAGGAAGGAACAACAGTAAAAAGGTAGATCAGCATTTAGAACAATAGTCCCAACCTGCCTGTGTATTCGAAATTCCTGGAGAGTATTGGAAAAATACTGATACCAGGTCCTCAAGCCCAGAGACTTGATTCAGATGGTGTGGTGACACATAAAACTCAATTCAAAAACTCTAAGATGGACTGTGTAGAGATAGGAAAGGAGAATAAAGACTTAGTTTATTTATTATTCATTCAATTGACCACAGATACTATATGGTACCAACAAAAGCAGTATTGAGCATTTGGGAGGCAGTGGCAAACGCAGTGTTTAAAGACTCACACTAGGTGGACTTGGTGATGTATGTCTATAATCCCAGCACTTGAGAGGTAGAGGCTAGAGTCAGAAGTTCAAGGTCATCCTTGGCTGTATACCAAGCTCAAGGACAGTTACATGAGACTCTGTAGCACAATAGGATGCTCTCTGAAACCCTCCATGGAGACTTCAGATCTGAACCAAGGCTAATACTAAGATCAGGCTGGGGAGAGAGAAGTAAAGACAGAAAGAGAAGGAAATGACTCCGAGCATCAGTCTATTAGTTAATTTTGTTTAGAACCATTTTGGCACTTAAAGGGGCCCACAGGATAACCTACTTTTGTTTTTACAGACAAGCAACTTCATATTCAGGGAGCGAAATGATGGGCCTTATGACCGTGTAGTTATTCAGGACAGAGCTGTATAACCCAGGTGGCTGGCCTTTTATAATACTGTCTATGTTCAAGTGAAAACCTCAGCAGCAATCTGCCCCATCCAAGTTTCTAAAGAAAATAGTTCCCTGGCAAGAGTCTTTGTAAAAGAAAGGACCAACTTCTCCTGTCGAGCTAATCCTAGTGTGAAATTAACTAGTAGGTCTGCTAGTCAATTCCACACTGTGGCTCTGTAGGAAGAGACACCAGAAAAGGGAACAAGGGTCTTGGCCCATTTCCTCCCTAAATACAGTAGTTCTAAGGTCAAACACTTTGAACAGTAGAAGGAAATGGCAAGAAAAGGCTGTTGTAACTATGAGGGATGAGCATGTGGGGAAGAAAAGGCATTAGGAAGAGTTGTGAATTTGATTTGGCATACCAGTTTATTGGAAGAAGTCTGACGCTATCAAGTTTTGAGATGATCTGGTCAACAGGATCATTTGTAAGTGGCTGATAAAGTATAAACTGGAAAAGCTGGTTGGAACATTGAATAGACACATACCCCAAAGCAGATTCCATTGCTAACCATAATCTTTTGTCATATGCATCTGGACACATCCATGAACCTGTTCATGATGGCATTCTTTAACAGAAAAATAAAAAGTCTGGAAACATGTTGGGGAAACGGTGTGGTGGACAAAGCATGTGCTGAGCAAGTGCTGGGGCTGGAGTTTGGATCCCCAGAATCCAGGGAAAGTTTCAGGAGGGCCTGAAGTTAATGACCTGCCATCCCAGTGCCCAGAAAGGGAGGCAAGTGTCCAGGGGCAAGCTGCCTAGCTACAGTAGCCAAACTGTCAGGCTCTGCCTAAGTAAATAAAGTGCAGAGTGATCAAAGACAGTCAACTTCCATGCAAATATACACAATGTGCATGTGTGACCATACAAACATGTGCCTCCATACATGAGAACATGCACATATACACATGTATGTGCACCACACCCTATATACATACACATATATGTATATACATGCATACATATATATGCACCTACCAGAGAATTTGGATTATATATGGAAGCAATTCAAATATTCTCCAATAAGCGAATGGAGAAAGTGTAGTGTTGTCACACAATGACTGGTATTTAGCAGTGACAACAAGTGAAATGTCACTATGTACATTGTTAAAGGTGAATCTCAACAAAACAATGTTGAGTAAATAGAAAAAATTGTCACTAGCACAGAACTTCAATTTTAAATTAAAAATAGCAAATCAAATGATGGTATTTTTAGGAATACATATATTATTAAATAGTATTTTTAAAGAATGATAAATAAAAGGCAAAGACAACTTCAGGGTAGAGTGGCAAAAGGAATAGAATTGAGAATGTCTCCACAGAGAGCATTGTTACTGTCAATATTCTATCTTGTGTTAGTAGCAGGTTCACTTTATTAAATGATATGTTTAATAGATAATTGTGCCAGTTACTGCAATATAAATTATTTCATTATTTAGCAACTCAAAACAATAAACCTTTGTTATTTTTACATAATTTGGAAGGTCAGGGATCTGGGTGAATCTTACCTGGTTGTGTTTGGTTTGGGTAACTTGTCAGACAGGGCTTCAGGCCTTAAGGAGCTGGAAGATCTGCTTCTGAGATGGCTCATTTGTGTTGCTTTGCATGCAGGCTTAGTCATTGCTATGTGGCCCTCTCTCTAGAACTGCTTATGATGTGATTTCCCTAGTCAAAGAGAGAGAGAGAGAGAGAGAGAGAGAGAGAGAGAGAGAGAGAGAGAGAGAGAGAGAGAGAGAGGCCTAAGGTAGAAGCTTCAGATGTCCTATTGTTGTTTGAGACAGGGCCTCTCTGCATATCCCTGGCTACCCTGGAACTCAGTGCACAGACCAGGCTGTCCTCCCAGAGCTCTTCCTGCCTCTGTGCCCCAGGTGCTGCGGTTAAAGGCATGGGCCATCACAGCGTGCTTAAAAAGCTAACACTGGAAGTAAAATACCATCTTTGTGGATGCTACTGATCATAAAGACTGGCCCTTGTTCAATCTGGAAGAGTAATGTATGTGACTGTCAGGAGACAGGGACCATTGGCACCATGCATGAACCAGTGATAAAACTATGTCAAGGAAAACCAGATGTCCCTGAAATTGAAAAAACAAATGCACAAGTATAGAAAATACAGTAGACTTCGAAAGTGACGCAACACAGGAGAGAGATGAGATGACTCTTCCATTTTTTATTTTTCCCCCTTTGGCCAAGTTATTTGACTTCCTTCTATTTGTGAAATAGAGATGAAGACACTTATTTGCAATTTATTTAATCTTGCTGGACATGGGGCACATACCTATAATCCTATCAATTATAAGGTTGAGGTAGGAGTCTCAGAAGTTTGACACCAGCCTGAGCTATCTAGTGACACCTATCTTAAAAACAATTATTTTTCTTACAAAAATATCTGCGCACACACAATAGAATGGTAAAATGAATACCATTTGCCTAGAAACCAAAATCAAAATTGTCCTGGATTATAGAGTACTTGTTTCACTTATTACCTTTTTTAAAGTAAGAATTTCACAAAGTTGCTCAGACCAGCTCTGAATTTACTCTGAAGCCCAGAGGCCTTGATCTTATGATCTCCCTGCTCTTCCTTATAAGTAGCTAAGGTCACAGGCCTAGCTCTGCAGTTCTTGGCTTCTTTTGTGCAAATTCCTGATGCTGTTATCTTATTCCTATATGCTTTAGTGTGCACCATTTAAAATGCTGACATTTCTCTTACAGACCTACACTGATTAACAACCCCTTTGCAGTATTCCATATATCAAAAGCATATTCACATTGCTTTATTTTTATAGTTAGCTTCTAAGGGTGAGGTCCAAACAAGTCTGTAGGTTGCACGTGGTTAGTTCTCCAAAAAATCCATTTAGAGGAATCTCTTTACACTCTCTCTTCTTTTCTCCTCATCTTCTTGGAGAAGCTCATGTAGCTTGCTTATAGTTATTCTGTGGGCTGGATTTGTTGGCTGACTTCCCTGTGATGACATTTTAACTGTCATACTCTCCCCCACAATTGTTAAAGATTGGGAACTAGAGAACTGATGGAATCGAGATTCAATGATTTTAGATAAAATACCACTTAGGTGAAGTGCGCCTGGTGATGCCTGCCCCTCATCAGGAGGCATGTGTGCATGGACCTTCCCCATTGACAACCAGCAGAGCACCTGTTCTAGAGGGTTTCAGCCCAAACTTTCCCCGGCAAAGTGCTCTGCCAGCCTCTCTCTGATGACCAACTGATGCTCGAGTCAATGAATCTACAAAGGGTTACAAAGTGGCGGTTCCCTAGTTCTAACCCCCCTTTTTTTTATTCAGTAGAATTATTTTTTACCACGAAGAACCTTTTCTCATTGATCTAGGCAAGTTGATTATCCCACTAATGGGGGCCTGTTCCCTGTTTTACATCCTCCCAAGCCACCTTTTGCTATGGCCATCTCTGTGGCTACCTGTTTCTCTAACCCCTCTCCTCATTGTGTGCATTTGCATATATTTTGGACACCTATGCATCTCATTTTCTGCCTCTCCACAACCTTCTCTGCTTCCATGAGGTGGGGGATACATCTGCCTAATACACATATGACACCCAGAGGTGTGAAGGAGCCTCCCAAGAGGGAAACTTGGACCAAGTAGAGGTGCAGGATGGTAAATAACTGCCCTCTTTTACATCAGTTGGTAGTTAGTGAGTGTATTCTCCGTGGCTGACGGCCTCACTGCCCACAGTGATGACTAATTCAAGAACACGCTCGTATTGACTTTCCTTGTTTCACTTTCCCTAGTTATCCACTGCTATTTCCTGAGACCACTGTCCAAAATCAACGGCCTAAAAAGTAAGCCCTTGTCTCAGACTCAGTTTTCAAGGGGGTAAGCCAGGCTAAGAGACCACTAAATAGAATTCATACAGGAAAGGCAGAATAAACACTCAATTCCTTCATTCAACTGACAATATTCAGGTTACTGCCCAAGTTACATCTAGTTATGCACTCACGAGCGCATATGTAATCAGCTAATTTCAATCAGTTATAGTCCTTACTATTTTCTGCTCACATTGTACCCCTCTCAACCCCTTTATGCTGATGTCTTTGTTTCTGTCCTGTCCCACTAGTCCTTTAGATTTAAGCAATTTTCCTAATTTCTGGGACCACAGGTTATTTCAAGTTCATTACATACTTTCTTTTTCTTTTTTTGTCCCAGCATACAATCTACTATTCCTCCAAAGCATCTCCTTACTTTTTGTTAAGTAACTTTATTTTGGGGTAGTTTTATAAATGTATATAATGTATCTAGATTCTATCCACCAGTCCCGTCCCTTTCCCTGTCCAACTAAAAGTACCTTTTCTCCGCACACCTGGCTGAGTCCCACACTGATAGGCTAGCTGCTGGCTCTGTTCAGGTTTTTTCCCTTTATTCCAGCATCTTCACCTCTTCCACCCAGAGGGATCTGTAAAGCACCTGGTTCCCAAAGCACCCCAAGAGCCAAAGATCTTGTTCCCTAAGCACCCCAACTACCAAAGGTCAGCATTCTGATAAACTGTACACTGAGAAGACCTTTCCACCTGGGCCCCTCCACCAAAAGAAAGCAATCTATCAAAACTACAACACAACCCTAAATATTCTTATACTATACAACTCTCATCACCCCTAGGCCTTCTTAAGGGATAAAGCAAGCAAATGTTTTTTTTTTCAATAAGTACAAAATTTTTCTTATTGAGATATAAGAAATATTTTTGAAAAGAAAAAAGTCATAAACATTTCTAATTCAACTTTAGTATTATATGGATTCTTCTCACTCTGAAAAATCCTCATTCCTAACAATTCTCCTATTTGTTTTTGTATATAATGGATGAGATTGTTTGAAAATAATAGTAACTATATTTATATGATCAATAACAATGAGACCTGTTCATCCAGGGAATGAACAATATATGATGAAAATACCATTTTGTTAAATGTTAACATTTAGTTATTCACCTGGTATGGTTATGAGACAGCAATTTAATATGCAGTAACATCATTTGCTTCAGTTAATTTTCAAATTTTAGATACTAGATTTTTCTTTTGTATTTCAAATTATTTTGAGCACATAAAATGTACACATGATTCTAAAACCAAAGTCATATAGCCAAGGATTATAGAATTGTCACTATCTCCATGCTGATCACTGTTTCTTCCTGTTCAGAATGTATGCCAACATATATTCCTAGTTTACCTATTTCACAAAGTTATACTGATCCATACCTTGTATTTTTTAATTTGATATATATATCCTGAAAGCTATATAAAGGGATAGCACTCATTTCTTTTCAGTTGTCACGTTTCTCAAGAAGAATGTATCTTAGCTTATTCAATTAGTCTACACTTTGAGATTGTTTGGATTATTTTCTATAAAAACAATACAATAAGCTGGGCGGTGGTGGCGCACGCCTTTAACCCCAGCACTCTGGAGGCAGAGGCAGGCGGATCTTTGTGAGTTCGAGGCCAACCTGGTCTACAAGAGCTAGTTCCAGGACAGGCTCCAAAGCCACAGAGAAACCCTATCTCGAAAAACCAAACCAAACCAAACCAACAAACAAAAACCCCACAGTAATGAGTAACTGCTTTAGTCATTTTGCATTTTGGAATCGGTTCTTAGGATTGATATTATTGGGTCAAAAGGCAAATGTGTACATAATACGGTATCTATTTGCTGTGCGCTATTTTGTATTCTCAGTGGCAGTGGGTGCAGTCCCTACTGCTCATAGGCTGTCAAACAAGTTGGTGGTCAAACCTGCAGGTCAAACTTGCTACTGACTACTTAGTTCCCTTTATCATCCAGCTCCAAGGGAGAATGCACTCAGGATAAAAAAGAGGCAATTGCACAGACAGAGATAAATGGGGATTGCAATGTCTCTGTTTTTATTCACAAAATCACGAGAATGCTAATGCCCACACTATCACCACCCTTGATCCTTGTATTTTCGAAGATTGGCTTGTTTTTAGTCAAAGAAATATGGTCACAAAATATGGTCTTGCTTTTTTTTTTTTTTAAAGGTTGGCTAAATGCAGAGAGCTAAGTAAGTTCACTTAGTGAGAAAGGATTCTGAGAAGAAACATGACCATCTTTTGTTAGTTTGCTGTCTTTGAAAAAATTCCATTACCAAGTTGGAGTCTCTGTGTGTGGCTGACTACAATCTTCAAGGTTTCTGACAGACTTTTCCTTGATGCTTTGTGAGAATAAACATCATGACTGGAGATACATTTTGCTTTTTGGTGTCTCTCATATTCCAGTGGGCCGGTTTGCCCTCCTGGGGACAGATATTCAGTGTTTAGAGACAACATATCTGGTTGACACAATTTGGAAAAGGTACTTCTGGGCATCTAGTGGGCACAGGTGAGGGATGTTACTGAATATCTTGTAAGAATTAGGACAGATTTTTCTCCCCCTCAACCAAGAATCATGTTTCAAAATGTCAACAATGCTGAGGTTGAGAAACTCCTGTGTTCCTCCTTTATGAACACATACATACACATTGTAAAGTAATTATT
Organism: Dicrostonyx torquatus; assembly: GCA_028555095.1. NCBI lineage: Eukaryota > Metazoa > Chordata > Mammalia > Rodentia > Cricetidae > Dicrostonyx > Dicrostonyx torquatus. The sequence continues at coordinate 3,077,193 of JAQHUG010000179.1, forward strand.
ATCAGTGGCAAAGGTAGAATCTCAGACACACATCCTCCATGCTCCTGCAAAAGTCACTAGCAATTTGAACATTCCTTTAGCTATAAAGATTTGAGGAAATACGTATTTATCTGGAGGATTAAAGAACAAATATATTTTAACCTTCAAAAACTGATTATCATTAGATATAATGAAAGATTTTAGCTGTGAGTATAAAGGGCTGGTTATTTGAAGCAAATGGGATCAGAAGTCCCATGAGTAATCCAAAACCTGGTTAGTGGAGTATAACCAGAGAATAATGTACTGGCTTCTGTGGAGAAATTAATGTACACGCTGTGAATTGTTATTAAGACAAATGATGGAAAAGTTACTCTTAAGGTAGCATGATCTCAAAGAAACATATATCATAGTTCATAATATATCACACTCAGTCTCTCTCTCTGGATTTTCATGACTTCTTTCTCCTTGGATAACCCAGAAGCTCAGGCCTTGGTACTTTTTAGAATGGTAAAATACTTCACTTTTTACATTTATTTTTACATGGTAACAGACCTGGGTTTTATTGCAAGGAATGTACCTCTTACACAGAAACTATTTTCAAAATTCAGTTTACCTCCCCTGTGAGGAAACTGTTTTTAAACGTAATTTACCTTCAATGAAATGGACTCCTAAGTTTTATTTATACCGATTTTTTTTGTAAATAACATAGAATTTTTATTTTTTTTGATACAGAGTCTCACTATGGTGCCCAGTCTGGCTGGCCTGGAACTGGTTATGTAGACCAGGTTGCCCTTGAATTCAGAGACCCTTCAGCCTCTGCCTCCTGAGTGCTGGCAAGCACCACTATGTTGGCTCTAAGAGAGAAATTTAAAATCACAGGAGATTTGGCATTCAAAGAGATCTGCAGCTAAACCTTCTGTAGATAAAAACATTTTCTTTTATAGTATGAACAATTTTTGTCTTTTAAATCTTAATTTTATATGTAGTTTAAAAGACTAATTCACTTACATGATGTGAACTTAAAATATCAACTATTAATTTTGAAAGCTTAAGTGAGTTTAAAATACTATTCCCCGCCGGGCGGTGGTGGTGCACGTCTTTAATCCCAACACTCAGGAGGCAGAGGCAGGCGGATCTTTGTGACTTCAAGGCCAGCCTGGTCTATAAGAGCTAGTACCAGGATAGGCTCCAAAGCTACAGAGAAACCCTGTCTCACAAAAAAAGAAAAAAAAATAACAACAAAAACTATATCTGATTGTAAAATGTAGGTCTCTTAGCGTTTTTATTTATCCTCTTAATTTTACTTTTTTTTTGGCAATGGTTTGAACGTAGTGTTTTACTCAATTGTTTTGAGTAATTAGAAAGGGCAAGATCATAGACATACTTAACATAGGCAGCACTAGTGGGGCAGAGTGGCCCTCATCTGTAATCCCAGAATTTGAGAGGTGCATAAGGATCAAAAGTTACGGGTCAGTCTCTGCTATAAACAAAGCCTCAGGCCCCTGTGGCCTGTAACAAAAAGTTCCATACAATACTGAAATCATCGCCCACTGGCAATAATCTTTTAGCAATGAGAAGAAAAGAAATTTTGGTGGCATATTACTTAATGTTTTGTTTAAGAGTGTGTATTCAAATCAGAAAATTGTCTGGTAGGTGTCTCAAAGTAACATTCGTGCATGAGGCCTGGGTTCACACTCTTGCTTACAATGACCATGGTAATTTACAATTTGGCTGTGCATCACGCAGTTTTCCCAAAATGCAGGGAACAGTAGAATCTTGAAAGTGCAACAAAAGATTAAGAGAGCCAATATGTGAAATGCAGTCAGGCCAGTGAATTTTCCATCCTCACAGCATCCTGTGCAGAAGGCAAAGTTGCTTCTGTCTGGGTTTTTCACAGGAGAAACCTGAGCTGAGGTGACCGAGCGATTTGTGTCCCAGGTTTGCGGGGGTCCGCGGAGCAGACGTCTCCCCGCAGGAGGGGCGGCCTCCAGCGTCCTCAACCTCCACCCCAGGGCCTAAGGCGGACAGAAGCCAAGGGCGTCCCGGCCAGCCCGAGCCACGATCCCACGACCTCACTGCAGAAGCCGGCTAGACTCATGACACCTATTTATTTACATAAGTTTCACTGCGCCGGGCCGGGGAAAACGCTCTGGCGACCCCGAATCCTCCCAAATCCAGGGCTAGAAAGGAGGCTGACCGCATCCCCGCCGTTCGGGATACTGAAGTCCACAGCAGAAGCTTCCAGCCGTTCCCTCGCACTACCGTCACCGCCAAAGCCCCGCCCAGTGGTGCCGTAAAGTAAGCCGTTCCCTCGCACCACGGTCCCAGCGGTGCCGTAAAATAATGCACTCTTTGCCGCTCATCAGCCCGCCCCTATCTGTACGGCAGTCCGCATTCCATGCCTCCAATATGGTGTGCCCCATGTAACCTGTGACTGTTACCACGGGTGGCCAGTGTAGTTTTGGACTGCGGCTGCGGTACCGCCAGCTTGGTTTGCAGAAGCAGCAAACTTTAGTTCCGGTTACAGCTCCGGAAAGCCACATTTCTCCGAGAGTCTGGAATCGCCGTTGAGTTTTAGAATCTGAAAGTTTCTCCTCAGCCCTTGTTTGTTTCCTGTGCCATCTCTGGACACCTTCCCCAGGTGTTTCTGACCCTCTCAGACTCACACTATGAGCCTTCGGAAGCTGCTCTTGCGCCTGTCCGGTTATCTCGGGGCGGCTGGTCCCCCACGTCGCCAGTGGTGGTGCTCCAGGTCCCCCGACACCATCTCCTCAGTAGTGTCTTGGCGTGCTCACTCCTCCAGGTCGCCAGCCCATTGGAACCAGGTGGTGTCAGAGGCAGAAAAGATCGTGGGCTATCCCGCTTCCTTCATGAGCCTGCGCTGCCTGCTGAGTGACGAGCTCAGCAACATCGCCATGCAGGTGCGGAAGCTGGTGGGAACTCAGCACCCTCTGCTTACCACTGCCAGGTGAGCGACCCACTGACCCACCCTTACCCACTCGCCTTTTTTATTGTTGTTGCTATTATATGGTCAAGACACTCGTGCTAACTCTGTTCCTGGCTAGTTCTTTTATTACCCGTACACAGTAGTCCTTTTTTCTTTTTTCCTGGTTAGAACACATGCTAGCTCTGGGCCTGGCCAGTTCTTTTATCCTTTCTTTCCTTTGACCTTTTTAGACATCCTTTGGTGTCTCTTTTTTAAAACATTCTATTTGGCTCAGCTCAGTGGATAAATGGTTTTCTTAAGAGAAAACCTTGGGGGATGTTTTTCACAGTTTCGCATAACTAATAAGAGGTGCAGATGCTTCTGTGAAGATATCAATCAGAGACTATATTTTAGTCACATTTAAGATGTGAGATTTTAGACGTGGAATAGAGCAATTTTCATTTCCTCACTATTAAAGTGTTCACCTACAGAAAGGTTAGGACGGGAGAGACAGACAAAGTAGACAGCTCTTAACGAATATTCAGGTATAGCACTATCCAAGTAGAAGTCATTATCCTCATGAGGCTTTTACCTCTTGATGCTGGACCAGCGTTAAACCAAACCTGCATTTAGGATTAAAAAAAGAAAAAAACTTGATCATTTAAAAAACAACTCATACCTCGTGATTTGTAGTTTATTTCAAACATAAAGAAAACTTGCTAGATGGGAAGGTGTCTGTGCTGGTACAGCGCTTGCTGTGCCACCTAGATGATCTCCAGCAACCATGTCAGAAGGCTCCAGGCTTACAGTCCCAGCACCGAGGATGTCGAGACTGGGGATTCCTATGGATTGCTGGTGGGCTAGTCTGGGCTAAACAAGAGACCTTGTCTCAAACTCTGCAGTGGAAAAGGAAACAATGCAGTTGGACATTAAGGTGGGAGGTGGGATTGTTCAACACCATTAGCTCTTAGAGAAATGCAGATTTCCGTCACCGTGAGATGCTCTCACATGCTTATGAGAAGCACTGGTGATGCCGTAGTCTGGTGAAGAGAGAGAAAACAGATTGTGCACACATTGCTTATAGGAATGTAAGTTGGTATGACCAATCTGGAAAATGGCAGTTTCTTATAAGATTAAATATATATTACACATTTCATTGATCCAACTCATAAACATTTATCCCAAAGAAATAATCATGTCTCTCTCTCTCTCTCTCTCTCTCTCTCTATATATATATATATATATATATATATATATATACACACACACACACACACACACACACATACACACAAGGATGTTTATAATATTAAAAAGTGGCTGTAAGTTTACCAAAGTCTTGTCAGCAAAGTGTTGATAATTAAGAGGATGTTACTTTCAGCATGGGTGCTTGGAATAGTCCCAAACTGACCAACCGAATATCATGCATTGATGAATCATTGATCAAAATGTAATACATATAACAATACATTTTACACCATTTGTATTTATTTATAGTACATGTATAAAATTTGTAAAATACATATAATGCCATATTTGGTGGAGCTGAAGAGATGTCTCAGTCATTAAATTGCCTATAGTGCAAGCTTGAGCACCCGAGGTTAGATTCCAAGTACCCACGAAAAAGCTGGCACCAAGAATTGTATAAGTGGATTTTGTAACCCAAGCATTGAGGTGCAATATGGAGACAGGCCAACCCTTTGATCCCGTTGGCCAACCAACCTATATAATTAATGAGTTCAGTGAGACACAAATTGAGTTCAGTAAGTTCAATGAGAGACTGTGCATGTCTCAAAATATAAGGTGGAGCAAGATCAGGGGAGGCACCCAGTGTACACATCTATTTGAACATATATGTGCCTTCCCAAACACAAACACTACTTTTTATTTTGAAATTAGGAGTCACCATGTGACTCAGCCATTCTGCTTCTAAATATATTTCTAAAAGATTTTAAAACAATCTCAGATAGTTTATAGCATTGTTTACAATATCCAGAAGGTAGAACAGCTCATGAATTCATCAGTGGTAAATGCATCAATGAAATGCAGTTTATACATACAATGGAATGTTAATCAACCTTGAAAAAACAACTGTATATTTTACAACAGAGATGAACCTCGAGACTATATGCTAAATGAAATGAACAACCCTAAACATGCATACTGTGTGATTCTGCTTACACAAGTAGTCAAACTCAAGAGGAAGAGGGTAGAAACTCAAGAGCAGTTATGCTAGCACCACTGAACTGTAGATACTTCAGTGAGGGCAGGTTGTGCATTTAATCAAAGGGTATTTATTTGAGTTTTTGAAGACAAGGTTTCACACTGTTACCCTTGCTGGCCTGGAACTCTCAGTGAGCCGTACACTTGCCTCTGCCTCCTGAGGGCTGAGATTAAAGCCACCATACCCAGCTTTCTAACACTAGTTTTTTTTTTGTTTTTTTTTTTAAGAACTGAGTTCCACAAGTTTATATTATATATAATTCCATTTGTACAATGTGATTTTTAAATATTATTATTATTTTGACACAAGCTGAAATCATCTGGGAAGAAACCTCAATTGAGAAAAGGCTCCTATTAGATTGGCTTGTAGGCAAGACTATGGCATGTCTTCTTGATTAATGATTGATCGGCTTCTGCCTCCAGGCTCCTGCCTTGGCTTCCCTCAGTGGACTACGACTGGTGAATGTAAGCCAAATAAATCATTCCTCAGTAAGTTGTCTTTTGTCAGTGTGTTCTCACAGCAATAGAAGCCAAACTGGCATCTAGATCATTAAAAAAAAATGCCCAAACTGTAGATATGGTGAACAGATAAGTGTTTCTAGTTAGATGACATTGTTGGGAGCAGGGAGGAATAAAACAATGAAGAACTGGATCCTGATGGGCCTGTTTGGAGTCTTGTGATGGTGGCTACATGAGTTTAGACAAGGAATAGAGCTGCACAAACTGTGCACAAGATTGAGAAGTTGCTGAAAATGAAAATAGAATAAAGTTGATTTAGGGTAGTTGTACTGTGTGCTACAAGTATAATACAATAATAATTTTGTCACTGTTGAGTGAAGCTGTGTCCAAGGTACAGAGAACTTACTTCTGCAACTTGTTGTCTATGATTATTTCAATATTTAAGAAAAAACTTAGAGATACATCACTTGAAATCAAGGCGTAGTGAGGATGGAATGAGACTAGGAGGGAGTAGAAGAGAAGGGGAGACCTTCTAATTTCAGTTCTGTAGGTACACAGCATATGATGCCAGCAACTCATTTCATTTTTTCTGGGTTTTCAGTCACTAAACAGTGAAGTAAGGGGTTTCCCAAGATGATTTCCAATGGCGTTGCCAGTTCTAAACTGTCTGAAAACATCTGTTGGACCTGGATTTAGTTTGTAAGAAAATCCTTCTCAGTGAAAAAAAGCGAATGCAATGATGCAATGAATATTGTTCTTCTGCCACAATTTAAAAATCTTAAAAGCAGCCGGGCTTTAATTCTAGCACTTGTGAGGCAGAGGCAGGTGGATCTCTGTGAGTTTGAAGCCAGCCTGGTCTGCAGAGTGAGTTCCAGGACAACAGAGCTGTTACACAGTGAAACCCTGCCTTGAAAAACCAAGAAAACAAAACAAAACAAGAAAACGATAAAAGCTCAAAAAAAATGTATTTTTCAGACTCATAACCTGACCTTAATGAATATGAGACATTTATTCATATAGCTTTTATTCATCCCAGTGAATGTGAATATTCATTTTGTTGCAAATATTAATGTTTGACTGTAGACCTGCTTAGTCTTGCTGGATTCAAAAAAGAGTTACATTCTGAAAGATACTTGTTTCAGAGGTGTGGTGGTTTGAATATGATCCCCATAGGCTCAGATAAACCACACAGAAATTGTATTAATTAAATTACTGTCTGACCCATTATATCTAGCCTCTTCTTGGCCAACTCTCACATCCTGATCTAACCCATTTCTATTAAATCTGTATATCACCACACTGTGGTTTACCGGCAAGATTCTCACCTACGTCCATCTCAGGCAAGAGATTCATGACATCTGCCCGACTCTGCTCTTCTTCCTAGCATCCAGTTCTGTCTTCCCTGCCTACCTAAGTTTCTGCCCTATCGAAGGGCCCAGGCAGTTTCTTTATTTAACCAATGAAAGCAACACAAATACAGAAGGACCTCCCACACCAAGAGAGTGGCATTATTTGAGAAGGATTAGGAGATGTGGCTTTTTTGGAAGAAGTGTGTCATTGGGGATGGGCTTTGAGGTTTCCAAAGCTCATGCCAGGCCTGTAGATCAGGATGTAGCTCTAAGCTCTTGCCACAGTGCTGTGAGTGCTATTATGTTCTTGCCATACTTTCCACCATGATGGTGGTAGACTAAACCTCTGAAACTGTAAGCAAGCAAGTTAACTGATTTCTTTTATAAGAGTTGCCTTGGTCATGGTGTTTCTTCACAGCAGTAGAACAGTGACTAAGACAAGGGTCTTTGGATAAGGGGCTGACCTAGCCAAGCTGGACAGGGGTCTATAGGAATGCTCAGGTAGATTATTAGTGTAGGAGAAACTAAAGGTAGCCACAGTGATTCAACCTGTCCCTTCCTGCCAATACAACTTGTGCCCCGTGGTGTCATTGTTGCCTGTATAATTCAATGAAGTACCTACTTGTGCATAATAAATACTTCAGTCTTTTATATTTCTGTGTGGATCATTTATATTTAAGTATTTTTAGCTTTTCTAAATTTTCTTGGTATGCTATTGTGCTAGTTAGTTTTTATTGCCAATTTGGCACAACCTGAAATCACTGGGACAGAGATCCTGTATTGCAGAATTGCCTTGATCAGATTAGCCTGTGGTCATGACTTGATAGATGATTCATGCCAGCACACTATAGACAACTCAGCGCTATCCCGGGGATATGGATCTGCAAGCTGGTACACCCTTAATCCCAACACTCAGGAGGCAGAGGTAGGCAGATCTCTTTGAGTTCAAGGCCAGCCTGGTCTATGTAGTGAGTTCCAAGACGGCCAAGGCTACATAGTGAGACTCTAACTCAAAAAACAAATAAGAGGAAAAAGAAGGTAAAAAGCAAGTAAGTCAGTAAACAGCATTCCTCCATGGTCTTTGCTTCAGTTCCTGCTACAGATCCTTCGGTGATTGATTAACTGTTATCTGAAAGTATAAAAGGAAATTAACTGTTATTCCCAAGTTGTTTTTGGCCATAGTGTTTATCACGGTGAAAAAGACCAAACAAACTGGAGCAACTGTCTACTAGCAATAGCCTGAAAGCTTCTGAGATCTAGTGGGCAGTACTTGGTGGTTGATAAGATGACGTGGATGCCTCTTGCTGTGGGACTGCTCAAAGTGTTACCTAAGCGCCGCTAGCTTCTTTGAGTGATGTGGCTTTATTTTCTTGGACAGATTGGGCTTTTAGGATTAAAAATTTGTTAAAATACTTTGCCTTTTTGCTTTTGCCTTTAGAACACTCTGCTCTCTAATAGATTCAGATAGGTGGGATTCATTAGAATGCTATTTATTATAGGAGAAAAGTATAGCTGTAGTCTCTTAGGGGCCATTGATTCCTTAGAAAAAGACAGCATGTTCCACTCCACTTTAGTTACTTGGCTGTCTAGAAAACCCATTAGGTTTTTTTTTTATTTGGTTGGTTTGGTTTTATTTTGTTTATTTGTTTTCTAATATGGTGAAATTCTTTAGCATTCTTTCAATTTGTTATTAGAAATTTTAGTCTTCTATGTTTATGAAAGACCCTTTCTAGATTCAGTTCTGTAATTACTGACTAAAAACCTTTATTACTTACAAAGAACTTTTCTTGGATGACTAGGAGAAAATTATAAATTTTAATTCATTCCACAAATATTTGAGGTTCTCTGGGCATGGGGTGTGCAAACATGAATAAGACACAGTTATTGCCATCCAGGAATTCATGAGAGATGCAGTGAGCAGGAGCTCCAGACTCCGCCTGGCTTTGCACTCTGCTCCCTGCCCCCGCCACCACTGAGCTCTCAGGCAGTTTACTTTAGCTCCCTGTGCTCTGGCCTGGATAAGAGTGGCACTTAAGTCAGTGTTTTATGGGAGAAAATGAGTTACTGTAGATCAAGTATTTAGAACAGTGCCTGGCACATAGCTGATCTCCAAATGGTAGCAGCTGTCATTGGAAATCTCTTTTAGCGGGAACACAAGCCCAGCTTCAGAGTGCCTTGAGAGAAGTGTAGCATGTGTGACTAGTGTGCTGAACAGACAAGCAGAAAACAATGTCTTTCTGGTGAAATTGAAGATTTCTAAAGGTAGTGGCCTGAAAATTGGCTTGTGTTGGATGAGAAGGAAATAACTGAAGCAGGAAATATAGACACAAGAATTGCTTGGCAAATCTAGGAAAATTTGTAGTGATATAGGGTAAACATGGAATGGGATGAAGTCTGCTCCATGATGCAGTAAGTCATGATGGCTGTAGACTTGCTCCTCTATAGCAAATAACCAGAAAACTGGACAGAGCATAAGCGACAACTATATTTCATGTTATTGCTACATACTCCTGTTTGTAACTTCTCTGAGGTAGGTTTCTATTGCTATGATAAAACAACATAACTAAAAGCACCTTGGGGAGGAAAGGTTTTATTTCACCTTACAAGTTACAGCCCATCATGAAGGGAAGTCAGGGCAGCAACTCAAGGTGGAACCTAAAGCAAAAGCCATGGAGGGGTATTCCTTACTAGCTTGCTTCTCATGGCTTGCTCAGTCTGTTTGCTTGCTTGTTTTTTCCTTTTTATTTTTTTGTGATAGGGTATCAGTATGTAGCCAGCTTTGAACTAAAGGAGATCTGCCTGCCTCTGCCCCTTGAGGATTAAAGGCTGAGCCACCACACCTGGCTCAGCCTGCTTCTTGTATAATTTAGGACCACCTGCACAGGTGTGACACTGTTTACAGTGGTCTGGGTTCTCCAACATAGTTATTAATCAAGAAAATACTCCACAGACTTGCCTACAGGTAATATGATGGAAGCATTTTATCAGTTGAGGTACCTCTTCTCAGATTGACAGGAAACCATTCAGGACAGGCTTGTCCACTGCACCGACTCAAAGCAGTTTATGTACCTATATATCGTACACAAACATTGAGACTGTCTTTAGATTTTGGCTACTGTTAGTGAAATGTCTGTGAACCAAATAAAGTTGATTTAAGAGATAAAGGAGAAGTTGAGGCCAGATTTTGAGGTGATCTTTATATTTCATTAAGAAGGTATAACCTTTGCTGAGTGTTGGCGGTGCATGCCTTTAATCTCAGTACTTGGGAGGCAGAGGCAGACTCATCTCTGTGAGTTCAAGGCCAGCCTGGTTACACAGAGAAACCCTATCTCAAAACTCAACATAAATAAAATAAAAGAAGATATAATCTTATCCCACTGTCAGGAAGAGCTCTATGATCAGACGAGGCCTTTAAAAAGCTGGCTTTAGCAGCTGTGGAGATCACAAATTGTAGAAAAGATAAGCTGGGTGCAGGGAAACCTAGAAGGAGACTGCTTCATTAATTTCTTTCTTAGCTGCTAGTTCAATGTGTCCCCTAATGGCCAGGTTCTGTACTTATCATAGAGAATATAAAACCTACCAGATACCATGTTGGTCACATTGGCCTACTCCTTACCAAGATTTCTAGTTAAATAAAAGACATAAAACTGTCAGTTCAATAAAATATTTCATAAATGTTATGATTAAAACATTTAAAATTTAAATGATATGACACAAGAAAATGGTTCTGAGCTCATGGATAACTGAGAAATCTTAGGTTCCTGAGTATTGACATTGAGATGTTGTTAGGGGCTGAAGGGTGAGGTGGGGCATGAATTTAGGCAGTAGTGGTGGAAATGAAGAGGAAAGAATGGATTCTAAGTACTTTCTTGAAGTGGGGCTAAGAGAGTTTTATGATTCTAGAGAGCAAATCTGAAGTAAGCTGAGTAGCTGTTTCTTGAGTTAGCAGGGGCTTTTTGCAGGGGAGGATGTTTGGAGAGCACAGAGGAAAAACATTGTGTCTTTACTGAAGTGTTTGTGGCAAGACAAGATGTCTAAAAAATGCAATCAGATGTGGATCAGGTACCGATAAGGAAGGTGGACACCAGAGCCAGAGCTGGAAGTGCTCGCTGGGTGAGACTGAAAGCTCAGGGTTTCTAGTCTCAAGGATAGATAGTACATAGGATTGTGTCAATTGTTTTAGTTATAAACAGATTGACTTGGGATAATTTGACAAGAATGAGCTAGTCGGGCCTTGGAACCTCCAATGAGGACGAGGAAGTGGTAGGGAAGCCAGAAGCTAAAATGACCTATGTCTATGGGTCAGAAGTGTTGCCTCTGGCTGGATTAATCCTTGGATGGATCCTCTACCTTCAGAGTCCATGGGAGGCAATCTGACCTTTCTTGCATCATAAACCTAATCCATATGAGTTCCCCTGTGTGCTAGCAGTGTGTATATGTGTATTGTGATCAGCCCTGCATAAGTCTCGGCTACCCCTTGGTCAGTTGATTGATAAACTGATAAATTTCATAAAGTAAGAGAAAGAAATATCCCCAAAGAAGAAATGAAATGCTGCAAGACAAAAGATAGCATGCCCTTTGCCTGAATTTACTGTACCCCTACTTTTTTTTTATTGTACAGATAGTTTAAAGGATGCCCCCCCCAAAACTGATGCAATTAGTTCTCCATGGTGCTTCTTTAGAAAGGTAACCTACTGTCAAGCTTAGAACCTCTGAGTGTTAGCTGATCTTTTAATTATACTGTGACTTAGCTTGTTTGTTGTTTAAATTGTGGGTTAAATATTAAGTTGACCAACTAACATTGTGTCTATCTAGATAGAGAACAGAGTAGAGCAAGGAAATACCAAGAAGCCTTTACACAAAAGCAATGCCTAATGGTTGCCTTGTCAACTTTCACTTTGTCTTGCCACCAGAATTTATTGAGGACAGCAGTGCTTCCCAGCCAAGGGACTGTATTTTCTGACCTTCCTTGTTTGTAGTAAAAGGGGGGCTGTGTTCGGCCGCCAAGAAGTGGGGTCGTTTTCCCGGCTCCTGGCTCCCAGCTACCACCTAGCTTATGCCCGAAATAACCACACGACAATTATATTCATTTAAATACTGCCTTGCCCATTATCTCTAGCCTTTGCTTGGCTTGCTCTTGCATCTTATTTCAATCCATTTTAATAGTCTGTAAGTCACCACGAGGTAGTGGGCTTACCGGGAAGATTCAGCATGTCTGACCCTGGCGGCTTCATGGCGGGCTCTCTCTCTGATCCAGTCTTCTTCCCAGCATCCTGTTCTCTTTTCCCTGCCTATCTAAGTCTTGCCCTATCAAATGGCCAAGGCAGCTTCTTTATTAACCAATGAAAGCAAAGAAATACAGAAGAACCCTCCTATACCACTTGTTGCTAGGAGTGGCCATGTGATTACCTTTTGGCAAAATAAAATAAAGGATAAAGAAAACTTGATAGAAATACTCAAGGAGGTGGGGGGCTCTCCTACTAGCTCCTTCTCTCACCTGCTGTTTTGAATGCTGATGGAGCAGGGGCTCTGGAAGTATGTTTGGAGTGTCACATCTTGTGAATCCTGCACTGGATGGTAAGGATCATCCGTGCAATTTTCATATAGTTCTGTATGACCCCTTCCAGCCTACTTCTACATGAAAAAAAATTTCTTACTGCTGATACTGTTAGTTTGAATTTTAAACAGTAATACTGGCTCATAGCTAAATATGCACTAAGTGAGGATCTTGGGTTATCATTTCAAATGGCCATGACCTCAGCTAGCTAGGATTCTTTTTTTTTTTTTTTAAGTAGAAAGGGGGGAATATTTATTCAATGTGGCCAATGGGAAACAGGGAAAAGTAATGTCTAGCCAAGCCCCAACCCCTTCTTCAGAGTCCTGGAGTGAGATTTCAGCTTAAATAGAGGGCCAAAGATACATACTTCTATGTAGTTCATGTCATGGTATGTTCCTGGCCACCATCGACCTATCATTATCTGGGCTTCAGCGTCATCCTGTAAGACGGCCTGACAGGCTGTTAGAAGTGTGTGAAATCTTTTTCCTGGAGTCAAGTTTCCCTCTGGCTGGAGCCTTTTCCTTCTCCTAGCATGAGATTCCTGGGGAAATTCCCTTTTCTTTGAGGTCCTTTGCTTCAAGTCTGATAGTCAGATTGAGAGACACAAGTGTCTTTTGAGAAGAGCTTCATTTTTGCAAGGTCTGTTACAGTTGGTAGATTGCTTCTGCCCCAGTGGCTACCCCACACCCATGTACATATGGGCCACACTAAGTGGACTGAAAGGGATATTAATAATATATATATATATATTATTGAGCTATACATTTTCTCTGCTCCCCTCCCTGTCTCTCCCCTCCCCTTCAATCCTCTCCCATGGTTCCTATGCTCCCAATTTACTCAGGAGATCTTTTTACTACTTCCCATGTTGATTAGATCAATGTATGTCTCTCTTAGGGTTATCATCGTTGTCTAGGTTTTCTGGGATTGTGATTTGTAGGCTGGTTTTCTTTGCTTCATGTTTAAAAACCACTTATGAGTGAGTACATATGATAATGGTCTTTCTGGGTTACCTCACTCAATATGATGTTTTCTAGCTCCATACATTTGTCTGCAAATTTCAAGGTGTTGTTATTTTTCTCTGCTGTGTAATACTCCATTGTGTAAATGTACCACATTTTCTTTATCCATTCTTAAGTCAAGGGGCATTTAGGTTGTTTCCAGGTTCTGGCTATGACAAAGAATGCTGCTATGAACGTAGTTGAGGACATGTCCTTGTGAGACGATTGAGCATCCTTTGGATATATACCCTAAAGTGGTATTGCTAGCTAGGATTCTTTGCTTGGTGAGTTGATTCTTACCCTCATCATGGAGGGTTTAATCTTTTGTAGCCTAGCCCAGTTGTCTGTATATAGAAATTATAAAGCAGCATGACAGGAGAGTCATAAACACAGAATACATATCTCTTCTAAAGACAAATGGCTCTTTGTGCTCATTCTGAATTCAACTGTAACTAATGTATATGTGTATATATATATACACACACACACATACACATGTATATATATATGTGCGTGTGTGTTTTATATATAACTGAATATTATAACTTATAAATATATATGCATATATCTTTACATACGCATACACCTTCTTGATAACTCTTATGTCTCTAAGTCTCCCTTGCTTTTTTTCTGCCATGATGAACCAGATAGCAATCTTAGCTTCTTGTTCAAAGTAGCATTATTGAGTCTCTTAGTAGAAGTACTCTTTCTCTGGACACAAAACCTTTATTAGTCTTAGAGAAAGCAAAATCTAGAGAAATCATTAGTGGTGGTTGTGAGAAATGCTGTGTCCAATGCTAGTTCAACTCCTAAACTTCATTCCACTACATTAGCCCAACTTTCCAACAGGGCAGTTCCCTGTGGGAGCCTGGCCCATGCGGTTATGGGCTATTTTACCATAATTTGAGCCGGTTACTTTTGGAAGATGGGGAGAGTGTGTTTAAGAACACAGGAACCCAGATAATCATGGTTTCATTCATCTGAGGTACTGTTGAGTTGGATGTCTTGTGAGCACACAAGTAAGTCCACAGGCCATTGCATTGGCAGCAGTGTGATAAGGAAATCACTTATAAATACAATCAATGTTTCTTCTGAGGAGTTTGACAAATTGCTAACATCTCTATTGTGAGGAGTCACCAGACTGCTCCTTCTGAGTAAATGGGTCATCTGGACTTTACATTTTGGGGATACTTAGCCAAGTTAGCCTTGTTGGAAAGACATCCCTGTTAGTGAGGACATGGTTAGCCTTCCAGTCACCAGTACTGCCACCTCATGAAGGGCTGAATTGACCAGGCCTTGAGAATAGCCATTCTTTCTTTTCTAGTTAGGTAGTTTTATAGTCACATGGAACACATATTTTCAAATGTCGAGAGGTTTACCCAAATTGTCCTTCTCAAAACCATCTTGTCACTGACTGTCCAGACATGCCCATCTCAGTTCTTGTCATTCAGCACCAGCCTATTAGACATGTCCAAAATTGCCATGTAAATCCTAACCCCAGACTACTTAAAGAAGCATAGCGAATAAGTATGTACAACTAACTCTCTGTCTTCCACATAGGAAAGATTTGTCCTCATACCTAATTCTTGGGAGCCCCTTGAATGGAGTTGTGCAGGAGCCATTTTATCCCACTCAAACTTGGTAGTAGAGGGAACTCATGAAGCTGTAGGAACAGATTGAGAGCGAGATGGACATAGCAGGAGGACACCAGCGATTTGATTTACAGCTCAGTTGGGCCTTGAGAATCCATTTGGGCCTGCTAGAATTTCAAATTAAATGCATCCAGTAATAACGAGATGAGCAGTCTGACTGTATGGTCTCTTAATGTTTGAGTCAGTTTTCACTGGAGTCCAGTAGAAAGCCAGGAGCTGTTTCTCAAAAGGAAATAGTTACTTCAGCTGTTTGCTAAATGGTGGTTGGCTTGTTCCAAAGCCTTAGAGGCTAAACTATTTTCCTTGAGGTTCATAATCATTTTATGTCAAAACATTCAAAAAATTGTCCAACAGGGAAGTGGGGAAAGGAGGATTTTACATACCCAGGATGTTACCCCCAGAGCCTGCCAGTGCATTTACCAGGGTGTTACCCCCAGAGCCTGCCAGTGCATTTAGCCTTTTTTTTTTTTTTTTTTTTTTTGAGACAGGGTTTCTCTGTGTAACAGCCCTGGCCGTTCTGGAACTAGCTCTGTAGACCAAGCTGGCCTTGAACTCACAGAGATTCGTCTGCCTCTGCCTCCTGAGTGCTGGAATTAAAGGCATGCCCCTAGTGCATTTATCTTTTAATAGTTTACTCTTCTTTAGGAATTCTAAATACAGTGGAATGCAGTGAAATAAAGAAAGTTTGATGGGCTTCTATTTTGTGTATCTTGATAAAATAGTCCTTCCCTCTGACCTAGAGGCCTACTGCAGGAATTATGACAGCATATTAGACTGTCTGAAATTTAGGATAACTGTATGGGGCTCTTTTGTTGACTAGTGTGAAAGGAGACTGACTCAGAACACGCCCCCTCCATCCTGCTTCACATACATCCCTTACTAGTCCAACTAATGGACCTGCACTGTGAATGGTTTTAAAAGAATATTTTTATTTATTCTTTG
>JAQHUG010000179.1:3096165-3121883 GCA_028555095.1 Dicrostonyx torquatus
GATAGAGGACATTTCAGCTATTAGCCACCCGGTCCTGATTGTAGGAGCTTGATATGGTCTGGCCCAACAGATCACCAGGTGTTAATCACCTCTAACTCCCAGCTTTCTGGATGGCAGAACAGGTTTTATGTCCATTCCTTTGAGAGGTCAGTCCTGTGTGTTAACTTTCCTGTTTTCTATGGAGATCTTTGGGCACAAGGACCTTCGTGCTGTGTTCCCAACAGATTACTATTATTATTTATTTTGTTTTGTTTTTTTACTAGGTTATGGTTCATTTGGGGAAGCACATTCCAAAATATACAGCCCTCTCCTTCATTCTAGGAACTTCTTCAGGGGTCTTGGGTTTGGGTGAGAGTTTTTGATTCTCTCATATCTCAGATAAGTTCATTGGATTTGAGTTGCTTTAGTTAATTAAATCAAAACCAATCTTAGTAGGCTGCTTGTTGCTTGAAGTACTATAATCCTTACATTAATTCTTTGTTTAGATTTTAACAAATTAGAATTCAGACATTTTTCTGATCTTGATTATTGCTGCTATATTAACAGTTGGTCTCCATTGTTACTGAGGTACGAGATTGCTTTGTACTGTTTCGCAGGAGTTAGAATCTTCTCCAACACCTTAGAAGAGATGTCGCTCAGTGGAGTGCTTGTCTAGCGTGGACAAAGCCCTGGGGTTCGTTAGGGTTCATACCAGTACCACCTCCTGCCTGATGTGGTCATGGCACTCCTGGTAATTCCAGCACTCAGGAGGTGGAGGCAGGAGGATCAGAAGTTCAAGATAATCCTCAGATGTAGAGTTCAAGACCAGGGTATATTGCCGGGCAGTGGTGCTTCACAGCTTTAATTCCAGCACATGGGAGGCAGAGGCAGGTGGATCTCAGTGAATTTGAGGCCAGCCTGGTCTACAAAGCGAGTTCCAGAAGAGACAGGGCTGTTACACAGAGAAACCCTGTCTTGAAAAACCAAAATAAATAAGTAAAAAATAAAATTAAAAAGACTAGTGTACCATGTGAGATCTGTCTCAAAGAAAACAAGGAAAAAACAAAACGTCTTAGCAGCTCATTCGCTCCAGCAAATACTCATTTGTGCTTGTGGTGTCAGGAAGGGTTGAGTGAATGCTCTTCTACAAACAGCTCCTGGAGGGGCTTTCCAGAGTGGGTCCTATGAGCCTTTCAGAGACCACACATGACACAGGCTCTAGAAGTGAGGTGTCCTTCTGCAGTGAAGCTGGCTTTGCTTCCTCTGTGACTCACCCAGGCTTTCATAGGCTTTCTGGTTTTCTGTTTTCATGTACTGAAACTTCATTTAACAAACACTTAGAAATAGCTTTAAACAGTATTATTCTTCCAGAATCTCTTTGAATGTTCTTTCATTGACTTCAAAGATTTTTTTCTTAAAGCAAATTGAATGGTTTTATTTCCAGTACTGTGAGTGAAGAGATAGGTCTGATGAATAGTACGTTATACTCTAACATTTTGAATTTGCCAGACATTGGTAATTTGTATGAACATAGTTTTGATAGTGTTTATAATAATTATTATAAGGAATTTGTGACATGATTTCTGTCAGATTGTTAAGTATCACCAAATCAAATTTGTTCTTGGAATAAGAATGTCATTCTGAATCTTCTGCTTTGTAGACTTTCCTCTCTAACTTCAGGCCATTTCTTACTCCGTTCTTTTCTCATCTTTCTTAGGCTTCCTCTTCATTATTAGTTAAGTCATGATTCAAGATGTCAGGATAACAGAAAGACAATTATCATATGTACTCATTCATAAGTGGTTTTTAAACATAAAGCAAAGAAAATCAGCCTACAAATCACAATCCCAGAGAACTTAGACAACAATGAGGACACTAAGAGAGACATACATGGATATAATCTACATGGGAAGTAGAAAAAGACAAGATCTCTTGGGTAAATTGGGAGCATGGGGACCTGGGGAGAGGGTTGAAGGGGAGGAGAGAGGCAGGGAGGGGAGCAGAGAAAAATGTAGAGTTCAATAAAAATCAATAAAAAAATTTCTAAATGAAAAAAAAATGATGTCAGGGTAAGGACTGCTGTATTCCAAGGTTCCCCGTCACTACTTGAGGACGAAGGAGAGGTAAGGCAGTGTAGCATAAATTTTTATTGGTTTTACTAGTAAAACTCAGAGTCACATATCAAGATAAATGCTGAAAGATCAGAGAGACAAAGGCACAAACCACAGCCACCTCTTACCTCAGCAACTTCTCAGCCAGAAAGGGGCCAAGCTCCGGTCTCAGCCCTGCCATATCATTTCCTCTTTCCTCCTCCCAGGTGCTGGGATTAAAGGTGTGCACCACCACTGCTGGCCTCTATGATTTACTAGTGGCTAGCTCTGCGCTCTGATCTCCAGACAAG
Source organism: Dicrostonyx torquatus (assembly GCA_028555095.1). Classification (NCBI taxonomy): domain Eukaryota; kingdom Metazoa; phylum Chordata; class Mammalia; order Rodentia; family Cricetidae; genus Dicrostonyx; species Dicrostonyx torquatus. The sequence continues at coordinate 3,098,546 of JAQHUG010000179.1, forward strand.
CTTTATGTGTTAGAGCACAAACAAAATGTCACTGCAGGGCAGATCTTCCCTGGAAAGCTGCTTTATGCTTAGATGATGTCTGCAATGGTTACTAGTTGACCATCTGACAGAATCTAGAATCACCTAAAACATAAACCTCTGGGCACACCTGTGAGAGATTGTTTAGAGTGGGTTAGCCTGTGATCGAGCCTGTGGTTAGGCCTGTAAGGGATTATCTAGAGTGGGTTAGTCTCTGGTCAGGCCTGTGAGGGATTATCTTGATTTAAGTGGGAAGAAAGACTCACCCTAAATATGGGCAGCACCATTCCTGTGGTCCGGGGTCCTGAACTAAACCAGGAGAATGTGAACTGAGCATGTGTATCCGCCACTCTCTTTCTGGACTGTGGATGTCATGTGACCAGCTACCTCAAGCTCCTGCCACCCTATTTCCCTACTATGCTTAATGTGGCCTTGACTTGTGAGCAAAATAACCCATTTGTTCAGTCCTTAAATTGCTTTTGTTAGCTACTTTATCCCACGGAGTGTAAGGTACTAAGACAGTGTCTCAGTTAGAAATTTAGGAATTGTGACAGAGGGCTTACACAGTGCCATTGGCACCTAGAGGTATCACTCCCTGTGGTGTGGTGGTATTTCTGGGGAGGTGTGAACAGAAATCTACTTACCCCAGACAAGGAACTGATGACAAACCACGTAAGGGTACCACCAGAGCCCAACTGGTGAGCCAGTTAGTTTATTAGGTTACTCACAGGAATATGGGTGAGGGATTACTTACAGGAGCAGCAATGACTCAAAGAGAGTTGGATCCCCAAAGCCACCACAGCATAAATGCTGGCTCACAAAAGCCTCAGACCTGTAGCACACTGTATAGACCGAAGGCGGCTCAACAAGTTGGAGAGTCCTTTTCAGGCTGGTCTGGGAGTCTCAACAGTCCTTACTACTTCCATGTGCTTGGAGAGGGAGGCTGTCTAGTGAGTCTGTCAGATTCAGGAACTTCTGGAACTGTCATTGAGTTGTTCACGGAGTTTTAAGGGGCTACCCTATAGGATGAAAGTTTCACCAGTCTCTATGACCCTTGTGTCCTAATGAGATTTCTTCTAAGATGGATTGGGAGGAAACTGCTGTGTAACACTCCACGGCAATGCTCCATTTTGTGTCCATTTTTTTCAATGGTGGAAGTCCAGGTGATCCTTCAATAAGTTGCTTTTCTGGTCTGTACCACCATATAGACAAGTGGCCATTGAATAAGACTGTTGTCTTATGGTTTTTTATTTGGGCCTTGATATCTTCTGATATCAAGGTGCTAACTCCTAAACATGCCCTGAAGGAGCTTGCAGCTCCAGGGACCCTTGGCCTGGGCTGTTTTATGCTGTTATATGTTCAAAAGGAATGTTGTTTAGTTTCTCAGAACAAATTTTATGATTATATATATGTATATATGTATATATACATACACATATATATTAAAATCATTTTATGTATTCTTTTTCATTATTTTCTCACCTTTTGTAGGGATGACTACATGACAACAGAGTATTCATGACATGGTTTTATGAATCTGAGTGAGTGTATGAAAGTTGGTGTCCTAGACGTAGTCCTTAATCTAACTTTGCAGATTCTTAACATTATGCCTAGTCAGCCTAGCGATCACACTGGGAATGAAGCTGGTACATCTTTCATGGTTTTACTGTTTCAGCAAATAAATTTTCTATATATTTGTTTGTGAATGTTTGCTAGAATAATGATGTCTTTGTTATATTGAATTTTGTTCCAACGAGGATAGCCTGGGACTTTGATGGTTTAATTTCTCCCAAATTATGTTTCTTGCTGTCTGTGTCTATTACCTAGTGAAATTTCCAGTAGATCTTATCTTGCCACCTGTTTGCTCCTTCTGCCCTGTTCATTCAGCACCAAATTGGTAATGCATCCTGATTTTAATTTATACTTGAAATTCAAATTTTAGTTTAACTTAATTATAGCAAATGTATACTATCTACAAAGAACACTGCAATTTGGGGGGCAGGCCTATATAATGTTGTACATAAATACATGGGCTTGTACACCTACTAAAACTTAAATTTTAATACTGCTATTTCCTAGTTCTGTGATGTGCAGAGTTCTTTGTGCCTGTTTCCTCACTTGCAGAAGGGATGATATTTTATTATGGTCTCACAGGATTGTAATGAGGCTCATATTATGACATATTATAAAAGCTTTGCTTACGCGTTTAACCAATACAGCTGCCATTATTAGCTATTATTTGTGTCTAATGATTTCTAATGGTCTCAGATTAGTCATCATCCTCCAACACCTTTCCTTGAAGGATAGTTAGGAGCTCAAAGAAATATTATAGATGAAAATTATCTGAGAGGTATACTGTGTTGTATAAATATGAGGTGTAAATGAGATTATGACAAGTATTAGAAACAGTGGCAGTTAAAACTGTAGGAAAGAGCATAGTTTGAAGTAGGCAGATCTGACTTGGGATTTGAGAAGCTTCAGATTGGCTTAGCTTACTTACTGCCTGTTTAGACAAGCTAGCCACTCAGAGCTTCAGTTTTCTTATCAGCAAGATGGAAATAATAATTCCTATTCTGAGGCCTACTAAAACTACCTTGAAGGCTTACTGAAAGAAAAATTCAAGTGGTAGACCACAACATAGTTCCTTTTCTCCTTCCTAACTAGATACTAGCCATCCTTTCTGAAACAAATTAGTAGTCCATCGAATAAAGTGGGATTTACTAATGAATCAGGAAGCTGAGGACAGTAAGGATGGTGACTAGAATGTGGCTCGCAATTCGATTTGAGAACCGTTTTAACCCCAGCACCAGTGAACATAATGCACTTTAGGGTTTGTAAATTCTGGGTTGGGATGGTAAGTAAGGTGTTGCCATGAGAGGTGAGGAGTACATCTCATGGTGCTTTCTTCCTGAATTTGGCATATTCTTTTATTCTTGGTGTATTAAGCTGCTGTTTGCTAAGGTGCCATTGCTGCTACTGGAGCCATGTGGTACTTAGATTCTCATTAGTTAGGAGGAGTATTTGTTGTTGCCTGTCTCTTTAAGTGACTGTCAGATCAGAGTTGTACCAGTGTCCATTTAGCAACGTTTCCTACAGATAGTTGGTTTTCTGTTCCATGCATGGAGCTCCATTAAAGACTTCAGGAGCACTCATGTTCTGGAGGACACAGAGTAGATTTCTGGACCACCCGTGTTTTGGAGGATACAGGTAGGTTTCAGGAGCACCTTTTTTTCTGGAGGATACAGGTAGACTTTTGCAGTGATTTCTTCCTGCCTATCTTTATCTGCCACTCTCCAGTTTCCACTTAAGCTGGAGTAGCAAGAAATAAGCCTACATTCCCATTTCGGAAGCGCTGCTTAGCCACACGGTGGAACACAAGTGTTCCCGCTTTCCTTAAGCAGTGTCTGGTTGCTCCAGGTCAAATTGCTTATCCCCTGTCTTCTCAGAAATTAGCAACTGTGACATCAGTGACTTGCATTCCCTTGTGGCCTCCATCTGTTGTCTCAAGAGGTGGCTGTTTCCACTAGTCTAGTAAATGTCCATCAGATAACCATTTGAGCAGCTGCTTCTCTTTTTTTAATTTTTAAAATTTTTTCTTTTTGGACATGATCTCTGTATAGTCCTAGCTGGCATGGAACTCACTATGTAGACCAGGGTGGCCTGGAAGTCATCAAGCTCCATCTGCCTCTGCCAACTAAGTGATGGGACTAAAGGGGTGTGCCACTTTGCCCAGCTTTTGAGCTGCTCCCTATATTTTGTATTATGAATTTAAGTGTTCTTGTCTCTCTGAGTGTTCAAGATGTGAAGTGAGGATGCTGTAGGACTTCTAGAATGAAATTCTGGATTTCCCTGGATCTTCTGGTAGGAGCTATGACCAACCGTGCTGAAAGCATAGGAGCCAAAATTTTTAAGTTGTTTCTGTGAAAGGAACCCAGGAATGGGTGGGCAGACTTCCTGCTGCTGGTGTGGGCAACACAGTGATGGTCACAGTTAAGGAAGACAAACCAGAACTAAGAGAGAGGTCCATCCAGTAGTGTCAGCAACAGAAGTCATTCTGAAGAAAAGATGGGTGTGTCTTTATTCTGAAGGTAATGCAAGGGTCACAGTAAACAGTAAGGCCAGATGAAAGGTTCTGCCAACACAGGTCCAGTTGCAAAGGAGTGTGACTAATGCAAGCAGCATTGCATGATTCTTCAGTGTATTCTTAAAATATAATATCCATTGCTCGAAAAAAGAGAAAGAAAGAAAAAGTGTCTCCTAGGCTAGAGAGGTGATTCTGTGGTTCAGAGCACCTACTGCTTTTGTAGAGGTCCAGGGTTCACTTCCCAGCGCTCACATGGCAGCTCACAACTATCTATAATTCCAGTTCCAGGCAATTCTGCTTGCACCTACATACACTCAGGCATACACACATATGCATAAAATAAACAGTATTGAGAATAAGTGTTCCCAAGAATGTGAACTCGAAATAGGTGATTTCTTCTTTGTATTCCCATTGCCCCACCTATAATCAGTGCAGAAAACCCTCAGTAAGTACACACAGAATTGAAGTGGGTGGAATAAAACTTTTCCTAACTGGAAGTTCTTGCCTCTTTCCTGCCCTTTGCCTTAGTCATTACTTTAATTAGATTGTGGTGTTCCCTCTTACATACACTTCATGGATTAAAGATAGGATCAACACTTCCTGGAAACAAACCAAGAGAAAATGCAATTAAATTCCAGCAGGGTTAATTAAAATTAGGTGGGGAACTTTGCCTGGTCATAGAACTTGTTAAAAATGGATTGCTACAAGGTGCAGTTGCATAGTTTTATTTTGAAATCTTCCAGGCAGTTGGCATGCACCTTGAAGATAGAAGCAAAGGTAAATGTAAAATTTTGTCTGAGTCTGTACAATGTACCAGTCAACACTCCGAATGTTTCAGAAAACTATGATTATATTCAGTATATAGCATGAAAATACATTAGTTTTAGGACATTGGAGATTTAGTTATAATTGGAGAACAAATTCTAATCAACAGGTGCACAACCTCCACAAATATGTAGGATTTGTCATTCCAAAATTTACTCTCTTATTAGAAGCAGCTGTTTCTGAATACTGCTTCATACCATTGGTCAATTCATTACAATTGTTTCATGTGGTTGTGATTTGTAAAATAATTTTGATTGTATGCTAACCACAGATCATATTTTAAATAACAATGCAATGGAAATCCTTAAATTTTGGCATCTTACCTGGGTTGTCATAAGTTTAAATTCTGGAACCTCCCAGTAATACTACAAGAATAGACTCATTTAAGACAGATGGCAAACATTTCTAATAGGGAGGGTTCTTTTGTTTTTTTCCCCCCTCCTTGTTCCTACCACTTAACCAGAACCCTAAACACAGCATCTGGAGTTAAACAACTATTAAAAGTCTGGGTCCTTATTCAGAAACCTCTTTCTGGTAGTGGGAAAAAAAAGTTTGGATAGATAGGATTTGTATAATTGATTTTTTAAAAATGTCTGTATTCATACAAACTCGCTCATCATGTATATGCAGGTGGGGACGATTGGGAACCAAAGCTAGTGGGGTTGTAGATGTGCCTTGAGAGTGACATGTAACCCATTAGCCCACAGGCATCTCTCCCTGGCTTTTCTAGCTGTACTCTAGTACAGCAGCTACTTTCTTGTTAAGTAATGGTTTTATTTTGAAAGTCGTGTGGTATAAAGTCATTTAATTCTCTTTTACACAAATAGGAAGCATGTGCTTCAAATGTCCTACTTTTATTCCCTTTCCTTTGTAGTTTTTTTTTTTTTGTGAGGCAGGATATGTAGAAAGGTAATAGCTAAGCTCTGCAAATAATACTGGTGTCAAAGAATAGAATTGAAAAATATGCTTATGTCACAAGTCAGCAAAAGTTTAGTGGTCTCTCGGCTGTTTAATCTAATCAGGGGATGTTTGAAGTAGAAAAAGTTTCTCAGAGATAACTATCTCAAGGTTTCTATTGCTGTGAAGAGATACCATAACCATGACAACTCTTATAAAGGAAAATACTTAATTGAGGCTGGCTTACAGTCTTGAGGTTTAGTCCATTAGTGTCATGGTGGGAAGCATGGTGGTGTGCAGGCAGACATGGTGCTGGAGAAGAAGCCGGGAGTTCTATATCTGAATCGGCAGGCAGCAGGACAAGAATGCCATATTGGACCTGGCTTGAGCATCTGAGAACTCAAAGCCCTATACCAGTGACATACTTTCTCTAATAAGGCCACACCTCCTAATACTACCACCCCTGTGGGGACCATTTTTATTTAAACCATGACAACTTAGCATATTCTTGAGGCAACTAGATGTATGCGTGTGAAAACTTGATATTGGATCAGAAGGAATCATGATTGTTAGTAATTGCTAAGGGAGTCTAACCACGTGGCTCAGATGATCAGGATCCATCACCGTGGGCTAGCTAAATCAGTGGCCGAGGGAAGAAAAGTATGTTAAGTTGCTTGAAAACTGTTAGTTTAGATAGATGGACCATGAGTAGCAGCGGCCTCTGTCTTCCCTCTAATTAGAAAGCCAACTGTGAAAGCTAGGAAGAGCAGAGTTAGTATTATGCTAATTCTGAGTTAAAAAAAAAAAAAAACCAGAGACCTTTATCTCAGGAAGCTCCAGAAACCTTTTGGTGGTTTCAGCATATTATAAATTATCTTCATTAGGATCAGAGAACAAAAACACATTTTAAAAATGCTGTAAACACAGGTGGATCCTGTTCCAAATGCTCGCACTGAACAAAGCAGTATTTTATTATTAAACTGACACTCCAAGTAGTTTACCTGAGGAAGGAATGTACATGAAGAAACCATGTCTTTACTGGAGAAACCTGACCTTTGAACTGAACAAGCCTTGGAAACGACTGTCAAATAAGCTTTTGAAGATTCTGCTCTTGATTCTTACCAGTCTAAAGAGGAAAAGGTTTCTTATGTTCTTTTCTCAGAACTGGCATGATTATTTTTCTCAAGATCACGTGAAGGGAGATATATTACCATTCTAACCATTGTTTTCTTTTGGCCATTTTCCTTTTCAGCTTTTCAAGAGTACACTTGCTAGTGTATTATTAACATATTAACCATTAGCCTATCTATATAAAACTACAGTAATTAAAACAGCATGATAATTGCATAAAATGGACAGACATATAGACCAATAAAATGGAATGGAAAGTCTGAGCTTAAACCCAGGGCGTTCTCCAGCATATTGTCAATAGAAGTACAAGCGCGCACACACTGGACGAAGGACAAACTTGTTAATCAGTGGTCCCTTGGAAAACTAGATCTCTGTAAGCAGCAAAGTGAAAGCAGACCCATTTCATCTGATACAATCAACTTGAAATGGATTATAGATCTATTTGTAAGAAATTGTAAAATTTCAAGAAGAATATATAGGGAATACTTTAGGATACTGACATGAACAAGTGTTTGTGGGCATAAAATCCCCAAAGCATAGAAAAAAAAGCAAAAAGCAGACAGGTGGATCTCATCAAATTAAAAACTTGTACATTGTAGAAGACAATGGCAAGAGAGACAATCAATAGAATGGAAGAAAATATACACCTGAAAAGGAGCTAATAACCAGAATATAATAACTCATTAGATCATTTCCACAACCCAATACAAATGGAAACTGAATGGATTAATAATTTTAAGTAGTAAGTTCTCAAAGAAGACATACAAAGAGTCATGACAAAATGCTCAGCTTTACCAATCACCTGAGAAATACAACTAAAACCACAGTGAGACCTCACCCAACTTTAGTAAGAATGGATGTTACCAAAAAAAAAAAAAAATACTGTGATGGTTTGAATAAGAATAGTCCTCCTAGGTTCATCTATCTAAATGCTTAGTCATTTGGGAATGGCACTATTTGGCAAGAATTAGGAGGTGTGTCCTTGTTAGGGTAGGAGTTGCCTTGTTGGAGGAATTATAATCACTGACTTTGAGGTTTCAAAAAGTCCACACTAGGCCCAGTGTCTTTTTTCCTCGGCTTGTGGATCAGGATGTAAGTCTCAGCACCACACCTGCCTGCCATCATGCTCCATGCCACGATGATGGTGGACTTACCTCTGAAACTGTAAAAGAGTTGCTGTGATCATAGTGCCTCTTCACAGCAATACAACAGTGGCTAAGACACATAGCAAGTGAGGATGTGGAGAAAGGGGAACCCTTGTATATTTTTGTGGGAATGTAAATTAGTAGTGCCATTGTGGGAAATGCTGTGGAAGCTTCTCAAAACCTTAAAAATACATCTGTGATTTAGTGCATCAATCCCACTACAGCGGGGAAAACCCCTGTATCAGGAACTGAAGTTAGCCTGTTAAGACATCAGTACATGCACTATTTATAGTTGCCAAGAAATGGGCTATCTTAATTGTCTATCTACCAATGAATAATATACACAGCAGAATACTATTCAGCCATTAAAAGGATGAAATCCTGTTGACGATATGTATGGAACTGGAAGCCAGTATGTTACATGAAATAAATCTGGTATAAAAGACAAATCCTACAAGACTTATGGAATGTAAAAAAGGTGATCTAATAGAAGTTGAAAATAGAGTGGTAGTTCCTACAGTTGAGGAGAGAAACAGAACTGAGAAGTAAGGAAGATCGACCATCAGGAGCTAAGCTGTCATTTAATAGGAGAAAAAAAAAATAAAAACAAAAAACAAAATAAAAAACCAAAAACTGTTTTTGGGTTTGGTGAGATATCTAAATAGATAAAGGCACTTGCCATGCAAGCCTTACAACCTGAATTCAATCCCTAGAACCTAAGTAAAGATGGATGAAAAGAACCAACTCACAAAGTTGTCCTCTGACCTCCACATATGAGCTATGGCATGTGCATGCGCGCGTGCGCACACACACACATACATACACGCACACACAAATAAAAAATTTAAATAGAAGGCCTGATGTTCTGCATAGTTGTATGACTGTGGCAATAGCATGTGCTTTTCAAAAGCTAGAAGAAAGGATTTTGGATGTTTTCAGTATAAGCAAATGATAAATTTGTTTGATAAGATGCATAAGGTCACCCTCTTTGAACATTATATAAACATGTTGAAACATCACATGGGAACCCATAAGTATGTACTTTTTTATGTATCAGCTGAAAACTGGCACATCTCCCTCCGCCTTTGCCTGTGTAGAACTAGCTCTGGCTGAGGCTAGAAGGAGGTGCTACTTTGTTGGAATGAGCCTTGAAACATCTAATTTAGCAGTGAATAGGAGGAGGGGGCTTAGAAAATAGGAAGTGGTTCTAATGTTAAACAAAGACTTGACATCATTTAAAATCTCTGTAGGCAAAAAAATTCCTTTAGTGCTGTCAATGCAGGGCTGTTAACAGTGTTTAGGACATTGTCGCCTTTCTGGAGAGCAAAGGGGTAAATGGGTAAATTCTCAAGGACCCTTTGTTCTTGTTTTCTTTTTCTCCTCTGCTGTCAGGGACTTGAGTTTAGGTTTCTACAGCAACCATAGTGTGGACTACATAATACCAATGCTCCCGTGCATGTGGTGTTAACTCAGAGGCCTGACACACTACATCTAGCAGAGTTGCAGTTGCTATGGAGATCAATCTTTGGACACACTCAGTTGATAATGATGCCTTTTATATGTGGGTTTTGCTGCTGCAAAAGAATATGAGATGCTGCTGCAGGTTGACCAAGAGATGCATGTGACTGTCACTAATTATTCTGTAGCTCTACTCTCACATTTGAAAACATTTGCTTATTAACATAGTACAATTCATGCAACTTCTGTAAATGTGGGGGTACGATACCTGAAAAAGAGGGAAACTATGGCTCTTAAAAACACATCAGGCCAGGTGTGTCATCTCATACCTCTAATCTAAGCACTTGGGAAGCTGAAGCAGGAGAATTGCTGTGAGTTTGTACCTGGCCTTGCCTATATAGTGAGATTCTGTTTCAAAAGTCAAAACAAAACAAAACAAAAGTACAAGAAAAAAATATATTGTCAAGTTGGGCATAGTGATGCAAGCCTGGAATCCAAGGAGCAAGAAGGAAGAAACTGACCGAGTTTGAGGCCAGTCTGGGCCGTATGTCAAGTTCAAGGCTAGTTTGAGCTACACAGATATCCTTTTCTTAAAGAGATAGGGCTATATAGCTCAGTAGTCCCATGTGTTTCAGAAGAAGCCTTGGATTTGATCCCTAGGAACACACACACACTTGCACGCACACACACATATTTGCACAGAATTAAGAAAATGTTTTCAAGCAGGACCCCTACTTTCTGCCCAGCCTTCTGGAAGCTGAGGTAGGAAGACAGTGAGATTTGTGGCTAACCTGAGCTACCAGAATAAGAGCCTGCTTTTAAGAAAGTAAAAGAGCTTATTGTCAGGGTTAGAGCCCACTATTGCAAAAGCATTGCAAAAGCATTGCAAAAGATAAGTCTAATTCTGTATAATTCTAGTCATTTTCTAGTGAGGTCAGTTGTTAGTAAAGAGTGAGGAAAACACAGCTACTCCTGAGCTGCTCTGTTTGGATGTAGCTCCTTGGGCTACATGAACCTTTTCCCTTGGAGGACTTCTCTCTGACTAGTATTTTGACAGCCAGGAAGGAAACGCAGTGACATCATCATCATTACCTTTCCTTTGATACAGTGTTTAAACTAGAGCACAATTCCCAGCCCAAAATTTTAAGCTAATATAAACAACCACTGGGTGGCTTTATTTGATGTTTGCTTTTGAAGAATCTTGTTCAGTTGATTTTTGGTTTGTACTTTGGGCTGGTGACACTGCTCTTCTGTGAACTGCTACTGAATTCAGCAGTCTACAACCCTGGCTGCATGCTAACATGTACAGCCCTTTTCAAACATCAGTATCTGAGCTTAAAACTAAGTCCGGATCTCAGGACTGGTGAAAGGTATGGCATTGCCGTTCTGTCTTCCCTCTGGTCTCCTGATACTCATGCTTACGCAGGATTGCGCACCATGGAAGCACAGGAGGTTAGATCTCTACTTACAGATCTTAGCTCAGCCTTTGTTTTCCAGCGAACTGACTGATAAATGCAGTGTGAAATACAGTTGGGTGGAGGTGGTGCACACCTTTAATCCCAGCACTTGGAAGGCAGAGGCAGGCAGATCTCTAAGTTGAGGACAGCCTGGTCTACATTGTGACTTCCAAGACAGGCAGGGCTACACAGAGAGACTGTCTTGAAACGCAAGAAAGCAAAAGTAATATGGACTATTATAGGAAGTTTAAAAGTGTCAGTCTAACGATATGTAGTTTCCTACTGCTGTTATATTTAGTTACCATAAGCTTATTGGTTGAAAATACCTCTTTATTAGACATTTGCTATCTTGTGTTCTGGAGGCCAGAAGCCTGAAATGAATCTGAAGGCCAATGTTATGCTGTAGGCAGAATTGTATTCTTCTGGAGCAATCTGTTCCTTGCCTTTCCATCTCCAAGAGGCCCTCTGCATTCCTTGCCTGCTGGCTCTGTCACATTGCCATGGGGCGCTGCCATCCTGCCTCCCTCTCACAACCTTTGTGATAACACTGGGGCAACTGAGATTTTCCAAGATAAATCTCCCTAGTGAAATTCCTGTTTTGCAATGTTTAATACTGGGACCATGGCTTAAGTTAGTTTCTTATCCTTAATGCCCTGGTTCCAGTCTTCAAGAATAAGTTATTTTTGCCATGCAAAGTGCTATCCATAGGCTGGAGGTTAGGAAGTAGACATCTGGGAGGTGATTGTTTAGCTTCCGCACTACCTGAGCAAAATTGGCACCACTTTGATAGTTTTCCTTCCTAGTCCTCTCAAATATGCACATTTGCTTTGCATGTAATTGTTGCATAGCATGCATAACTCGGCTCAGCTGGGGTTTGTGTTTCAGACCCTTATTATTGAGGAGTCAAGCTATGACAAGTGTTTCTGTTTATTAGAGTCCATGGTGTGTAGTACTGACCTAAAATGATAAGCATTTGTATAGTGTTTAATTCAGAATGTCAGATTGCAGTTTCGAAAGGTTCCCACTATGTGACAGCACTATCAGTAACGTAGCAGAATGTCTATGGTGCTAGGTTTTTGACAGACAATATTGATCATTATTTTAAAGACTTTCACTATTTTTAAAAAATTTGTCTTGACCTAAGTATGTTTTTGAATAGGTTTCTATTTATCTTTTTTTGATATTTTTAACTCATCATTGTTCTCAAGTTCTCAGTTATCTTATTGCTAATCTTTACCGGATATTTATATAGTGAAATTGTCTTATACACTCTAAGCATTTTTTAATACAAACTTTTTGTTGAAATTCTGCTGGGTCTCTTTATGATTGTTCCATTATTTGTACACGTAGGCTTTTCCACTAAAAAGGTTTATTCTGGATATGCAGCTGTTTTCTGCCCTTTGAGGTTTAGTTATGCCCTTATCAGATTGCTAGTAGGCTACAAAGTGTGAGACCTTGTGGTATAATTTAGTGTTGGAAAAGTTTTCTCAAAGAACTGGAGAAATCCAGCAGTTTTTTCCCGGACATAAGATGTCTGTGGCCTTCTCCTTGGAAGCTTATTCCCCATGCTGTCATATTGTGTATTCAAGCAGATAATTGAGAATTATAGTAAGCCATCTTGGTCCACGATAAACAGACAGAATGCACTTTAATTACACTCTTGCTTTATTATCTGATGAAAGTACCTTGCTAACAAATCAACCCGGATATGACTTGCTGGATAGCCTTTGCATTTAGAGGAATAATCAGTCTGTAATCATAAACGACATGAACCATTCATCCTCTGGGTTGTTATGTTTTTATTACCCTCAAGTGCCTCTACTGAGTCGGGTGTCTTTCCTGTTTGTTTCCCATGCTGTAGGCTTCCGCCCTCCAGCTGTAAGGTGGTACACTGTGTTTATGTTCTATTTTCTCCTTGAAGTAAGGGTTAGGTACAATGGTAGGAACAGAGTTTTGTAGTTTTACCATAGGAATAAGCTGCATTTCCCTCCAGGAACAGTAAGTAGAATCAGGTGTCACCATAGTGAACTGATGCTGTAAGAACTATCAAGAGCTCTGCCACTGTAAGGAAATAAAAATGTTGCCCACAATAGCCACATGCTTAGTATTCTGTTCTTTCCTTCTTGGTCCAAAAACAGGGCATGCGCATTAGACTGCAAACTATCCTCTCTACTCCTTAGATCTGAGACAGCTGTCTGCAGAAAGTGCATACCTGAGATAGAGTCCAGGTCTTTGGTGCTCTTTTTTAATAATTCTACCACTTAAGACTAATGGCATGATGAACAACCTTTGGTGCTAATTCCACAGAGGGATGTAGAAGCTTGAATATTGCATTTTTACCGTTGAGTTACTACTTTGTTATGTGGGCATTAGAGCAAGTCTAAAGGATGTGTATATATAAAGGATGATGTTCATAAAACAACTTAAATAAACCAGTCTTTAAGATGGAGCTACAACAAAGAGTTGCTCACTGCCTTTCCCATTTCATACATCCCTTTTTCGTTCTCGGACCCTACGTGTGTGGTATGTGAGTATGTGAGTGTCCGCGTGTGTCCGCGCACGCGTGTGTGTGTGTGTGTGTGTGTGTGTGTGTGTGTGTGTGTGTATGAATGTAGGTCACATTCTGTCTTGTGTCCACAGAGGTCAGAAGAGGGCATCAGACCCATGAGCCATGGGCCCGGCATTAAAGGAGATTGTGGCTGCTCAATGTTGCTGCTGGGAGCTGAGTGTGGGTCCTCTGCAAGTGCTCGTAACTGCTGAGCCATCTCAGAGCAAAAGTGGACAGAAAAAGAGTGAGCAAAGGAAAGTGAAAGGTAAAAGAGAGAGGAGGAAAGAGTGGAGTCAGGCAGGTGAGGGACAAGAGCAAGCCTCCACAGGCAGTGAGAGGAGGCTGGGGAAACAGAGTGTGTTAGACCCCGTGGGCAGGAATGATAGTCGTGGTTTCAAAAGGAATGGGTTGTGCCACCAGGTAGCTGAATTCCTTGCTGACTGCCATTCTGCCCTCGGATACAGAACTTTTTGGAGTACCAGTTTTAATTTCTAAATGCCCATTTTAGGGTCATCTCTCCAACCTTCAGATTCCTCTTCAGTGGTCAATCTGCCGATCCAACATAGTATCTTTAGCAAGCAGAGAGTGTTCACCCTGACATGAGAGTATCTCCTTATGAACGAGGCTCTTACTCCTAGGACATGTCTCACCAGTGTTGTGGGTACTGTTGTGTTGTACCAAAAGTATCCGCAGTTGTGAGTAACTGATAAGGAGAAAAGGGGTCTGGGACTTATACATTTTACTGCTATGATATATTTGGTTTTCAGTTTTCATCCAAGTTGCATTTAAATAGAAGGGAAAATATCGGTCTGGTTTTCTGCAGGAATATGTGGTTTTTAGCATCTGTAGTGGTTTTAATGAGAGTGACCCCCATAGACTCATAGACTGAAATGTTTGGTCACGAGGGAATGACCCTTTTTGAAATTATTAGGAGATGGAGTCTTGCTGGAGGAAGTGTGTCACTAGAAGTGGGCTTTGAGGTTTTCAAAAGCCCAAGCCAGGTCCAGTGTCTGTCTTCCTGCTGCCTGCAGATCAAGATGTAGACTTTTCAGCTGGGCGGTGGTGGCGCACTCCCTTAATCCCAGCACTCGGGAGGCAGAGGCAGGTGTATCTCTGTGAGTTCAAGACCAGCCTGGTCTACAAGAGCTAGTTCCAGGACAGGCTCCAAAGCTATAGAGAAACCCTGTCTCGAAAAACAAAAAACAAAACAAAACAAAAAAGTAGACCTTTCAGCTCCTTCTCCAGCACCATGTCTGCCGGCATGCTACTGTGTCCCACCATGATGATAATGAACTAAACCTCTGAAACTGTAAGCCACCCAATTAATTGTTTTCCTTTATAAGGGTTGCTGTGGTCATGGTGCTTCTTCACAGCAGTAGAACACTTAATTAAGAGAGCATACAAGTCAGTTTAGGTGAGCTTGGAAATGTTCTATAGAATTAGACAGGAGCCACTTAACACATGGTGTATTCCATGGATTGAGCGTTTATTTGATTTTACACACTCAAAAGTGTAAAATCATTTTTTTTTAATGAACTAGATGATAGCTAAGGCCTTATTACCCAAGTTAAGATTCTCTGATTATTGCTGACTGTGGTGGCACATTCCTGTAATCCCAGTACTGGGGAGGCTGAGGCAGGAAAAGATTTCCATGACTTTGAGGTCACCCTGATCTACATATTAAGCTCCAGACCAAACTGAACTACCTAGCTTGAGACCCTGTTTCAAATAACAAAAAAAAGAAAGTAAAGATTCTGTAATTATGACTGACAGTGGTGGCCCAAACAGGAGGGTCATGAGTTCAAGACCATCATGGTCTACTTAATAAGACCCTGTCATAAACAAACAAACATTTTATGATTAGGTCCCTTCAAAGCCAATCCTGTTCTTTGTATATTTGCTACTTTCCCACAGTCCCAAGTTTCTGGAGTCTTCAATAGGCATTCTTCTTAGATTTTATTGAGCTCCAGTTTGGTTCTGAACAAGCACTGTCACTGTTTGATTGACCCTTCTCTTCCCTGGGCTTACTTGCTACCTCTTCATGGCTCTAGCCATGTTATTTCATCTATGAAAAACAGCAAGGATTGAGAAATACCCTGAATACTTTTACTTCTTTCTGTACAAGGGATAGAAGGGAGGCTTTCTGAGAAGCCAGGCCTTGAACTGCATGCAGTTTGGCAGCTGTGTTTGGGAATGCATGTGTGCTTGGGGAGCTAATGCCAAGACAAGACCCTTTCCCAAGTTTAAGCTCAGTTGCTTGGAGAACATTGACTTTGCTGTTGCTCCTTTGGCTCCACAATTTCTACTTCCTACTCTGGTACCTGATACTTCCTTCTATTGGCAATATTTTCTGGATCTGTGATATTTTTTGTGTGAATTATTCAAGAGCCCTCCCTAAGAGTATGTTTGAGCTTCTTTTTAGAAAAAAAGTTACTGTTGTATATGTTCTGAAATTAGTAGCATTTTGACCTTTATGAAGTCACTCTTAGAATGAAATTAAATTAAGGCCAGACAACCATATTTGGCAGTCGTGAAATGTAAACCCCACTTTGGCTGCTAGCCTTGTAATTTTCCTAAAATACATTTTACTAAGGTTTCTACTTTATGGCTCATCCTTATTGCATTGTTGAACGTCTCTTTTTCTTAAATTTCTTTCTAGAAGTTTTCCTTTCCAAACTTCTAGGTGTTAAAGAATAAAGCTCCAGTGCATGGACTAATAGGGCAGAGTTGAAACTTTACAGATAGATGAGAAAATATGACAGCTGGGGCTAGGGCAGTGCCTTGGTTGGTGAAGTGTGTGCTCTGCAAGCCTGGGGACCTGAGCTTGGATCTTCAATGCCTTTCCACATACAGAGGCTGAGTACAGTGGTGAGTTCCTGCAATTCCAATGCTGGGTAGGCAGACAGGATGATCCCTAGCTTGCTGGCCAGCCAGTGTAGCCAATTAGTGAGCTCTAGGTTCAGAGAGAGATGGCATCTCAAAGACACCTGATAACAGGCTTTCGTACCCGCATGTGCCTCCCCAGACATGTACTATATATGCACACGCATACAAAATTATTATGACTAGAACCTACCATAAGCAAAGTCAGAGTGAAATACTGTTTTGATTTAGTAATTATCTTTATCAGCTTGGTCTCTAAGCATGTCTGTGGGGGGTTGTCTTGACTGATAGTTGATGTAGGAAGACAGCCTGTTGTGGAAGGTACTGTCCCTAGACAGAGGAGCCCTAAGCTAGATGAGACAGGAAAAGTTAAATGAGAGGAGTAGGAAACAAGCAGGCACCATTTGTTTTGCTGCTCTTTTATACATTTTTATTTTTAATTCTTCTTCTTGGATTTACTGTGTAGATCAGGCTGGCCCTGAACTCACAGAGATCCATTTGCCTCTGCCTCCCAAGAGCTGGGATTAAATATGCCATGCTCAGCTTCTCTCTGCTCTTGGTTGGGAATGTTATGTGATGAGCTGATTGGGTTCCTGCCTCTTTGGTTTCCCACCCTCCCCTTCAGTTGCTTTTGGTCAGAATGTTTTAACATAGCAACAGAAATAAAGCCAGAGCAAGGGAAAATTGATTACATTACACTGATATTAAAAATTCATAGAACTAGAAGCATAATAGGAATAAATCTGCAGTTTCATGCTACTTAGGAGACTTACTAGGTTTTAACACTTTGGGTCTCAGGACCTCATCCTAGTCTTACAAAGCAATGAAGATTTCTGCAAGATACTGCTCCCATGGCATATGTCTGTTGATATTTATTGTGGCTGAATTTTAGAAATTGAAAGAAAGGATTTTAAATATAAACTAGCTCATCATTTGCTATTATTTATAAACTTTTTTGGAAAAAATAACTAAAAATTTCCCTAAGATGTTTCTGAGGATAATAGTTAGGTCACTGGAGAAAAAGAAATTCAGTCATCTTTCCAGGTAAATGTGACTCTTTACTCCTGTGCCTTTGGTAGTTTCTTAGATGTAGTGTGAAAACTGAAACAAAATCAGTGAACTTTTCTACTTTATTACATTAAAGCTCATTGATCTACCATGTATTTTACACTTAGTCTTTTAACTATCTTTAATTTTGCTTCACACATTAGTCATTTATCAAAGTAATTGGACCTTCTGAACATTGACATGTTTGATTATACTGTACTTAATAACACCATACTACCTCATTTAAAAAAATAAGCAAGCGCTGGAGAGATGATTCAGCTGTTAAAAGCACTGACTGTTCTTCCAGAGGACCTGGGTTTGATTTCCAGCACCCACATGGCAGCTCACACCAGTTCCCATGCCTGTTCTAACCTCTGGATCTGCATGCATGTGATGTATATATGCTCGGGCACACACCATACACATAAAATAAATATTTTTTTTAAAAAAACTAGGTAAATGATGGAAAGTTGTCAAGGTTATAGTGGCTGACAATGAATTTTCCACAACTGTAATACTCACTTGAGAGTTCAATTTTTATTATTTGCAACAAATAGTTTTAAGAAAATATATACTAACCATTAAAGTTGGAAGGTCAGAATTTGCCTATTGGCTGTTCTTTTAAGTAAAAGTAATGTTTCTGGAGGGTAGGGAAATAATTATTAATCTAACTTGCAAATCAAAGAGATAGCAACCAAATTTTGGGTTTCTGTAAAAATACTTGACACATAGTACTCATTTTATAGTTTAACTCAAAAAAAGACATGTACTAAACTAGTTATTTTTGCTATTTATCAAAGACATTAAGTGAAATGGTCACTTTCTTTTTTCTACTGTGAGCACATGATATTGAAGAATGTGGTTGTGTGGTTGAGGCAGGCCACTGACTAGATTTGTGATGAAGTCACAGTGCTTTTGCACTGTCAGTGACAACGTCAACACAGTAGGAAGGGTAAAAACCTTAATGTTATTATAGTTTTTATTTCATGGATTCCCAGAAAAAAATATTAGGGACCCTGGGATTCCCCAGACGATGTTTTTGAG
Organism: Dicrostonyx torquatus; assembly: GCA_028555095.1. Lineage (NCBI taxonomy): Eukaryota > Metazoa > Chordata > Mammalia > Rodentia > Cricetidae > Dicrostonyx > Dicrostonyx torquatus. Next base: position 3,117,083 of record JAQHUG010000179.1, read on the forward strand.
AACTACAAAACTAGAGGAAGCGGTCTGCTCAGATTGACAGCTTCACCTGTGAGACACTGGAGCATAGAGCTTAAGCAGAATCTAACTGCAGCTGCTATCCAGGCCCATCCCAGCTCAGTTCCTGTCTTTAACAGAGGGAAGAGCAAGTCTGCCGTGGGAAATGGCGTAAACCACAGCCACTGCACTTAATATGTAGTGCTCAACATGCAATCAGATATTACGAGAAAGGACTTTGCTTCTAGCCACAAGGGAATAGCAGGATCCGGAATGGCTTCTTCTTAAGAAACAGCTAGGAAACTGGACAGTAAACAAGAGACAACTGTCTTTTTATATGGGACAACAAGCAACACAGCACTGCCATCCCACAGGGCAGGAAAACAGAAGAGGTAGCTCTATGATTATCTTGGCTTTCTGCCTAGAGGTAATTGCCAGTTTGTGGTGCAGGGAAGAGAAACCTTAACAGCACCCGATTAGTACAGAGTTGTCTGGGACACAGCTGAGTTCTGGGAGGTCCTGATGAGTAGAACATACAAGGCAGTATATTAAACAGGAAGGAGTTTTGCAGATAGGGTTCTAGATATCTGTGTAAGTCATTTCAAGTCCTGCATATGGGTAGAGTGAAATTCCACGAGACTGGACACTTAGGAGCAGTTCCTACTGCTGAGACAAACCAGAGGTCAGTTGAAAGCCCTCTGGATACATGGGCTATTCAGAGGGAGACTTTGAAAGCTTACATTTTTAGGTTATAGCTAAATTACTTCTAAATAGAAGCATTGCAAAGCTGAGTGTGTAATCCTTGCTCTTGGACTGAAGCCAGAGAATTGCAGTGAGTTTTAGAACAATTGGGCTAAAAACCTACCTCAAAAGACAAAAATTTTTCTCTATCCATTCTGAGTGTGAAATCACCTCAGACAAATTGGTTCACATGTGATTTAACTGCCAACTAAAACAGAGTTCAACCCTTTTTACATGAAGATAACAAAATGAAATATTCAATAGTAATCTAGACAGGTCTATAAATAGAAAAATACAATGTATAACTAAAGAATGAGTAGATACATTTAGAAAGCAGAAATGATAGGATTAATCAATGCTGAAACAGCCTTAGTAAGTGCAGTAAGTGTGTTCAAGTAATTACAGGAAAACATGAACACCATAGGCAAAGAAGGAGAAATCTAGAGACCCAAACAGGACTGACAGAGGTGGAGTGTGAAGTCTGTTTAGTGAATTCCACTTGATGGGATCACAGAATGTTAGATACTGCAGATGGAAAGATCAGTGAGCAAAATATTTAAAGAAGTAAAGCTCTCCAATTTTCAAGTTTGATGAGAAATATCAAGAAATCCAAAATCTCAACAAACCCCAAGTAGAATAAAGCAAACCAATGGGGTATACTATAATTAAATTGCTGAAAATAAGTGATAAAGAAAAGACTCATTCAGGTGGAGAAAAAAGGCACATTGAGCACAGAGGAGCAAGGTAATCTATACCACAATATACCAGAAGATTAAGACAAGAACTTATAAAGAGCATTTTCAAAGTCTTGAAAAAGACAAGTTACATTACTATACTCACTAAAAACGTCCTTCATTAATGAATTTGAAAATTTTTAGACAAAACTGAGAGGAGTTCTTGCGCTCCACGCTACCAGTCAATGTGCTTTGTGTACTTCATAGCTATCTTGATTATCAAATTTACTGCTTAAGTACACGTTGCATGTTTGAAGATTTACTGCTGTTCACAGTTAGAGGTATTCACTAGGACAGTGCTGTGCTGTGGACAGATAAAGGTATTATATAATAATCAAAGGAAGATTGTGATAAAGTAAAAGGTGAGTACTACAAGTCTAGGACAAACATTTGAAAAATAAGTCTAATAGTTTAAATAAAACACAGTGCTGAGAAGTTCTCAATCCAGAAGGCAGGAAATGAGAAAGAACATGTGAAACAGGTAGAACACAGACAGCAAGATCTAGGGCTGGGCATGGTGATACAGGCAGAGCTCCGAGGTTGAAGCCAGCCTGTTCCACATGGAGAGCTGTAGGTCAGCCAGCGTTATGTGGTGAGACCCTGCATCAAAAAGGTAAAAAAAATTAAAAAAGATAAATCTAACCCAGTCTTGTCAAAGATTATATGAGCTGTAAGCGGCCAAAGTATTCCAGTTAAAAATCCACTATTTTCAAGTTATGTACATAGAACAGAAAAGCAGAAGGGAGCCTGCTTAGGGTGAGGAAGGGACCAGTAGGGGGAATGGGAAGGGGCAATGGGGATATGAGCAAAGTACAATTAATTATGTATGTGTGAAAGTTTCATAATGAAACAGCTTACTCAGTTAATTGAAGAAAACTCTTTAAAACCTAAAGAGTAGAAAAATGTGTACTATATGAAAAGTTAACTGTACTAATTTAAAACTCCAGAACAATAAATATTGCAAGAGGTACAAAGAAGTATTTTAAAATGTAAAGCAGTGAATCTCAACCTTCCTAACTAATTCTGTGATCCTTTAATGCAGTTTCTCATGTTGTGGTGACCCCAACCATAAAATTATAGTGTTGCTATTTCAAGGCTGTAATTTTGCCCCTGTTATGAATTGTAATGTAAATGTCTGATATGCAGGACATCTGAGTTGCGACCCCTGTGGGTCTAGAACTGCTGACGTAAAGCAGTCAGTTCATGAAGATTCATTATTCTTAATGCGCACATTGTTGAGGAGTATTAGTTTAACTCGATGAAAGTGTGTTACATTCTTTATGCTGCAGAATATTACTTCAACTGTGTAAAGGTGTGTTACATCTCTTTATGCTGCATTTGTTTAATGATGTAAGGATTTGTGTTTAATTATTTAAAGATGTGTTGCATGTGTTCACTTTACCTGCCTAAGGCACCTAATTGGTCTAATAACAAGCTGAATGGCTAATAACTAAGCAGAGAAAAGATAGGCAGTGCTGGCAGACAGAGAAAATAAATATGAGAAATCTAGACACACACACACACACAAAAAAAAAAACCAACAAATCAACAATAACAACAAAAACGACAGAGGAGAGGAGAGGCTGAGGGACACGCCCATGGCAGGAATCCAGGCAGCTTCCATCCAGACACAAGTAGTGAAAGTAAGATATACGGAAGGAAAAAAAGTAAAAAGCGCCAAAGCAAAAAGTAGATATAGAAAAACAGGTTAAATTAAAAGAGCTAGCCAGAAACAAGCCCAAGCTAGGCCGAGCATTTATTTACTAATTAAGAAATTTTTGATTTGGGACCTAGGTGTAGACCTAAAAGAAAAGCCTGGTACAGCACAAATATGACATCAGGGCCTTTAAAATACAAGGATCAAGGCTGGCAATTGAAATATACAATTCTTTTCTGCTTTAAAAATATTGATGTTAGTGATATTTTTCATTCATTTAAATTAATGAGTCATGTTTAAATTACTTTCATTACATCTCAGTATTTGGGCTATGATCAGATATAAGTTACTTGAGAATTTTCTGTCTGAAGGACACAGCTGTCAGGTGTGGTGGTCCACTCCTATAATCCACAGTTGGAAGCTGGGACAAGGAGAATCCTGAGTTGGAGGCCAGCCTGGGTTATCTAACAAGATCCTGTGTCAAACAAGGTTTTCTTCTGAGGACTTAAAAAATAAACGTGAATCTAAGCATCAGGATGAAATATGCAACTGCTTTTGTGTCTTTTCTCCTCTTCCTGGGCCTCTGAATACTAAGTGTTCTTCACTCCAGTACCTTTCACTCTGTAGTGGCTGAGCACTCTACCCCCCACGGGATGCTGAAATTCACAGTGCAGGCAGAGGACTGCATTTTGAAGGTTTCTTACATGCAAATAGTGCTTAAGTTTGGTCGTATTAAAGCATGCATATTTGTATATTTGTTTTCAGCTGGTGTCTAGACTTTTAGCTAGATAAATAAGACTTGTAAGGAAATTAGTTGGACTCAATTATCAGATTAGTTTTAGTAAACAAAGAAACTCAGACAAGTATTGGTACAAAATTCAAACTTAAAAATTGGTGATTTTTTTTTAAAAAAAAAATCTTACTTGAAAACTGGCTGAAGTGCATTTCTTTGGAAAATGCAAAATATTTATTGCACTTTTTCTTTTAGAGAACTTTTTACAAAGCATTTATTATTGTGACTAGCAAAGAGGGATGTTTAGGTTTTTTTTTTTTTAACCAACTGTTAAATTCTGATAGTAGGTTGTAGTAGAATTTCCCTTATTGTGACATTTTTGTACTTGTTCAAATTGCTTGAATTTTAAAATAATGAGCGTGTGTCTATCATCTTTCAAAATCTATGAAACATCAAAAAATACTTATATATAGTGTGCTGGCTAGTCTTATGCCAACTTAACACACAAACTAGAGTTATCTGAAAGGAGGGAACCTTAAATGAGAAAAATACCTTCATAAGATCTGTCTGTAAGGCATTTTCTTAATTAGTGGTTGATGGGGAGGTCCCAGGCCACTGTGGTTGGTACCATCCCTAGGCTGATGGTCCTGGGTTCTATAAGAAAGCAGGCTGAGCAAGAAGTGGGGAGCAAGCTGGTAAGCAGCACTCATTCATGGCTTCTGTATCAGCTCCTGCTTACAGGTTCCTGCCCTGTTTGAGTTCCTGTCCTGGCTTCCTTTGGTGATGAGCAATGATATAGAAGTATAAGCCAAATAAACCCTTTCCTCCCCAACCTACTTTGTGGCTGTAGTGTTTTGTCACAGCAATAGAAACTCTAACTAAAACATAGGAAACATTCATTATTCATTGTTGAATTAACAAACAAATAAGATTGATTTTTTT
>JAQHUG010000179.1:3147417-3161863 GCA_028555095.1 Dicrostonyx torquatus
GCTCCTTGGCTAGGGGCTGGACCCAGACTGCTCGTTCAGTCTGTGAGGCTTTGTTTTCAGTTTTTATTTATTTGTTTGTTTTTTTAATGCTACACTAAAAAGAATGCACATCACTCTTACTGTACTGTAACTCTTTAGGTTTCTGTGTGAATGGAGCTATTGAAGCTTCTGTAGCTGTGTTTAAGGGACCTCCATTCCCCTGCTACTCCTGTCTGGGAGCCTCGTTGAGCATTTCCCCCATCTAAGGAAGAGGCTGCTCCCTCCTGTTAGTCCAACTCTCAGCACATTAGACCTGGAACCCAAAGACATTTCAAAGCAATATGCAGGAAAAATGAGTTCATTTTTAAAATATATCTCTTGCCAGTAAATTACTTTTTAGCCCTAATTTAAAGCTGTCATCCCTGTTTACTCTTGTTTTAATTCTGCTGCATGCATTATCTCCCTGTACTGGATAAATATGAACTACAGAGACAGGTATCAAGTTGAACCCTAGATCTCTCACTTGTCAGTTACATATTTTTAGACAGAATACATTATTAATCCATTACAGTTGAATGTCTTTGTGTAGGGTGCTCTTCTAAACACTGATGATACAGCTGTAGGTAAGTCTGTGTGTTGTAACACGCGTACAGTGACTGTAGTCTAGGAAGACAACCAAGATGCATGGTTACAAACATGTAGTGTGTCTGCTGATAGCAGCTGACAAGCTCCATGAATTTTAGTGTCCCTAACCCAGATTAGGGGTGATGGCCAGCACAAAGATGGTGTTAAGACCAGATGAGAGGGCACATGTGAAAGCTGGTGGGCACTGCTGAATGAGAATGTCTGCCTTCTGGAAGGTGGTGAATGAGTCCTCCCTGCCTCTTGACAGAGCAACGGCTACTGTTTTCTGACATGCCTGTTGACTGGGATGCCTGTACGGAATTTATTATTGCCAGCTCTCTGTTAAGCAGGTGCCATCCTGTTCATTAACTGGTATGTAAATGAAACTCAAGGAAATTGAATTGTGTTCTATTGACACATAATTTGAGAGATGGTCTTGTCATGATAATTCTTTCCTTTTACCTCCTCCATTGGTGGCCGTTTTAAATATCTACAAGGTCTTGAAGTTAATTAGGTGGCGACATTCATGATTATAAGGGCTAATGGGTTTAATTCAGGCAGTCAGTCATAGGTTCTTTTCTCTGGTAGGAATTCTTATGGGAGAGGCACACATGTAATCTGTACCCCACCATCCTTGTCGCTTCTAATTCCCCTATGTCTTGTACCCTAAATTAGTGTTGATTTTGGAAAAATTAATGAGATTTCCTTTAAAATTTTACTCTCTGAACCATAATATTGCAATAATATTGTTCTGTCTTATTTTTCCAGACACTTTTGAAAACACATTTTTCTTGCTAAAATCTGTTGCACTTTTCATTGCTATTTACCTCCTCCTAATTTGCCCTTGAGGTATTGTCTGTTTCTCTGTAAATTATATCACCAGTTTTTCCCAACTTGCTGATTTTTACTTGCTTCCTCCATCTGCTGTTGTATCTTTTTATATTTGGCTTTCTCCGCTGCTTAATATGTTATGTAAATACTAAGTATATGACTGTCTACCTTGTTCAAGCACACATTTTCACAATTTTGCATGCTTGGACTGCTTTATTAGCTAAGAAGACTGATTTTCTTAGCAGTAAATATGCATTGCTTTTTGTAGTAGTCGTTATTAAAACTACCTGCCTAGGAGATCAAGTAAAACTATAGAAAATGATAGATTAACCTGAGAGCAGTTTAGGTTTTTTCATTTGAGTGTATTGTAACTCATACTTTGTGTGGAGGAAATCACGAAGTACTTTGGAAACATGTTTGATTTATTCCCCGAACAGACGGACTGTGGTCATGGGAAGTGTAATGTCAGTGCTTAGCCTTGTCACTGCTTAAGTGGCGTTGAGTCCCTGTGTCTCTGAGGTTCAGTGATGCTTGTATTCCATCCAACCTCCATCTTTCTGACCCCTTGCCTCATCTCTGAGTTGGTGTTTTAAGATGTAAGCAAAGGGGTTTTATCCATAGCAATTATTCTTTGAGATCATTGAACAATTTCCAGTGTAGCCAAAGATTGTTCTTTAATTGCTTCATTTCATCTCATTAGTATTTTAAAAAAATATTCAGTTACATCTTTGTTGTTTTTTTTTCCAGCTCTAGGACTAACTTTAAGGTGGTGGGCCATGTCTGTCTGTGAAGATGATCACTTTTGACATTGGTTTGTACTTATTATTTCTGTAAGCCTCTGGTGGTCAGTGCTCATTTCTGCAAAGCCCCTGGCTTGGTTTCCTCTCCTACTCACCATGCCACTTTCTCTTTTCTTTCCCCCCTAGGTGTCTGTCTTCTGCCACATGTCCATCAAATCTAATTGTAGCATCAGGAAGGCCTTGGTGAAGCAGTTCTTGGCACTGTCGTCCCTTAGGGATTTAATTCAGGTGGAATGTGCATGTGGCCCTCAAGCCATGTCAGTGGCTGCTATAACATCCAGATTCTAAAGGCTGGTCACCTCAGGCCCTAAAATTGTTTCAAGTCTAGGACAATTTAGTCATAGGGTAGAGGTGGCAGTAATAATTCGATTTGGGTCATTTTGTCAATGGAAATTAACCTCTAGTTCTTCTGCTAATTTCACACAAAAAATATGTGACGTCTAGGCTATTTTTAGTGACTCTTAAATTACAATAGTTTAAAACTATTTTCATGAGTGTTAGATTTTTCTTTTATAACTGAATAATATTGTCATCAAATTGCTAAGTATGTTTATGTGTGTGTTTGTGTGTGTGTGTGTGAGAGAGAGAGAGAGAGAGAGAAAGACTTTGATACCATTTAAACTGTGGCTCTGTGTCTAAATCTTAGAAAATTAAAACACTTAGTACAGGTCTCTAAGAAATCATCTGTTCTGTTTCTTCAAATTGGAAAAACTCACTGCCTTTAAAAACATTCTGTTGTCTTTAAAGTACAGGGCTTCGTGGGGAGTTTTTTTTTTTTTTTTCTCTCTCTCCAGACTTAAATAAGACAATTAGGAAAATAAAACATTCACCTGTCTGTTAATACTTATTTCTGCTTGATAGCATGTTCTTTCTAACATTTAAAAAAAATATTTCAAACACATAGAATAATGCAGAAAACAGAAATCTTGACCACAGATGTCCCAGAGCTTCTTTCTGTGCGTTGCCTATTGTGAAACGAATTGCGACAAGGTTGGCATATGCCTGCAATCCCAGCCACTAAGTCAAGTCCAAGGCTATCTTGAGCTACACAGTAGAACTCTGTCTCCAAAACCAAAGAGAACCAGGGCTTAGTGTGTAAAGGTTTTTGCAGGCACGTCTGATGATCTGAATTTGATCCCCAGGACTCACCTGGTGGAAGGAGAAAACTGATTCCCACAAGTTGCCTCTCCACATATATGCATGCCATGCACACACGCACACACATAGGGAGAGTAAATAAATAAATCCAAAGATTCCTGAAGGCTTGCAGTCTGAAAAACAAGCAGTTCTGCTTCGGTGTGCCCAATGCTGGAATTACAGGGTTATGCAACCACAGCTGGCTCGTTCTTACTTAATTAAATTTATACCATTCCCAATTCTTTTAATCTAACATATTTTACATTCTATGATTTTAAAACTGCAGTTGTAGTTTATTAGTTGGTCACAAATTCTAATCAGCAAACAAACCAACAAAATCCCCCAAGGTAGGAAAAGCTGAGTATTCCCAGGACTCCACCCAGTCTTGGTGCTTCAGTAGTGTGTGTAATTTCTATGTTAGCTGGGGACATAGTTATAAGCATTATTAGGAGTCTTATAAATCAACCTTACCTCATGTAGTATTTGGCATCCACCATTTTATTTTTCTGGATGGGTAATGAATAGTAAGACAGTTTCTAGGTTTTGGCGCGTGATTCTTTGCCACCTTTTTACAGAGGGAACTTGGAGTCTATTAAATATAACAGTTCTTCTCTGGTTTCTGTGTGTGTGTGTGTGTGTGTGTGTGTGTGTGTGTGTGTGTGTGTGTGTGTGTGTGTGTGTGTGTGTGTGTGTGTGTGTGTGTGTGTGTGTATGTTCTTGTGGAAGCAAGAGGGCAACTTTGGGGGGCATCTACCTTTTTCTTTGAGTCAGGGTTTCTCTCTGGACTGGCCAAGTATGCCAAGCTGTTTGACCAGTAAAGCCTGGGATCTGCTGGACAAGTTTCAAGAGTCGGTTCTCTCCTTCCACCATTTGGTTTCTGAGTATTGAATTCAGGTCATTAGGCTTGACTGCAAGTACAATCTTACCAGCCTAGAATTCTGAACTCTTAAACATAAATCTTAAAAAGATCTTACCATAGTGCTGGAGAGGTGACTCGGTGGTTAAGAGCGAGTCCTGAGTTCAGTTCCAGCACCCATGTCAGGAAGTACATAACTATCTATAATTCCCATTCCAGAGACTCCCAGTGCCTCTGGCCAGTGCAGGCCCCTTCACTCACAGACACACATACACATAATTTACAATAAAAAAGATAACCATCTTTTCAGAGAAAAAGGTTTTACTGTGTTCTAGTTATGGTCCCACCATGGCCTTCCATCTGACAGTACCTCTACCTTCTCTTCAGAGTGAGGGAGGGCACTGAGGTGACAGTGATGTCAGTCACTTCTTTCAGATGGAAAAAGAAGACACAGAGACCATGGGGTCACTTCTCTATAGAACTTAAGGAATAGGCTCTGTGCTGTGACCCATTTTTTGTGGTGACTTCATTAACATAGTATTCAAATAACACAGCGCAATATGTTTGTTAGAATGTGTTGAGGCTTTTAAACTGTGTGTAACTATGACTTTTAAAGGGGTCATTAATTTAGGAAGAGAGACTCAGGACTTCAGAGTGGAATGGCTATATTACTAGCTGATTGGTAATATGGAATGGCTATATTAATATATAATATTTTTATATATCATACAATATTACCAATCAGCTGGTAATATAGATTTTTCAGGGCTCTTTTGCTCTACCTGCATAGAATCATGGGTCAGCAGGGAGTTCTTCAAGTGCTGGTCTCTGTCAGCTGTATAAGCACTGTTCAACAGCATAAGAGTGGCAGCCATGGGCAGGCTGAAGCATCAGCAAGTGTAGCCCCTAGTCGTCAAACCCTTCAGCAGCCCTCAGATAAGGGGACCTTTGGTCCTATGAATAAGAGCTCTTCCTATGCCTGGGAAATCAAGGTTTCTCAACCCTTCCCTGTATGTGGCATTGCAGCCCCCAGGCAGGTCTAGGCATCGAGATTCTTCAACCTTTGGCAGTGGACAGTAATGCAACTCTCAGTGAGGTCTGACCCTAGACACTGAAGACTTGACAGCTTTCTGGTGACCAGACCTTTGGCTCCTTACAGCCTTTTCTCCACCTGTAGTATTAGTTCTCTGCCTTCTGTTGCCATCTTTCTACCTGCCTTCTTTGCTGCCCTGGCCACTCTGAGCAATTCAGCTACTTCAGCCGCTTCAGCCATCAGACAGCTGGCTGCCTAGCCCCTCCTACGACTTGGCCACCATTAACAGGAGCTCTCTGCTGTTACCACCAGCCTGTCCTCTGTTTCTGGTGCTTATTTTTGTTACTAGCCAGATTTGTGCTATCGAAAGTAGACTAGGAGAAGACATTTAACTGCCTGAGATTGTCAAACCAGAGCAGGCAACATAGGGGAGTATATTCCAGCTGATTCCTGCACCCGAGGACTCTGTATTTGGAGCAATCACAGTCATCTGTTTGGGCTAATCACAACCTTGTCTTTTAGCACAAGTTTTAGCCATGGAGGAGTGGTTCTCAACCTTCCTAATGCTACAACGCTTTAATCCAGCTCCTCATATTGTGATCTCCAAGCATAAATTTAATTCATAACTTAATTTTACTAGTGTTAATAGTAATGTAAATATCTGATATATAGGATTCTGATATTCAACCTCTGTGACAGGGTTGTTTAACCCCCAGATTGAAACGCTGTAGTGGCTTGCCTGTGTTTTGGATCAGTCAGCAGTCACAACATTACCTGTGTTAAACCACTATGAGAAATACTTGTAGATGTGAATGGTTGCTGAATCTTCTAGAGTTCATATAGGCTCATGACAGACAGGGATGGCTGGCTGAAATCTTTGTATAGTTGTCTCTGGGCTTGCTAGCCCAAATCCTGTTTAATTAGGTCTTGGCACTTCCATTATGAATTGACTAATGTGGCCAGTAATTATTAAACTTTTCTGAGCCTCCTTGCTAATTTTCCTCATTTATAAAGGGATGTTACTAGGGATGACTTGGTGTGGTTTTTGTGAGGAAACAGCTAATGCTTGGCTTCACAGTATGTTATAGTTGTTGCCTGTGTCATTGTTCTTAATCATTTTTATTATTTAGGGTGTAAAATGCTGAACTAGAGGTTTATAATAAGTACCCCCAAAACTCCTAAAATAGGCAGCCACTGGGCTGGTGAGATGGCCCAAGGGGTAAAGGCAAGCCATTCTGCCAAACCTGATGACCCAAGTTTGATCCCTGTGACCCACATATGTCATATGTTACTATGTCATAGTGGAAGAAGAGAGCTGATTCCTGCAAGCTATTATCAGATGTCCACATTCATGCGTTTGTATTTGCGAAGTCACACTTGCATAGGATAAACTCGTGCCCACCCACCACACACACAAATAATATTTAAAAGGAAAGTGTATGGTTCTTTAGGCTTTCTGTTGCTGTAATAAGACACTATGGTCAAAAGCAACTTGAGGAAGACAGGGTTTATTTAATCTTATACCTTGTAGTCCACCATCCAGAGAAGTCAAAGCAGGAACCTTGAGACAGGAGCTGATGCAGTGCCCATGGAGGAGTGCTTCTTATAGACTTGCTCAGCTTGCTTTCTTACAGCATCCAGGAACACCAGCCCAGGAGTAGCACTGCCCTCGGTGGGCTGGGTTCTCATACATCTATCATCAATCAAGAAAATGCACCACAGGCTTGCCCATAGACCAGTCTGGTGGGGGCATTTTCTCCATTGAGGTTTCATCTTCCCCAAGTGACTATAGCTTGTGTTGGGTTAACAGAAAACTAGTCAGTATAGTACAGTGTGTTTTGAAAAGCAGCCATTGGCCTTTAGTTTCTTTACATTGCACGATTCCAGTCCTCTGTTCCCACCATTAGTGTGTGTATACTTCTTTATCCACGTCTTGGAGATTTTTATTTGTAAGTAGAGTGCATTCTTTCAGATTGGTTACTAATTCTTCCCAAGTCTCCTAAACTTTGGAATTCCCAAGATTTCATTTCCATGTATGTATGTAAGTAGGTAAATAGGTAGTCTCTTGAGACAAGTCTTGCTTTGTAGCCCAGAACTAGCCTTGAACTCACTATGTAGCCTGGGCTTGCAATAAACCCTCAATCATCGTGCATGTTAGAATTTCTAGTACAGAGCTCTGGAGGCAGAGGCAGATCAGTCTTTGAGTTGGAGGCCAGCCTGGTCTACAGAGTGTATTCCAGAACAGTCAGGGTATTCCAGAACAGTCGGGATTATGTGGTTATGTAGAGAGACACTGTCAAAAAGAAAGAAAGGAAGGAAGAAAGAAAGAAAGAAAAAGCAAAGAGAAAGAAAGGGAGGAAGAAAGAAAATAAAATTTCTTGTATGTACCACCATACCTGGCTTTTTTTCCTCTTCTTAGCTCTTTGCCATATTTTCCCTTTTCTTACCTTCTCTTCCCCTCCACAACACCTTCATCTATCAATTTCTCCTGTTGCAGCCATCACTTCCATGAAGAAGCCTGCTAATCTATTCCCACAGCATCTCCATGAAGAAGCCTGCTAATCTATACCCACAGCATCTCCATGAAGAAGCCTGCTAATNTCTCCATGAAGAAGCCTGCTAATCTATACCCACAGCATCTCCATGAAGAAGCCTGCTAATCTATTCCCACAGCACTTCCAACTCCCCACGGGTCATCTCCATCTGGAAATTCTCCTTGCATTCAAAATTAACATGTCAAAAATTAAATACATCAATTCCCTGTCAGATTTATTTCCAATCTCTACTAAGTATAGCATCATTACTTTTTAACAAACAGGTTTGACTCAAACTCAGCCACTGCCTTTCCTTTGTTCTCTAGCCTTTCCCTGTGTCTCTTTCATCGGGTCAGTGGGTGCTACTACCATTTCCACCTCCATGCTGCTGCCATCTTTCAGCAATCCTTCGTCCCTGTTACTGTGGCCCTAATTGAAGCCCTCATTATCTCTCCCCCAGCTACTGGATGAGGTGCCTCCTTACTGGTCTTCCCTCTCGTTTCCTCTGCACCCAGCATGCTATCACCGTGGGACTAGGCCCAGGGAATGGTACTAATTGTACTTCTATCTTATTGACAAACTGTCCAAACCCCCAGATTGCTCGCAGAAGTCCAGACTACACCTGAGTTCCAAGGCACTTCATCCTTTGGCTGTCTCTTTTACTGGGCTTGTTTACGAGGATATCATGCCTAAATGCATAGTCCCACAACTTCTGAACCTATTCCTACTCTCCCTCTTCTTGTACCCACTTCTGCTCTTTTTTTCTTTCCTCGCTATAATTGAGCCCCAGCCTTCCTGTCTTCCCATTCTCCACTCAAGAAAATTTGAACATCTTTCAGTCTGGGTTTGAAGACCACCTCCAGCAGGAAGCTTCTCTGTACTGTCACCTGTTATTCTACTGCTTTTCTTCTCTGTTCGTCATATGATTGAGAACGTCCCATCATAGTTTATTATAGTTCCTGTTTCTTTGTATGTCCTTCTAGCTTGACACATTTGTATTAAAACAGAATTTAAGAGGACATATTTTTTAAAACTGCACAGCAGTGATTTGGGAACTTGAGGTACAGGATTGCATTAAGGAAGGGCAGTATGTTAGTAGCTGTGGAAAGTTGTGATGGTGCAGCAGGACTGTGGCGGCTGCCTGGCCCAGAGCTTCATCTTCTCTGCCCACCTACCAGGACCTCAGTCCTCCTCACTCTGCTCAGTTACCACAGGAGGCGTGGCAGCTCACAGCTGTAACCACAGCACTTGAAAGAGGAGGCAGGAGAATTGCCTCCGGTCAAAGCCCTACCTGGGCTAACCAATGAATTTCAGGCCAGCCCAATGCAGAATGGGTTGGGCTTCTTGTTTGTTTGCTTGGTTTGGTTCTGTTTTTACCCCCAAATGTACTTTACAGACTCTTCAGAATTAATAGAATTTTAAATTTGTTATATATTTATATTAAGTGATTTTCTAGGACTACCAAAGGTGCAATATCTATTTGAATTGAATCAAAACATTATTTTAGGTTGACCCATTTCTAGATGTGCATTAAGCTAGCCAAATAATTCCCAACGAGTATCACGAAAGCTACCTCTTCAGATGCCCTATACCACTTGGTTACATCCCTGGCCGCCGCCACCACCATGTCATTTTTCTACAAAAACAATAGATGGTTTTTGTTGTTGTTGTTTCATTTTTTCACTTGTCCTAATGCTGCATTGCATTGTTCTTTGGATAAAGATCAAACCTCTTGCCATAGAATATTGACCCTGCATGGTCTAGTTCCTATGTGCCTCTAAGTCATTCTTGTGCTGTGAACACGTTCTTCTTACCCTTCTTGTGTTCCTTTTACATCTGTTCTTCCTTTGAATGTCAGCTCTGTCATTCCTTCCCCAAGGAAGCCTGTCTTTTCTGATGCAGGTAATTCTGTTATGAATTTTTATGATACTCTCTCTCTCTTTGTTCCTGGAAGCATTTATTATGATTGAGATTTTACATTTTATTAGTGATTGTTTCTATTTCTTCTGATTGATCCTAAGCTCCATGACTGGCTTTGCTTTCCATAGTACCTGTACTAGTCCAGGGCCTCATGTGTGGCAGGTTTTGGAGTTCACTAGGTGAGCGAATATGGGAGTGATGAAACCTGTTTACATCAGCAGTTCTGCGGAGTATTAGTGATGAGGGTTACATAATACTAAGCCTTGCTTTCATTGTCAACACTGATAGCAGTGAAGGGCTTCTCAGTTTTATATTTGCTCCACTTGTTGTGGAGTATCAAATAATACAGTAAAATGAAGTTAGTCAGAGTCACAGAGTAAGGAAAACTCACAGATGCCAAATAGCCCAGGCTTCTGTGTCACCTCAGACATTTCTAGTAACAAGAGTTAGGTGTCACCAGAGGCTGCAGAGGTTTCTTAGTGTCAAAGTGTGTCCAGCCGTTTCCCCTCCCTACGGAGCCTTTCAGGTGAGCAGTGTAAGCTTGTGTGTTCTTTCTCTACTCCTCCCCGCAGACTGTTCCACCATGTTCTCTGCCTCGCCTCCCACCTTTACTCTCTCCAGAACACTCTTCCTCACATACACTCCAGCCCTGCTCCTCCAGCTGCTTCTTCTTGACCCTGAGTTTTTGACTGAATAAAGCTGAGAACCCCAGTGTCACCATTTTCCTACCTGATAGCTACACATGTGACAGTACAGGCTGATTATCACCTATCAAAATGCTTGGGACCAGAAATGATTCCAATTTCAGAGTTTTTCAGATTTGGGAGTATTTGCATAGACTTTGAACTGGTTGAGGATCCTCAATCTGAAGTAGAAATGCTTCAAAACCCAAGACTTTGTAACCTCTTTGATTTTGCCAGCTTTTGGATATGCTTCAGCTTGCCAGTATCCCTCTTTACTAGAGGACTAAGGTCAAAGTTTCCCACGATGACCTGGGTTATAGTAAGATTAGCACTGTCCATCAAGAATCCCAAAGTTCTTACACCTAGAAGCAAGACTTGATGTTCCCTTTTGGTTGTGAACGAATATTTAAGCTTTAGCGAGTTATCGTATCAATTCATCCCAGTGCTGTTTTGAAGGGTGTTAGTGGAGATAAAGAGGCTGTGGAAACACTTAATTTGCTCCAACTGTTCGTCTGCCCTCTAGCTCTTAGCTCCAGTCTTGTGTCACTAAGGGTCAGAAGGTATGCTTTTTGAAGCAGTCTCTTGTTTTGCCAACCAGTCTATTAATTTTTTTCATCATTTTTCAGTCCACATTCTGAAACAGGCAAATGTTCCAATGAGATGACACTGGGGTGGGACTTCCACTGGAGATCTACTGTTTGGTGAAGTAGAACACTAAGGGAGGTCATACTTATTAGAAGAGTGGGGAAGACTTGTTGAAACAATGGACATGGAAAGTAAAAGAAAGAAAATGTTTGAGAGAGAGAGAGAGAATGTTTGCAGAAACAAAGAGAAAGAAGCTTCTGGAAAGCTTCCTGTCACGTGCTACCATGATTCCATACTTTATTCACATCCCCCATCCATTCCTGACTAGAAAGTAGATGCTATTGCTCTCGTTTAATGGAGCAGGATGATAGCCTCTGAATCATATAACTGGTGAATGATAAAGACCTTGCCTGGAGCCCACTGCTGTAGTTTGACTTAGCAGGTTTAAGCATACTTTTGCTGTTAGAGCAAATTTTGTTTGTGCAAGAAGCTAAAAAAAGGTGTTAAGTTCTCCAGTTGTCTCCTGAGCTTGTTGCTTCTGCTTCTGCATATTATTCTTTATTTTAGAAAAAAAGTCCCATTGTTCTGTTTTAGAAATTTGAGCATTGTTGTAGCCATCTTCTAGCTTAAGCTGCCTACTCATGGCCGAGTAAGTTCATCCTCTTCTCTCTTCATTACCAGGGGCCTTGTGCATGACAGCCGGCATAACCTCCAGCTGAGGGGCCTGGTGGTACTGCTCATTTCCAAAGCAGCAGGGCCCAGCGCTGAGAACTCCTCATGTCAGAACTACGACATGGTCAGTGGGATATACTCATGGTAAGTATTCTGGCATTGCTCTCTAGATTGTGAGCTACTGTTCAGCCCTAGTCATTTTGATTCTAAATCAAATAAAAATAGAGTTGGGGCCCCTGAGGTGGCTCAGCAGTAAAAGTTCCTGTTTGATAAGATTGATGACCTCATTTGGTACCCAAGGACCTAACATGGTGGAAGGAGAGAAACGACTCCCAAAAGCTGTTCTCCCATCTCCACGTATGCACACAGTGGTGTGCACATTACAGCAGCATCGTTTGGTGGACCTTTCTCTTTTTTTATTTTTCTTAAATCTAAGTATTTTCAGTAGAAGGGGTATCCTGGGATTGATTTCAGTTTCTGTTCACTTTAAATTGATTTATGTTTATATTGTTAGGTTATTGATCATTTTGTGAGTTATTCATATGATCTTTCTAATGCTGCTAGAAGAGTTATCTGCTCTTGAGAAAACAAATCCCAAAACCCTGAAACATTTTCTCATGTTACATGCAGCAAATGCAGGAAATTCAGCCTCTAGATCACTTGTCTCCCAATCTCACTGTCCACCTATCTTCTCTCTTCCAAGTTCATTTCTCTTGTACATTAGTCTAGGTATTAAATTGGTCTGTTCCCCTAAGATCCTCTGGTTAGAATGTTGGACAAGCTCACAAATGAAAACCTGCTTAGATGTGTATCTGTCTTCTACACATTGCTTCTGTGTTAGAGCTCAAAACTTTACTGTATACATCTTATAGAAAACTCTTGACCAAGTTTAGCTGAGATTGAGAGGAAATATACAAAGATTTAGAATGATTATTACAACCCATTGGCAGTGGAAAGTCAGTGAGTCACACATCTCCATCCTGTCCAGAATCCCACTGATTTTCAGCTTCCTGACTTTGATCCTGCTCTGTGGTCAGCTGTCTGCTTGGACATTTAGATAACTGTACATGTGTATAAGATGAGCGCCAGCTGTGCTTGATTGTTTCTCATAGCCTTTTTAAAGTGCCACTCCACAGGTAAGAGTTGTTCATAAGTGAATCACTCTTACATTACAGAAGAGATAACCATTCCAAAGTTACGATTTATCAAAAATCTCCTGGATAGGAGGTGACAAAGTTGGGTTGAAGTCTGCTTTTATTCTAGATAGAAGGGGTTCTGTAATTCAGGGGTGCTTATCCATTTGTACGTCCTTACACGTGTTTGCTCAGGTTTCTACTTTCCTAATACCCTCTGAAACAACTCTGTTGCTCGTCCTTGCCATACAGAGTCTGAGAAGTCTGAGTAGAATTTTAAGAGAATAGATGCCCTTCAGGCACAGAGAAACTTTCCAGATGAAACTGTACGTAGGAACACATGCCTGAAGTCCCAACACTTAGTATCCTGAGGCAGGAGGATCCCATTGGAGGCTTGCCTGAGCTACAGCATGAGACTCTGTCTCAAAAAACAGAAATCTTTTCAAATAATCTAAACAAATGTAATACTTGAGCATGTAGAATCTCAATTATGTTTAGACATATAATTCCAGGCTACTTTCTATATAATCAAACTTGATTTAGTAATTCATCAGTTGCCTGGGTGTTTTACACACCTGCTAATGTAAAAAAGTAATTTTGGCATAGGCATTTGAGAAGTCAACAATTTGTTTCTGTACCACTGAAGTCAATTTGTTTGTCTCCTGCTTCCTTAATTATTCAAGTGTAACTTTTGCTGGAGGCCTGTATCTTTAATGCCACAGTGAATTATTTAACATTTGAGGGAAGTACTGATTTGGGAGCTTTTTAATTTACCTCCAACTACTGGGGTTTCTATTGTTGGTGTTTTTTTTCTCTTTGGCTTGACTTAGATGTCAGCTAATGGGGCCTGAGTAAATTACCTAGGGCCCCAAAGTGAGTTAGGTGATCTTTTTTGTTTGGCCTCAGGATATAACTGGTGCTGTAAATGTGTCTGCAAACTTATCACATAATAACTATGTGACAGAATTTGGGCTACAATGTAATAAGTGTGGTTGGGGAAAAGGCAAGAGACCCACATTTGTAAAAATGTGCTATAAACATCCACCCAAGCCCTTTGCCAGCAAGATACCACGTTTAGAGTTTATTTCATCAATGTTAACTTTTTAAAAATTGATTCTAAGGCCAATAAAAAAATATAACTGCAGCTGGAGATAGAGATCAGAGGTTGAGCATCTGCCAATCATGGTCTGGTCCTTAGGTTCAGGTTCCAGAAAAAAAAAATTACCTCAACTTGCAAAATATCTCTAACCATAGTGAGAAAACTTGAAACTTTCTATTCTATTAATGATAAAATACTTTTGTTTTTGTATAAAAGATATTTTGTACCAAATACACTACATATTGTAGTTAAATTGAGATTTTCCTAATGTACCATGATTGTTGTGATAAAGGGCACGGGTGGCAAGACACACAGGGAACACGTAAACGTACCCACACGTGGAGATTTATTAGAAGAGAGTGAACTGGATCCGGGGAAAACGTGGAAGGTGAGGGGCGGGAGGAGAAAGAGGGCAGAACATGGCACCTCTGCCTTTTAAAGGTCGCCTTGCACATGCGCACTAGGGTGGGTTGCATAGGTACATCAGATGCTGATGAGGCAGGTATGTCAGACACTGATGACGATGGTGGCGGGCGACCCATTCCTTGCATGTGTGTGGG
>JAQHUG010000179.1:3170956-3216267 GCA_028555095.1 Dicrostonyx torquatus
GTTAGGGTGGTGTGACCTTTTGGGTACCCAGAGAAAACCACCAGCCTACCCAGGGCGCTCTCTCTCTCTCTCTCTCCTGAGTTACACACCTGAGGTTAGACTTTTTGTTCCTGTACCATGAGTTTGCCCCTCATAATAAAGAATTATGACTGGAATCTTTTGGAGTTAGCTTAGGATTCTTTGACTTGCATCCTCAACCCCCTTTTCAGTAACACCAAAGGATTGATGCCTCTTCTGGCCTCTACAGGCACCAACACTGACATATACATACCCTTCCACTTCATCCCCACACATACATAATTAAAAATAAAATAATCATTGTTTGAGAACAATACATTTATTAAATATTTTTCTTTTATTGTTGAGATTATAATATATCATTTCCCCCTTCCCTTTCCTTCCTCCCATATACCCCTTCCTTACTCTTTAAAATTATGGCCTCTTTTTCATTAATTATTATTTTTTGTTATATGCATATATACATGTATATGTACTCACACACACACAAACACATATATATTCCTAAATATAACCTCAGGCTGTATAATGTTGCTTGCATATATATATGTAGTACTTATCATTAGGTCTCTTCTTCCCTGAGGAAGACGATGTCTCCTTATCTGTAAGCATTCCTTAGTTGCCTGTAGTTCTTGGTGTAGAGTTGAGGCCTTGTGGTCTTTCCTTCATTCACTTTGGCTTGTCTATTGTTGTCCTTTTGTTGAACTCATGTTTAGGCAGTCATGTTGGTGCGACATTATGGTGTAGCTTCTGACATTAGTTGGAGACTCAATCTCACAGCAAATTCCCTGATCCTCTGACTGTTAGAATCTTTCCATCCACTCCTCCACAGTGATCCCTGAACCTTAGGTGTGGGAGTTGTTTTTGTAGATATATCAGTTAGAACTGGACTCCACAGCACTGTATTGGGATTGGTAGTGATTTTCTGGAATGTCTTCTGTGTGTTACAAAGAGAAATTGCCTTGTAGAGGGATGAGGACTAACACTTACCTGTGGATATAAACAATTATTTAGAATGTAGTTAGGGATTATGCTGGTCTAGTAAAGTGGTGGTTGTAGGTTCTTCTCCAAGATCTGTGACTTTACCAGCCCTAGGTAATTGAGTAGGTTGAGAAGAATCAATTTTTAAGTATTTTTTCTCTGATTGTTGAGATCATAATTTCATCATTTCCCAGCCCTAGCCGCACCTTCCACAGCCCAAACCATAATATCCTCTATGGAGCTTATACCATCCTGCCACTGGCTAGCTTCTTGGAGTTGTTTTCTCTCTCAGGTTCCAGCCATGGTTTCCTTCTTGTTGAGTGGGTCTTTTTTCCAATTAGAGAGCTATTGGTTACCACCAAAGTATGTGTGCCACTACTGCACCCTTAGGGTTACCATGCCGTGCTGGTCATTGTTGTGTTTCATTGGTGTCATAGCTGGGTAGGACTGTTGGTTGCTTCCCTCCTTTGGAAACTTGCATGGCACCTTCTGGTACCATGAACGTTAGTCTTCAGAGAGGAGGCATTCTGGTCTGTGGGTGTCTCAGTAACCACCACAGCCAACAGGGTAATGATCCCCAGGATTGCTAAGGTCAGCTTAGGTAACATAACATGACTTGTAGAACAAGTATATTTTTGTTATTATTTACTCTTTCTCTTGATAGCAGGTGAGCTGATGACTAAGAATAAGACTATAGAGACAGAGGATATGGTTCAGTGGTAGTTTACTTATCCAGCATCCACAAGAAATACTCTCAGCACTAGGAAAAGCAAAACAGAGAATAACATTACTTGATATTCATTACATTGGTAAGAAAAGATTGTATGCCTTTGTGTGCTGTTAAAAATAGTTAAAAGGGCTTGAAGGGTTGCCTAGTATGTAAGAGTATTTCCTGCTTTTGCAGAGGACCTGAGTTCAGTTCCCAGCATGCACATTGAGCAGGGACCCACCACCCTCTTCTGTCCTCTGTAGGCACCTATATGCAAACAAGCAGGCATGTAAATAAACTTTGCGACTAAAGTAGTTGAAAGGATCACATTATAGCTATATTACCCCACCATTTAGAATGCTCCTAGCATGTAGCAGTCAGTGAGTCAGTGGGTACTTGATCAGGCTGAATGATACTGATAGTCATATGTAAAGGGAAGACATTCCTAAAATGTCTCAAAACAAATTACAAATTTTCATTTAAAAATATTAATATATTTGACTGTATAAATCTTAAGTGGAAAAATTCTATAAAGATCAGCTATCAAATTTCAAATATATTTACAGCATACATAATCAGTGGCTACATTTTAACCTACAAATAAGTTGAAGGTCTTATGTATTAGGAAGATGCAATACAACACAAGCATGAACAATAGATGTGAACAGCAGTAAACTTAGAAACCTGGCTGGGATGAACTTTCTTCATTTGTCCTCTGGGACCAAATATCCTTTGAAAATGCATGACTTGTAGTTTTTTGCTAATTAAAAAAAGGCAGGAGTAAAACTAAATGATTTAGTTAGGTTAGCTTTCTTTTGGTTTTGTTTTGAAATAGAGTCTCATTATGTAACACAAGGTGATCTGGAAATCTCTGTGTCTACCCTGACCTTGAGCTTGTGATCCTGAGCTCAGCCTCCCTAGTATTGTGATTACAGTCCTGTACCACAACACCTGCCTCCAGATTAACTTTCTTAAAGTGAATGAATAGTCATACTAAAGTAACACTATGACTGCTAATTCTTCATTCAACTCAGTTTTTAACTGAAGTAATTAAGATTAAATTAGTGATATATATTGCAAGGTATTATTGGGCCTCAAGAACTTGCCATAAGGGACTGGTGAGGGAGCTCAGTTATAATCATGCACTGGTTTTGCAGAGGACACAAGTTTAGTTCCTGGCACCCAAGTTATATGACTCACAACCACCTATATTTTCAGCTCCAGGGGATCCAAGGTGCTTTTCCGAGATCCTTGGGTACCTATACTTATGAACATACCCACAGACACATACATATACACATAGTTAAAAATAAGATAAATTTTAAAAAAGAGAAAAACAAAAAGAACTAACAAGCATGATGATGCACACCTTTAATCTCAGCACTAGAGAGGCAGGGGCAAACCTATCTTTGAGTTTGAGGCCAGCCTGGTCTATCTAGTGAGTTCCAGACAAGCTAAGGGCTACAGAGTGAGGCTCCATCTCAAAAAAAAAAAAATCAAACAAGGGGTGAGAGAGACTTTATCTCTTACAAAAGGACTATAAGGCTGGTAAGGTGGCTTCATGTGTTCAGGCATTTCCCATACAAGCCTGGTAACTGAGTCAGTCCCCAGAAGCAAAGTAATGGTAAGAGGATAGAACAAAGTGCAAAGTTGTCTTCCAACCTCCTTATGTATGACATGGTGTGCACACCTGCACATAGCATGCACCCACACACAATAATAGTAATAGTTAATAAAGAATCTTAAAGTGGTATACATACCTGTCAGTCAAATCTGGAAAACACCTTAAAGTTAAGGTATTGATCCTAACATCACTCTCTCCTAAGTGAAAATGGATCAGGTTGGGGCTGGAGGATGAGGAGCTACAACATTCAGGGGACCACTTGGACCACTCTTCATATATGGAGAATATTTAAAAAACTAGAAGGTGGTTTTCTTTAACCTTCAAATTTAGGCAATTGGACTTGGTCTCAGCTGTAAATATTAGAATTATAACTTGCTTTTTAGCACATTATTAAGTAGCAGGTGATGACTTCTAATTATAATAACAATAGGCTGTGACTGTCAGCCTTTGCCTTCTTTCCATACATTAGGGTTCTTCCAGTGCTTAAAAATGTCAAACAGAGCTAAACTGTATTTGCCTTGGGGATTGATAAAATTAAAAAGCTTCTTGAGAAATTAAGCTTAAGTGGGAACATGTTGATAGTATTATTTATTTAGGGTTAACTATATAGACATAAGTAATATTGAAATATTATAGTAAAATAAAAAATAGTGCTTAAAAGCTATTATAGTGGTTGTTTGCTTAAGATCATGTGTTTTCTCCGAGCTTTTCAGGGCGAAAGCTCGGAGTGGTGATGACTGACACCAGGCGGGGTGGGCACAAGTGTGAGGAAATATTTGTACTATTTTAGTTTTTAAACCATATACCCACGTTATTTTGTATACTTAAAAGTGCATCTAAAAATCAAAAGAAAATTGTATTTCATAGTTGTAAAACAGTAAAAACCACCGTAAGAAATCTATCCATTTCCATTTGAAGAATCTTAAGGTGGACAATGTAGCACATACCTATGATCCTAGAATTTAGGAGGCTGATATGAGAGAATTACCACCTCAAATCTGAACCAGCTCAGGCTACCTAGCAAGATTCTGTCTAAAAACAACAACTGACAAAACCAAAACACCCCCAAAATTGAGTGCTTATTGACTTTGACAGTGATTTCAAATGATTATGCTGGATAATTTAACTTAATATGGGCTTTTGTAAATGATTTCAAAAGATACCTCTGCTATTTTTCAGAGCGATTTCAAGGAAAATGAGCAGTTTGATTACATATTCCTATTAATGCTATTCTACTTACAGCAATAAGATGCACATACAAATCTAGCAGTATTACTAATTCATTAAAAGCAGTACTTATTTTCTTCATTAACTTTTTATTGTTATTTTCAACTTACACAGCATGCACAAATACAGCAATTACATGTTGAGTGAAAGGGGAAGGCGCTTTATGTTCAACATTCTGTACATCTGACGCCGTTGCTTTGCCAGAGTGTCTGGAAAAACACGATATAAGATCAGCCTCTTACAACACAAGTATAATTAACCACCAAAAGCAGGCGGGCTAAGCTACTAATGTACTCATCCTGGGAGTTAGTTGATCATATATAAATTACACGATATACATTAGCCTAACTAATTACAGCAAAACTGAGCTGCATAAATGTATTGGGGTTTTTGATGCTAAGAGTCTTTAAGTCTTTTTCTTAAGGGAACGTTGTCTGCAGACTAATAAGAGGCCAAAGCCAAAGGGGATACCCAGTGTCCAGGTCTACATCTTAAACAGCATTTACTTCCTGGTGTGTAGTGCTTAAGAACAGCCCTAATGGTCCTTTGCTTATGTAGAACAGGGTCAAGGAGAGAGCTCAGTGGTGATCATTGTGTCTGGGAGCAGACCTTAACTGTTCTCTATAGAAAGCCTGAAGTTACTCCAAATGCATACTATAGCACATGATTGTAATCAATCCCTTGGGAAACTGAGGCAGGTGGTAAGAAGCTGTCTCAAAAACAATTTTTTTAATGGAAGCCTTTATTTACTAGCTTTATGGCTTAATGTTCTCGCTGTTCCTTTAAGCCCAGATTCAGAGCACCCCCAGTAGTAAGCACACCACGAAAAGAGACATCATGAGTTTTGTCTCAAATCTGTAGCTGATTAGCTATGTGACCTTAAGCAAGTCAAATCGAGCTTATTCATCTGTAAAGTGGGGCAGTAATGAATTTCAAACCAGCAGCTTAACTAGCAATGGCACATGTCCAGTTAGGATCAGTAACCTGCGTCCAGTTCTCCTGCTCTGTCCACTTCTCCACTGCTGAGCAGATACAAATATGAAATACTCTTTGTTCTCAAACAACAAAGAACAAAAACAAGTCATGCATCTGGTAGTCTCCCTGATAGCATCTGCCACATCTAAGAGCAGTCTCCAGTGTAACTATTGGAGCTACATTCACTACTGAGGCTACCATTGACCCATGTTTATTGGTTATACCTTTGTTTAGCTAAAGATAAACAGTCCTTGTCACCCCTTGCAGATGAGAACTAGCTTCTACAGCAGGCTTAGGACCCAGAGAACCCCTTCCTCATATGCTCTTAACTTTCCTAACTTTTCCCTTCTCAAGACTGTAGCTAGATGGTTCAGCTAATAGAGGCAAAGGGTACATTCTTAGACTGGTTCTCTGCAATCATGGCATCCTTACTCTGACATTGCTGGCAGCCCAAGTCCCACATTTCTGTACTCTGATTACCCCCATTTCCACCTCCTCAAGTGTTTGAGTAGAGTTGAATACCCTTGATTCTTTACTTGCACCTCACTCCTTCCAGGGTTAAAACACATTTCCCTACGGAACAACTGTCTTTTTCCAGTAGCTCTAAAGTGACTCGAAAAAGGTGAAACTGTCATCTTAGAACATTTTCTTTGTTTACAGAGAAAGGATAAATGCAGGAATCCAACTGATCTACATGATGCCCTAGGCTTGGCCAAATAAGGAAATGTTGGCTGAGGGTGCAAATGAAGGAGGCAATGATGGCCTAGGACTGGTATTGTATGAGGCCGCTTGTTCATTCCGAGATGCACAGCCCTGAAATAATCACACAGAAACCATATTATTTAAAACACTACTTGGCCAATGACTCTAGTATATTTCTGGCTAACTCGTATCCTAAACTAACCCATCTCCATTAATCTGTGTATTGCCATGAGACTGTGGCTTACTGGATAATGTTCTGGCATCTGTCTCCAGTGGGGCTACATGGCTTCTCTAAACTCTGCCTTCTTTCTCCCAGCATTCAGTTAGTTTTTCCTGCTTACCTCTGTTCTGCCCTGCCAGGCCCAAGATAGATTCTTCATTAACCAATGGTATACACAGCAAACAAAGGGGAATCAAGCCCACATCAGACTAGAGGTCAGGATGAGTCAGACAATAGGGACTGTTGGCCACATTTTTTCCCCTCTCACCAGTTCCCAAATAACTGACATGGAGACTTAAAATTAATTACAAAAGCTCAGGGTTATTACTAGCTAACTCTTACAATTTAAATTGACCCATATTTCTTATCTAAGTTTTGCTGTATGGCTCATGACTTGTTACCTCTTTTTTTTTTTTTTATTTTTATTTTTCGAGACAGCGTTTCTCTGTGGCTTTGGAGCCTGCGCTGGAGCTAGCTCTTGTAGACCAGGCTGGTCTCGAACTCACAAAGATCCTCCTGCCTCTGCCTCCTGAGTGCTGGGATTAAAGGTGTGCGCCACCACCGCCCGGCTTGTTACCTCATTTTGTACATGTCCTAATTCCTCTCTATATGGCTCTTGACTCTCCTGACCCCACACTTCTTTTTCTCATTATTCTTAGATTGGTTGTCTCACCTATACTTCCTGTCTGGCTACCAGCCAGTCAGCTTTTTATTAAACCAATTCAAGTGACAAATCTTTACAGTGTACAAAAGGATAATTACACAGAATATCCCGCTTTTTGACTAATTAAAAAAGATTTGATTTTAACATAGTAAAATTGTATACAACAAAAACAGTTATTATGTTTATATCAATCTGGCCAAACTCATCCGAGCAAATGAGTCCCTCTTGGAGGAAGAGGATCAGCTGTATCGACAGGCAATATGCATGACGCTGGACTTCAAGCAGGATTACATTAGCAGGGGAGAGTTCCTTTTAAAAATGAGTAACCCTCTCAAAGCAAAGAAAGCATGTCTTAAGGCACTAGAGCTGGACAGAAATAATGTAGATCTGTGGTACAACTTGGCGATTGTGTATATTGAATGTAAAGAACCAAATGAAGCTCTGAAGAACTTTAATCAGAGTTTGAAACCAAATCCCAAACGTAAGATAGCACTATTCAGTTCTGCTATTTTGATGCAGGAATCAGGTGACGTTAACTTCAGACCTAAAGCTAGAAAACCCCCTCTAAACTACATAAATAAAGAGCCACAGAGTGCTAATGGTTATTTCAATTTGGGCATGCTTGCCATGGATGACAAGAGGGATTCTGAAGCTGAGATTTGGATGAAGAAAGCCATCAAATTACAAGCTGACTTTAGAAGTGCTTTGTTTAACCTGGCTCTCCTGCATTCTGCTAAGGAGCTAAAGGTGTTGTCAATTTTAGAAGAGCCGCTCAGCTATTACCCTGACCATACCAAGGTTCTCATTTTTCAAGTAGATATTCTAATGAACTAAAAGAAGGACATATCTAGATCCAAAATGTGCTTGAAAAGACACTGGAAATGGATCCAAGCAACGTGCAAAGAAAGCACAACCTCTGTGCCATGTTCTCTGAAGAGAAGGACTTACTAAAGACTGAAAGATGCCTGGTGGAAACAGTGGCATTAGCACCTCCTGAGGAATGTACTCAGTGCCATTTGAGTATAGTCAGGGACAAGAAGGGACAGTTAGCCATGTCCCGAGTGAGCTGAGGGATGGTAATGTTGTGAGTAGGATTCAAGAGACTTCCAGGTTTCTGGTGTGGAGCAGTTCTGCTTGGCCAGGGGGCAAGTTTGCCGGACCACCTGTAGGTTGTAATGAGAAGCAGGTGACAAGGTGAGCACCACATGGTTGAACTCACGCAGGAGAACACAGAGAAAAGGGGTGATGATGGAAGTAGAGCTGCCTTTAGAGGAGCAGTTAGGGAGGGAGTATGAGGCCCATCTCACCTCTCAACTCCTCAGTTTGAGACATCCATAGATTAAACCTAAAAACCCTGACTTAATCAGAACCAGAACCTACAGGCAGTGTCTGTGGATCATTGAAGCATTTAACAGTTTTATGGTTGACTCATTCGTGTGTGCTTCATGACTGAAGTGCCTCCTAGAGAAGGCCTACGCCTTTGTCCTCTTCCTCCTCGGCACCTTCCTACCTGTACTTGATGCCTGTACTGTGTGCCAAACCTTTGAGGCACTCCTTGACTCTCTATACTAAACAGTTGTTTGTTTAATTATTTTTTATCCCTGTACTAGATTTGTTCATCTGCTCACTGATTGATTCAACCAACATCTGTTGAGCACTGCTGTGAATAAACATAGAAATACAATAAGCATTACTATAGCTCACACGTACAAAGACGTCTGTAAATCTGTTACTATTCCATGTTATTCATATATATTAGCTGTTAATTCTCACAACCCTGTCTGTAAACAAATTCTGTTCTTGGAAAACAGACTTAGAGAAATATAGCAGTTTGCTCAAGATTATAGTAAAGCAAAGGGCCATAGAACCCATGTTCTTTTCAATACCATAGGCAGACTTTGGATTAGGGTTCCCTAAATATACATTACTACTAATTTAAAATACATCTTTAACACTAACACACATTTTTTTTTTTTTTGGTTTTTCGAGACAGGGTTTCTCTGTAGCTAACACACATTTTTATGTTCTGAGTTTGGCAGTGTTAAGTTGTATAGTATAGAAACCAAGTTACTACCTTTTCCTGTGACTTCCAAAGCTCTAGACTCATCGTGAACATTCAAGCCTTATGTGGATTATTATTGATGTATTGAGATAAGCTTTCCTCATAGAGCTGAATTTCAATGATGGTGAAGGTGTGGTGTGCTACAGAATTTAAAGATAAAAACTCATGTTTGTAGGCCATATTTCACTTCATTTTACTGATTTGTTCTTCATCTTTTGTGGAATACTGATACCTAAATATTTTCTTTAACATAGAAATCTGTTTTGTTTTTCCAACTAGACTTTTATTCTAGGTAGGTATTATATCTAATGGAGCATTTTTATAGATGAACATCAAAATACATGTCACTTGACATTAGTCCTTAAATGCCCATTGCTATGTGGTGTTATAAAATTTTGTTATTCCACTTAACTTTATTTGCATACACCATTTCAAAGCATTGTTTGGATGATCTGTACCTGCAAGATTCACTACTATCCAGGGATAATTGTGTCCTTCAGTAGTTGGAACATCTATTATGTGACTGTAATTACTTATATATTCATTGCAAATAATGATGCAATGAGTTTTTAGAGGCTGTGCATAAGAGAACCAACAAACTGAGACGCAAAACAAGTTTCCACCCCTTCTTTCCAAAACTGTATTTAATCACTTGAACACTAGCCAATATAGTAGAAAACTGGCAGACTCTTCTTTGCAGCAGGCTATGTAAAAGTGTTTATAATTTACAGCTTATTATGCCATGCAAATGACTGTGTTCCAGTGAAGGAGAGTGAGAAAATATGGCTGTGAAATTGCTTAACTCCCCTTTGTTAGTTGTTTTCTGGCAATAGGAGAAGGATACTTTACACTTAAAATGTATTTCTGTATTTAATTTTGTCATTCAATTAAAAACTTCTGGGGAAGGGGTTTACTTTTTAACTCTTTTTATAGATAAGCCCGAGTAGTTTTAATTTAACAAAAACAATAAGCTGAAGAAACCAAAGTTATCAGGGAATAGAAATGAACTAGTATTAAATTGTTAGGGCCTATTCAGTTTATGGCTTCAGTTTGTTTGTTTCATTTACATGTGTTTATTTATTTGAGGTGGGAAGAACATGGACGTGTGGAGGTCCTCTCCTTCCCCATTTGGGATCCAGAGACTGAACTAAGTATCAGGCTGGCCGTACCATCTTTACCCGCCAAATCATCTTTGTGGTCCTTAGGCTACAAGTTTGATTTTTTTTTTTTTATTTTTGACATACTTGGAATGCTTAATAAGTAATTTTCTGTTTTCAGTGTTACCTGATGTGAACAGTTTTCTCTTGTCTGCAGCACTTTGGCTGAAAATTAGTCTTCCTTAGGAACAGTTTATAGGGATGGAGGAGAGGCCTCGGGTCGCTGCAGTCTGTTTTATGTATCGACTGCTAGCTCTTGGGTTTGCCTTTTCTGCCTTTATGGATTCATATGGCTCCTAAAGCCAGGACGCACCTGTGGGCACCGTTCCCTCTGCCCCTGCTGTGCAGTCTGATCACAGCCTTGCAGAAAAGATGAGGCTGAGTTTTTGGTGCAAGCCGATGGATGGGTCTGTGAGGAAGAAAGTTCTTGAAGAGGCAAGTAAAAACAGAGGAACTGATACCTAAAACCTTTGTGCATCCTTCTCCCTCCAGTTTTTCTGAGACTGTATCTGTTAATTTACACCTCCATGAAGGTGAAAGAGGAAAATGTTAAATTAAATATTTACAACATGCCGTCTTTTTCTGTTTTCTGATTTGGTTGGTCAGTTATAATTGCATGGGTTTGCTTGTTTTGGTGTTTCCATCACACTGATCCTTAGGTGCTGATTGCATTTAAACAGGAATTTTTGTCTACCTGTAACCCATATTTTTCTTGAGAAGTAATAAATTACTATTTCAGAGAAAATAGGATGTTTATGTCAGTATCAAGTCACTGCCATTTTTATTGTTATTATTCCCTTCAAAGAACTTTTTGGTATAAAAGTTTTACAATCACATGGGAAATTTTCTTTGTTTTCTGTTTTAAACCCTTTTAAGTTAAACATTACAATTTAATCTCATCTCAGATTGAATTAAATTTAAAACCCACTAGAATAATTGTTTGTGGTTTCTTGCTTCTGCTCTTTGGTGAACCACCCCCACCTTGGTTGTGGAAGGTGGACTGCTTGCACTGTTCTCCTCTGCCTCTTCGGGCCTCAGATTGAAAGCGTTGATGGTCTGGATGTGGTGGTGGATCACTAAGCTCAAGGCCAGTCTGGTCTACAAAGTGAGTTCTGGGCCAGCCATGGCTACATAGTGAGACCCTGTCTCAAAAATCAAACAATAATAATTTTTTAAAAAAAAAAGAAAGAAAGAAAGAAAGAAAGACTTGGTGAAGTGGGTAGTGCCCTCCTGAGTAGCCTTGGTGGGAAGACTTTGCCAGCGAGCCGCCAGTGTAGACTCTGGCTAGTCATCTCTCAGCCTCTGTACTCCAGGATTCCCTTTGCTTTTCTTCTGCTCCTTTATAGTGTGGAAGGACAGGCGAGGTGAAACAGAACTGTAAGGAGTACTTGGAGGCTGAGGCAGAGAATTGCCACAATCCCTAGGCTAACCTGGGCTACAGAGTGATGCCCTCTCTGAAAAGTAAGCAGTCTGTTCATCAACATTTTACATAACAATAATGACTTGGTTTTCTATTTTATTAGCTATATTTATAACTACCAATATAAGCATCTGATGGCCTTGAGATAATCACTATTGCTTGCTTACTAATGAGTATAAAAGTAAAGATAATTGAAACTTTTATTGTTAGGCATACCTGTTGGGAATCTCCAGCTTGGGCCCCATTCCATACCACATCCTCAGAAAACCCACCAAGCAGAAGCAGTGACTCCTCCCCTTCCTTAACTGCTGAAGACCAGGCCTACAGGGTACTAAGCAACAGTCCCTAGACCTGCTCCCTCTGTTTCACCTAGGAATGCTTTGCTCATTAAACCAGGACTTTTAATTTGAGCTGATCTGACTTATTGCATCGGCAGAGAAATCCACTACTAGGGATTTCAAAATATACTTATCAATACCGTTTTTTCCCAATAGTGGATGACTCTCCTTAGACATTGGGAAAGGGGGAAGTAACTCACCTCTGAGAAGTCCTCGCTTACTATGAAAAGTCCCTAAGATGACCTGAGTAGTGTCTTCAGACCACAGTTCAAACCGAACTGCTCACACTCTGTTCCCCACTGAGATGGTGACATTACTGCATTTATAAGAGTTGAACGCTTGTCCTTTTCTCAGTCTGGTCTGAGATCAATGTTTTTCTTTACAAAACAAACAAAAAAACATTTTTACTTTTATTTTTTGTGTGTATCTCTGAGTAGGTGTGGAGGTCAGAGGACAACTTATGACTTGGTTCTCTCCTTCCACCATGTGGGCTCTAAAAGATGGAGCTTGGGCTTACCCGTCAGCATCTTCAGCTACTGAGTTCTCTCACCACCTCCAAAGCTCAAAAATTTAAAATGTGATTTTTTTTTGTACATTGTTTTACACTATCATAAAATTAAAAATATGTATATATTAGTTGAACTGTTATAAGACTGTGTGTATCATAGAGCAGAGCCATAGATACAGCTGTGCCAGACCTGGCAACACTTAATTTTGTAATGTTTGCTTGGTAATTTTTTTTGAGATAGGGACTAGCTATATAGCCCAAATTGACCCCAATTTTAACAATCCTCCTGCCTCTCAAGTACTGGGATCACAGACAGTTGTGCTACCATGGCTGGCTCTATTTTCACTTCTTTTTTTTTTTTTTAAAAAAAAAAAAACTTTTCAGATTCTTTTTCCCTTGAGAGTTTGTTTTTGCTGATAGTTGACTGTTTGCCTGTGAATGTATGCCTGTGTGTCATGTATATGAAGTGCCCACAGAGGCCAGAAGAGGGCATTGGATTGCTTGGGACTGGACTTATAGTTGTTAGCTGCCATGTGGGTGCTAGCAATGGAACCTGTGTGTACTGGAGAAGCAGCCCATCCTCTTAACCAATGAACTATCTTTTTAGGTCCAGACTTTTTTTTTAAGATTTATTTTTATTTTATGTGTATGTGTATATGTATATCTACAATATGCATGCCTGGTACCCAAGAAGGCAAAGAAGAGTGTGTTGAACCTTCTGGACTGGAGTTACAGATAGTTAGGAGCTGCTCAATCTGGGTGCTGGGCCATTTCTCTAATAATGCAGTTCTCAACTGTTTTCAGTTAGTCCACTACTGAGATCCTTGTGAACAATACTTTCACAAGGATCACATGTCAGATATCTTGCATATCAAATATATGCATTATGATTCATAACAGTAGCAAAATTACAGTTATGAAGTAGCAATGAAAATAATTTCATGGTTGTGGGTTACTATAACAGGAACTGTGGCAGCATTAGGAGGGCTGAGGACCACTGCTCTAGGGACTCAGGCTTCTTATCACACCTGAACTTTGTTAGGTGCCGTATAAAAAAAAATCAAGTCATTTTGTTATTTATTACCTGATAGTTTATTATCTTTTATAGCTATTTTGGGACCTGGCACATAGATATGCAACAGCAGAATTGAAGTAGTTTTGTAATATGTAGTTTACACTTTTGTCAGCTAAAGGACAAGACAAGGATTCCTACTTCATTTTCCAGAGTAAAGATTAAGAAAAATAGGGCTGGAGAGATGGCTCATAGGTTAAGAGCACTGGCTGTTCTTCCAGAGGTCCTGAGTTCAATTCCCAGCAACCACATAGTGGCTCACAACCATCTGTAATGAGATCTGGTGCCCTCTTCTGGCCTGCAGGCAAACATGCAGGCAGAACACTGTATACATAAAAAATAAATAAATCAAAATCTTTTTTAAAAAAGATTAAGAAAAATAACCAACAGAGTTCAAATTTTAGTCCTGGGAAGTTATTTAGTAAGATGTACAAGTTACACTAGTGGACTAGACATTGATCTCCTCTGCGATTTGATTGCCCATATGTGTCCTTGGCCAGGAAATGTCCTCCTTTAAATACACAGATAAATTGTTCTGTAGCTTTCTATTTGGTGAAGTCCATGCAACCAACTGTCAGGATGTTTTTGTTTTTGTTTTTTCCTAGCTTGTATTAAGATTTCTTAAAATTGTATATCCTAATGTCCAGACATAACTCCATCAGTGTGCGTCAGGGCTCTGTCCTGCAGGCTTCCTTGCAACCAGTGTATACTTAGGCTGGGAGTTACTGCAGCCTCAATTTGAAATCTTTTCCTTTACTGATCAGCCCTCAAACATGAGCACACAGGACTGCGGCTCTTCTTATCCTCGATTTCTATTGAGTTCGTAGGGTCTGTTCCAGGTCTGACGTGTGACTGTACTCACTACATGTTCATTAGATGAAACCAGTGCTGTTGTTGACAGTGAGTGTTGTCTTTGCAGCACTTTGGACTTGTAACATCATCAGCAGTGCTGTAGAAATCTCTTTGCAGTCCTACTGCACTAAGCTCAGCCAGGAGCTCTGACACCATTAAACAGTTACCTGCAGATTTGCAAAGAAGGCCCAGGAAGTTTTTTGTTTTTTGTTTTTTTTTGTTTTTTTTTTTAGCAGTATCCATTTAAAAATTTGTAACTTCTACAAGATTTGAACAGGCCTTCCTCGTTGTAAGAGCTTCATCTCTCACTGTAACTTATTAACTATCAATAAATGTTGGCATAGGCTTGTCGGAGAAACCCGGTGACCATCTTGAGAAAGTAAATACTGATAGCCCTCAGTGAGTATATAGCCAAATTGTACACAAAGGCAGTAAAAGAAAATGTCTAAAAATAAGTAGATGTAAGTGAGGCATTTCAAACTGTAGGTTGGTGCCTCACCATTAACTTTAATTCCGTGGCTTTTGTCAGTTGATGTCGCAACCTTAGTATTATTTTTAAAATAGTTTTTAGGGTTATTTAATTAAGTAATGTGGTGTTTGCTTATTTCAGACAGTGTGCCTTTGTTCCTGTCAAAGCTCTGCTGGCAGGACATTGCTTCTCTCTTCCCTTTGTTAATATTCAGTGTTAGATAATAGTTTCACAAATAATAGATTCCAAGGACCTTTGATCCACCATTACTGTAAAATAAAATGCAACTTAATTTTTTTTTCTGGGCATAATGGCTTTAACCTTGTGTACTAATTTGACTGTGCTTGTGGGGGCAGATCCTTAAATGAGACACAAATGAAGGAAAAATTGCTAATGCTGCCACTGTATATCTAATGAGCACTGTGTAATAAACCATAACCTCTTCGACATTTCTCTGGAAAGCGCGTGATTATTTTGGATGGCTAGCCCTTTGTGGATGGCTCATTACCGCCTGGCATAATACGTATTGATAGAGACTGTAATTGTCAACTCCTATTTGACATGCTGCCTCTAATAAATATGGCTTGCATCGCTGGAGCCCACTAATGGTTATATGGGCAACTGTAATTAAAGAAAAAAATTGTTTTAGGTTAAGCATACATGTGTATATTTAAAACTCTCTAAACTCTGTGCCACCCTCCCCTAGCTTCTTAGAGTATTTGAAAAATTAGAGTTCTTTTATCAGTATAGAGGCCAACATATGACAAAGTGTGTGTCCGTGCAGTGGTGGGTGGTGTGATTGCAGGAAGGGAGGAGGGTTTCTGCTGGTGAAGAGGTGACTATATGACTAACTTGCGCATGTTAAGATCATGTGAGAAACTTGTGCGTGTTAAGAGCATGTGAGTGACTTGCATGTGTTAAGAGCATGTGAGTGACTTGCGTGTGTTAAGGGCATGTGAGTGACTTGTGCGTGTTAAGAGCATATGCATGACTTGTGCGTGTTAAGAGCATGTGAATGACTTGTACATGTTAAGAGCATGTGAGTGACTTCCTTGTGTTAAGAGCATGTGAGTGACTTGCGCATGTTAAGAGCATGTGAGTGTGCGTGTTAAGAGCATGTGAGTGATTTGCGCGTGTTAAGAGCATGTGAGTGATTGTACGTGTTAAGAGCATGTGAGTGATTGTGCGTGTTAACAGCATGTGAGTGACTTGCGTGTGTTAAGAGCCATAAGCCTGTACTCTGCACCTGGGGTCAGCTGAAATTGATGCTTATATTTTGATGGTCAGTTTTACTCACGTTTCCCATGTTCTCCTTTTTTAACCCTTCCTTTCTTAAACTTTATTCTCATTTTGTCAGAAGAATTATATATTCTTTGAGAAGTGAAAGAGTATCTGACAAACCAAATTATAATGAAATATGAATCACATGGACATTGAGAGCCCGTAGAATATTATATACAGTATTCACAGATGAAAACTTGTATGTTCAAGATTAGAATTAAATCTTGCTTTATTTTAGAACACATTTAGGTCTAGTTGTAGTGTCTTGAAAACAGAATTTTAGTTTCAAGAGAATAATATTTCTGCTGTCTCCTATCTAATTACATGTTCTAAGTTTCTGGACAAGGAAGTGTATTCTTATGTACTATAATTCAAAATTCTTATGAAATAGAATGCTCAGCGTAGCATGTAAATTAGACATGAGCAGAAGACCTAAAAAGTCATCTGAAAAATAAGGGCAGGACTCAGGGTTCTTCCGAAAGAATCAAGTAGACATCATTTCAAGCCAAGAAAATGGAAGCCCTTGAGAGTGGAAAGAAATAATTGTGGAGAGAACATTACTATTTATCCAGGTGGATATTTATTGCACCTTGGTCCCGTCCATATTTGTTGGTGTCTAATGAGCCTGTGTGTACAGTGATGCAGTAGGCTTATAGTGCCTCCTTAGCAGAGCTGGAATCACATGGAAAGAGATACAAAATCCTGACTGTTGGTGCCTTGTAGGAAAGCAACAATATTAATTTTCTTTTTTCTTCCCTTTGATTCTCTCTTCTTTCTCTACCTACATAGACAGCCACATTTCTAGTTCAACATATTCTCTGTTTTCTTGAGGGTGTCTCATCTATGAAATAGGCCTTTAATTTAGATGACCAGTGCTGGTCAGGAGTTGATATCAGCCAGGCACCCATTTCCATAAATCTGTGTTCACTACGAGGTCATGTCTTACCAGGAAAAATTCAGCGTCTCTGACCTGGCGACTCCATGGTGGCTCTTGCTCTGCCTTCTTCCTCCCAGCATTCAGTTCTCTTTTCCTCGCCTATCTAAGTCCTGCCCTCTCAAAAGGTCAAGGCAGTTTCTTTATTCAACCAGTGAAAGCAACACAAATACCGAAGGACCTCCTACACCAACAGCCTGCTGTTGTAAGCCATCTGAGGAACTACCCAACATCATACTTGTTATTCAGTGTGGGTACCACTGCTGTCCCAGCCTTTTCTCCTCTTGGGACTCTAGTCATTTCCTGCAGACAAGTACAACACAAGAGCAATTCAATTAGGAACTACCCAAATTATACTTAAACTCAAGGTTGAGGAAAGCTGAACAGGTACATTTTTATCTTCTTTTTAAGTATTCTCTGAGGGTTACACATCACATATCCTGATCCCATCCATCTCCCTGTCCCTTCATATCCACCCTCTGCACTTGGAACCTCCCCTAAACCAAAACAAAATTCAAAACAAAAATAAAAAAGTCTCAACATGGAAGCTGTACTGTGACAGAGTGAGTCACA
This sequence comes from Dicrostonyx torquatus, assembly GCA_028555095.1. Lineage (NCBI taxonomy): Eukaryota > Metazoa > Chordata > Mammalia > Rodentia > Cricetidae > Dicrostonyx > Dicrostonyx torquatus. The sequence goes on from JAQHUG010000179.1 coordinate 3,188,743, forward strand.
CAGTACACCCTGCTTTGAGTATTTTTTTTTTTAAGGCATGGTCTGTTGTATCCCAGGCTGGTTTGGAACTCACTGTGTAGCTGAGGATGGCCTTGCCCTCTGTGTGTTAGGACTGTAGGTGTGTACCACCAAGTCCACCCTGTGCAGTGCAGTGATCAAATGCACTAAAAAGCTTCATTGTTCACTTATGAGGGCTTTTCTTCAGAGTGAGGATGAAGACAAAGGCCTTAGCTAGCCTCATTTCTTCCTCTACTCTTCTAAAAGGCTGCTCTGATTAATAAGTAGGCCTCTCTTTAAAGGCCACAGCAGGGCACTTGCATCCAGGCAAAAAGTGTACTGATGAAATTAGGTAGGATACCGACTTGACATTCTGATAATTAACTGGCAGTGAATATTCTGCTGCGGTCTCTGAGATCCAACTGTCAACTCATATTTCTTTAGCTTAGGGAATCTTACTAAGCAAGATAGAGAATAAGAAGCATGTTAATTTTCGTTTGTCTCTGCATGCAAATAACTTTTGACAGATAGTAGCAAACTCAGTCATTTCATTCTCTTTAACTTACCTGAATCATTTGGGGCCATGACCAGAAAAGAAAGCTGTCCCAAGCTCTAAGAAGAGATTCCTTCCCCTCTCCCCACTTTTAAGCACTAAAGATATATTTATTTATACTTGTATAAATCAGTATAACTTTGGTAGAATGCAATAGCATTGCCAAAACAATGTTCATAAACAATTAAGAAATCTGTAGAGCTGAAATGAATTTGGAATTGATTGCACCTAAGCCTGTGCTCCACCCCTGTTTTAGTTTCAGTCTGCCAGCTACCACTGTGTTCAAACTCCATGGCTCCTGCCAGCTCTGTGCATTGTCAGGCAGGGACATTGTCTGTTAGGACTGGCAGCCACTCACCTGTAGTCCCTGGAGATCTGCTACAACACCAGTATGGTATGGAGTTGGAAGCAGGCAGTAGTAGCCTTGTCTCTCATGATCAACTCTTCTGTTCCCTTGAGTGGAACCTTCCTCAGGAATTGCCATTGAGTACCATTATAGCATTATGGACTGTAGTATTCCTATTATACTGTGTTCTCCATAGCTTTCTTGTTGAATCTTTTAGTCACTGTACTCTATCTCCAGTTAAATTTTGAACCCTTAGACTGCTTTAACCTTATTTGCAAAAAGAAAGATACCAATATACCTCATGCTTTGATATACACACTTTTTCTAAAGCCTGACCCACAGCAAGAAATGCCTAAGTGATTTTTTTTTCAGTAATCTGGCTTAATTCTCTCAACTGTACCTTTTCTGACTCTTCTAATTTATAAGTAAAATATTTTTTATTTTTTCCATAAATTAGCTTAAAAATAGGCAATTTCATGTGGTTATGAAATGTATAGATTAAGATCCTTGTATTTTATGTTAAAATGTCACATGCTATGCTGGAAGTGTGTTGTATGTACACATGAAAGCATCTAGATACACAGGCACATACAAATTAATTCAAAAGATAAATATATGCATAACTTAATAAACAATATTATCTACTTGCCTCAGAAGTAGAGATGAGCTTTAGAGCTCCAGGCCAAAATTAGAAATAATGGTCAGACATAACAGTGAAGACAGATGACTTGAGGAAGAAGGAGGTAGCTTTTAAAAACTTAGCATATTTTATAAGCTTATTTTTCTAAGGCGAGCAATTTTCAAAATTCATCTTTATTTTAATACTGTGTAATCAAAGATTGCTTGTCTAGTACTATTTATCACCATTCTCTATCTGGACTGTCATTAAATTCTAATTTCTGGAATATATACATTACAGCAAAAGTTTTTAAGTATTCCCTGTTACCTGATTTGATTTTTGTCACTAACCAAAATGTTTTTGAAAATTTCCAACCAAAAAACTTGTACTTGTTTTGTTGCCTTCTTAGGACAGCATAATATAAAATATTAAAAATGATTAGAAAAGAAGATTTATGCTTGTATGATCATTGTCAGATACATGGTCTCTGGATCACCACCAGTCTTGTATTAATATTTGAACCTCTAGAGCTATAAGATGAGGCTGCAGGGTCACATGATCAGGATCCAAGGGTCTCAGCATTCCTGTAGTTCTGAAAACAGTCCTACATTTGACTCACGCTTGAGGTATAAGTACAGTGGTCAGTCCCTTCCCAGCCCCCCACAATGTATAGAATATTGTAATCTATATCCCAGAGTCTAGAGCAGCACATCACATGTACTTCTTGGGTGAGAGAGCTCTAATACATTTGTCCAGGGCAAGGGCAAAAGGCATTTATTTGTACTGGTCAGCGGTGGTGTAACTAGAATTCACTTTGTCTGCTACTAAACAGGTGGTTAATATCCCAAAGCCCTTGTGGTTTATGCAATGAATGGTCAGGGAAGGGAACTGAGGAGACCCTGAAAGAGCAAGAAATGATCTCCTGTTACCAAGAGGATCATTCAGAAGTTCGCAGGACTTGTGGTCTATGCCAACCAAGCTCAGGGTTGCTCCACCTTAAGAATGACCTCAGTGATAGAATTGGAAGAAAAGTTTTCTCTAAATATTTAAATAGAAAGGTGGGTTGGTTTTAGCGTAATAATAGTTAATATTTTGTAGCATTTTCTATTAAGATTATCATTCTTTAAGAAATATGCACAGCCATCTAAATACCATACCACTGTAACGGATATTCTATTACTACCATTTTAAAAACATGTTTTTTTTTAAGATTTATTTAATTGTATGAGAATTCTACTTGCATGTATGTATGTGACCATGTGCATGCCTGGTCCCTGCAGAGGTCAGAAGAAAGCATCGGATCCACAGGAACTGATGTTATGTATGGTTGTGAGTCACTGTCTTAGTTACTTTTCTATTCCTGTCAAGAGACACCATGACCAGGGCAACCTATTAAAAGGAAGCATTTGATTGGAGGCTTGTTTACTGCTTCAGAGGGTTAGTCATAAATATCATGGCAGAGAGAAAGGCGGCAGTCAGGCAAGCAAGGCACTGGAGTAGTATCTGCAAGCTCACATCTGATCCCCAGGCTGCAGGCTGGTGTGTGTGTGTGTGTGTGTGTGTGTGTGTGTGTGTGTGTGTGACACACCTCACCCTACAAGACCATACCCTAACCCTTCCCAAATTGCTGGTTCAACATGTAACGTTCAAACATATAAGTCTATGTGGGGCATTTTCATTCAAACCCAGCCACCATGTGGATGCTGGGAACTGAACCCAGGTCCTCTACAAGAACTATAAGTGCCCTTCACTGCTGAGCACTCCCCACGGCACCACAATTTTACAGATAAAAAGGCTCGAATTGAAGAGATGCTTAAGCATGCTGCTCAAGGTCGTTGCACAGCTGACGAGCCACAGAGCTTGAGTTTAGATATAGGCAGTTTGTCTATAATCTGCACCCTTAAGCTCTATGCTGTCTCCAATACTAGATATAAGTCTTGAGAGAGGATTTAAAGAAAACCTTAAAAGGGATTGCTCGCATGCACCTACTCCTAATCCTTCCCAAATTACTGGTTCAACATGTAACGTGAAGTTTTTAAATTCTACTCCAGATTTTTAAGAGCTCTGGGACAATTCTCATTTTCAGATACCTGGAGAATCTGAGCACTCATGAGTGGTCCACATGCTTGGTTCCAAGTCACTCTTTCAACATAGTTGAGACTCAGGGTCTCATAGAAGTGGCAATAACTACTTACCCTCTGATTGCAGCTGAGGAGGAGGAGGTAGTATTTCTAGAAAAATGAAATTCATCAGTTAAAGAACCTCAAAAAAGTGCCCACAGTAGTCATCAGTGGCCAGCTCTGGGCTGACTTCAGGGTATAAGTTAGAAATCTTTTTCTATTGTTGTCATGCCGGAAGACTTAGGGAACATTTATAGAGTTCACAAATCAGATGGATTATCTTTTTGTTTTAAAAATAGAATAGCCCATTTGCTGTTATTTAATACAATTTTACTTTATTTTATTTGTTTGTATGGTTGACTTTTTTTTTTTAGACTCTCACTATGTTGCTTAGGCTAGCCACACAAACACAGTATGCACACAAACACAATAACATACAATTAACTGATTGATTCAAGTATTTCAGGCTAAGTAGTTCAATATATTGTGACCCCCTAAATCAAAGAAATGAATTAAAACAAATTCTCTTTTATTGGAGGGAGTTGCTAAACTGCCTCCTCTGGGACCCCATTACTTTCATTCTGTTCCCTTGTTCGTAAATTATTTCTCTTGCCCTTCACATATTTCCTCCAGATCCTTGCTGTCTTTTGCATGTTATAAACATATGGCAAGTGCTGTGCATTTTCCAGTAGAAACTATTTGTACTGTACACGTGGTACTGTAACTTCCTCTATTCACTTGTTACACTTAATAACCTGAGTGCATGGTGGAAAGAGACTCTTGAAAGAGAGTCCTGAAAGTTGTGCATTGACCTCCACACATAGTGCATGCCATATGTGTGCACATGTGTGTGCACACACAAGCACACATACACATGTAATTGTTTAAATTAATGAATGGAGATAGCTTTTATAGCATAAAATTGTGATTAAAAGCCCTTTTTGTTGTTTTACCTGTGTGTAATACTTTTTCTGTGCTTGGCTGTGATGATCCTTTAGACATTTCTCCTTGGATCTAAACAAAACTATAGGCCTAGGGATTTAGCTCAGTGGTAGAGATCTTGCCTAACATGTACAAGGCCCTGAGTTCAATCTCCAGCACTGAAAAATCAGTCAGTCAGTCAGTCAGTCGGTCAGTCAGTCAGTCAGTCAGTTGGTCAGTCATTGTGGCAATTTGGATGAAATGTCTCCCATAGTCTCCAGCATCTGAATACTGCGGTCTCAGTTGATAGTGGTGTTTTGGGAAGGTTAGGAGGTGTGGCCTTCCTGGAGAAAGTATGTCAGTAGGGGGCAGGCTTTCAGGTTTCAAAGCTTCCTGTCATCCCCAGTTCACCCTCTCTGCTTCCTGTCTGTGGTTCTCGATGTGAGCCCCCAGCTCCAGGCACCATGTGAACCACCTGCAGTTATGTTGTCCCTGTCTTTATGGACCCTTAACCATCCCTTCTGTAGGCTGCCTTGGTCTCTGTGTTTTCTCACCACAACAAAAAGTAACTATACCAAAAGCTACAGCGAGTCAGACTAATGCTTAGGGTTGCAGCGCATGCTCTGTGCTTCCCTAGCAAAATGTAATTTTGGCAAATAAATGAATTGAACATTTTCTTTCTTAGCAACTCATTTGAATGTTGTACATAGACACTTACAATGCTAAAACACACTCCTACATCCAATTTTTAAAATACCTTACATGCAGGGTTTTTTAAATTTTATTTATTTACTCTCAAGCACCAAGTAGGTCTTTTATTTATGTTTGGCTTTGTAGTGGGGAGGATGGTATGTATCTTCCTATTTATCATAATATTTTTCAGTGAAAATATACTCCATTGCTCTTATAATTAATTTTACTGACAACTTCAAAAAGCAAAAATTACAGCCAGCTAGAACCACCTAAATGAGAGGTGACTTTTCTGTGTTTTAGAAGCATGGAAATGTTCTGCAACTAGACTGTAGTAGTGCTGTCCATGTGTACAGATACTTTAACCACCACCACCTTTGGAGGTACTAGTGACCAGGTATGCTAAACAAGTCTATACTACTGAGTTATAACCCCAGCCCAGTTATGTAACAGTTCTTTGAAGAATAAGTTTTAAATATGAACTTTTTAAATATACACAAATTATGCCTTGTTAAAGTAGTATGTTTCTTGTTTGTTAAGAAAAAAATAGTTCTCACTAAATCTGTTCACAGTTTTTATGGCCAAGTCTATTGATTGAAAATAATTCCATGCATGATAAGAGTATTCTACAGGATCTCATTATTTTAAAAGAATTTTTAAAATGCCATTTTATTTTATTTACTATCTAGGCTTTATCTCTTTCTCTGTATTGATAATACTTACTAAATATTCTCTGACATTTTTCTTCTCCATGGATAGTGTAATTAACAGTAGAATGCTATTGGGATATCAGTAAGTAGGTGATTTGCTGATACCCATTCCAAGTTCCTGTGTACAAGTGGAGAGTGTGTGTGTGTGTGTGTGTGTCCACTAAAAATCAGGGTATAAACTTTTTTGTTTATTTTATTCTTTTCTACATTTAGTGTTCTGAAGCCTTGCAGGTAAAGAGAGTGAGATCTGTGTGCTGGTGCTGTACTGTTGTCCTTCTCTGTGTGTGCTGTCACACTCCTCTGAATGTGATTCATCAGAAACACAGAAAATGCTCTCCTCATTGGCCAGCATGGTGTTGTGTCATCTCCTTCCCAGCTGGTTTTAGGCATTACAGTCGTTTCTTCGCTGTCTGTGATGCTTTGTGAATAGCAATTGTCAAGCACTCTGGAGGAAAATATTCTTCTTGGAGTTTCCAATTATTTTACAACTGCAGTAAATGTTCGATTTTTTCCTAACTTATTTGGTATGACCCATGCTTTAAAGCTACTGTTTGGTTCTTTCCCCACTTATTACCCGGTACCAGTTCTGCCATACTCATAGAACATAACCATTCATTCTAGACAAAAGCAAGTCTCAGAGTTGTTTCCATGTGTGATGTTAGACAAACTACACTGTAGTGACAAGGGATTGTAAAGTGTCACAGGTCACAAAATAGTCATCTACTTCATATTCTTGTGTTGTGTCCATGCCATCATTAAGGCGAAGGCTGGTAAAGCAACCTCCATTTGCAATAGGGTGCAAATAGCTTGACATGCTCACCTTTGTGTGTATGAGCTCTATTGTGCCCCGCCATCCCTCTCCCTCCTTCCCTGGATGGCCCCAAACTTCCAGCAGCCCTTCTGCCTTAGTCTCCTCAGAAGTGAGATACAGCTATGAAGTTACTACGCATTGTTAGAAATGGCATTTTTTAATTCTCATCTCATCAGCAAAGGGTTGCATGCCCTTACTTTAGTTTAACAGGGCAGAGTGTATAATTCAATCATTCCAGCTCCAGTTTAAGTGAAAGACCATGTCTCAGAGGAATACTGTAAAAAGTGATAGAACACTGGACAGTATACAAACATATACATACACACATGTATGCACATACTGTACACATACCACTCAATACACACCCAAAAGCAGACAACTAAATCCTAATGTCTGTGACATCAAAGGTTGTGGACATATGTTCAGCCCTATACTGAGTACTTGTCTGTGACTTCTGTTGGCATGTCCGGTTGAAACATGTTGGGACACGTAGGATTTACTGCTGTATCTCTAGATGTCTAGATGAGTTGAGAAACAGTAATCTAAAGCGTGTAACAGAACAACCCATGTCCTGACATTCTTTTTCATAAGAAACAGATCTTCGACTCTTTATGCCCACTTTACCTTCGCATCTCCCCAGCCCTGGACATATTTTGTAGTCTTAAGTGGAGCCTTTCAAAATTCCCTCTTCTGTCCATCAGTCCTTCTTGTTATATAGTTCCAGAGGCTTTTGCAGAACGATATTTGTCCCCTGCATTGCTCATACAGCCCTTGTGTCACCTAACCCGTACTTGCTTTCAAGAGAAGAAGAAACGCAAGTCCCTACTCCTCCTGAAGCATCGGAAGTCACAGAGTTGTGGCCCTGGCCACTGGGCCCACTGCTAAAAGTCAGTCATGACTCACATCTCCTTTATTGTGACCAATCCCCATAGCACAGGCTAAAGTCTGCTTGTGGTCTTATTTGCTTTTACACTTTCCCCCACTAACCCTTCAGAGACTAACATGTGTGCCAACTCCAGTTCATCCAGTATTTTTAGCTTTCTCATATTCTAATTTAGCTCGTATCCTTTGCTGGCATGTTATCTAGGTTGCCACTGGACTGTCATTCCTCCCAGTCTTGATTGTGCCTGAAGCAGTTTCATGTCTAAATGATGAGCCCTGGAAGAGAGGGCTTTGTAATGAAAATGGAGATAGTGCACGCTCTTTGTGATCACTTCTTTAATCCTCTACCTGCCAAGCCAGGGAGAAAATGGTAATTATCAGAGCAGAGAACTGAACTCCTGGGCCTCAGCAGACAGAATGAGCTCTATGGGAGGGGAAGTGACAGTCCGCATGGTCCTGTGGGGTGGAGCACAGTTATTTTGGAAAACTTTGACGGGAGACCTGATGTATTTGTATAACCTTTTCATGTAGAACCGCACTGCCATGAGAGGACAGGTTGGGGTTTTCTTCATTAAAAGCTTATTACATGAAGAAATAGGACAGTGGTTTTGCTTGGGTAGATGGGGTCAGAGAGGCGGGTGTGATCTCCTCAGGATATTAATGTCTGCCTTCAGCCGGGGGAAATGAGCCGTCACTTGAGTTCGCGGCCGCTTTATGTGCTCATCGCTAGGGATTCCCATATGTCCAGAGAGCTGCAGCAGTGAAAAATGGCAGAGCGCAATGGTGAAGTGCAGAGGGTCCTCATTGGAATTCCTGTCAGGAAGCTCAGCTCCGCCTGCCCAGAGCAAGACTGTTTAGTGTTGATCAGCCGTCCATCTGATAACCTGCATTGATATGGGCATTCCCTCCAAGGGCTGCCTGACGGTGACAGCAGAGCGCCCAGATGTCTTGCTAGCCTTTTTTGGTAATCTCAAGTATTTTTTTTTTTTAAAGTATTATCCTAACCATTTTTTAAGGTTTAGTTTATTTTAGGTTTTTTCTTAAAATTTATTTATTATGTATATAGTGTTCTGGGCACCAAATCTCAGATCTCATTACAATGGGTGTGAGCCATCATGTTTGTTGGGAATTGAACTCAGGACCTCCAGAACAGCAGTCAGTTTTCTTAACCCCTGAGCCATTTCTCCAGCCCAATCTCAAGTATTTTTAACCCCTTTTGTGAAACCCAAACCCAAAAGTACTCCCAACAGATGAGAAGGAGGATTCTCCTAGCTAGGCTTGCTCTGTTTTTCTTGCATAAAAGAGCCCAGCTTAACCATTTCCAGAAAGTAGATGCCAGCTTCCTCTTCCCATTGGGAGCATTTGGTTGGCCTGTGGAATAATTATGGGTGGATAGTGTCATGTTTGTGTGTGAGTTCCCAGATAGTAGGTTTAAGAATATATTCTCCAAGGTGATACATACCTAGCTTGTTTGTCCTTTATTAAAGCAGACTCACAGGTGTGCTCGGGAACCACCGAGCAGAGCTCTGTCCACTGTTTGGACTTTGAAAGTATAATACAGACATCTCGGGGAAGTGGGGTTGCTAATTTTGAATGGTAAGTAGGTTGCTTCCTCCTGAGTCCTGGTATCCCTCTGTTCTTTCAAGTGTGGCCACCTAAGACAGCTTACTTCTTTGTAGATGGGGGGCGGGTATGGCGGCAGTTAATTACAGAGCTCATCTCTAATGAGGTGTTTGTTGTTGTTTGGAAGTTTGTGTTAAGTTGTAATTTATTAAAAATTACAAATTTCAATTGTGAGTGGTAGCATATAAATTTTTAAAGGAAAAAAAAATGTGTGTTTTGGAGGGCTCTATTGTAGGGCTCCCAGAGGAACTTTGGGTTTGTTTTATGTTGTGGTGGGATTCTACCTTGGGCTCAGGTGTCAGTCTCTGTGGACCATACTGTAGTATGGGTGAGCATTCTGAAGAGACTCAGAGCCCTTCAGGCCTTCAGTGTTTGCTTCCCTAGCTTTCAGCCCTCCAGCCTGTGATTTGATCATTGCTTGGGGAGGAGCCTGTAGTGGTAAGTGTAGCCCTCAGCAAGGAGAGGTCTCTTTTTAACAGACCAGGCCATTACAGAAAATAACAACCAATCAAAATGCAGAGTTGTGGAGCCCAGTCCCAAATGATGTCTTTTTCTTTCTAAAGACAGGATGTTACTAAGTTGCCAGGGCAAACTCAGAATCCTCCTGCCTCAGGCTCCCGAATAGCTAGAATTACATGTGTGTACCACTAGACCTGGCTGACATTTTGCTTTTAATGGTTAGGATTTGGAGTTTTAGTGCAATTATTTTAAAGACAGAATTCTTATTTTTAAATTCAGAAATAATATTGAATGTTGTGATTATGGAACCTCAAAGTACCATCTAAATTATGCCATCAGCATGCATAAATGACAAAATAGGAAAACCCTGATATTTCTCCAATTATTACAATTTAAATTGGATTAATCTCTTGGGACTTTGAGTCTGGTTTATTTATAGAGACAGATCCTGTTTGTTTGGTTGGTTGGTTTTTTGAGACAGATTTCTCTGTGTAACAACTCTAACTAGCCTAGAACTCACTATGTAGACCAGATTGACCTTGAACTCACAGAGATCTGCCTGCCTCTGCCTACTGACTGCTGGAATTACTGGTGTGTGCACCACCACTGTCCAGCTAGAAACAGATAATGTTTGACACCTAATTAAAAGTGTTCAGAGGCAAGTGGGGTGAGGTGACACAGACCTTATACCCAGCACTTGGGAGGCAGAGGCAGGCAAATTTCTTAAATTCTAGGGCAGCCAACACAATATATAGAGAGAACCTATTTCAATAGATATAGAAGAGGCTAAGACAGAAGAATTGGAAGTACAAGACTAGCCTGGGCTAGTTTGTGAGGACCCCTTCTCCCCACAAATGAGATCACTTTGTACCTGCTGTAGGCTTGTGAAAGAATATTTGTTTTTTGTTATAGCTGATTTTATTGATTTATTTTGGCAGGTTTTGTGTTTGTTTTTGTTTTGTTGGAGGGGCACCTGTGTAGAGGTTAAAGGACAACTTTCAGGAGTCAGTTCTCTCCTTCTATCTTGTTGATGGCGGGACTGAACTCAGGTTTTCAGGCTTGGCATCTTTATGGATGAGTATCTCACCAACCCTATGATGGCTGCTTCTTAACTCTTTTTTGAGGGAATTGAGCCCAAAGCCCCATTCATGTTTAGTGAGTGCTCTAAGTGTGATATTTTTAAAATATGTTTTAGGAATTCTTTTGTGCTGTCTGCTTTCCCTTGCCCAGAGATGATGGGGGAAAGAAACAGAACATAAACCAAGCAAAACAGCCCATGTGCCCAAAAGTAGTGTGTGCTGTCAGGGCTTAAAATGTAGAAAACCAGGTGAGTTGATGCTGTGCAGCAAAGGAGTGGGGTAGTGGCTGCCATCCTCTATGGAGTGGCTGAGAGGGCCTTGCAAAGAAGGGCACTTAGACCTGGAGGGGGTGAACCACTGAGCCTCATAAATATGCAAAGAAATACAGTAGAGACAGAGCAAAAGGAAAAGGCCCTGAAGCAAGAATGAGCTTGGCGTGTTTAAGAACCAACAAGGAAGCTTAGCTTAAAGGAGAGAAAACATACACCTGCGGATGTGTGCACTTGCCTGCGGATATGCGCATTTGCCTGCAGATGTGTGCACTTGCCTGCAGATGTGCGCACTTGCTTGCAGATGTTTACACTTGCCTGTGGATTTGTACACTTGCCTGCGAATGTGTGCACTTGCCTGCGAATGTGTGCACTTGCCTGCAGATGTGCGCACTTGCTTGCAGATGTTTGCACTTGCCTGAGGATTTGTACACTTGCCTGTGGATGTGTGCGCTTGCCTGCGGATATGTGCATGCCTGCCTGAGTGGAGGAAAAGAGAAGCTGTGGTGAGTTATCCTGGGCCTTGGTGTTCATCATGGCCTTTTACAGTGAGTGTGAGATAGGGAGCTGTGTCTTTCAGCAGAGGAGCCATTGATGGTCTCTTCATTTGCATGCTTGCCTCTCTCATCTTACCATTTGCCAGTCACTTGAATCTCACATCTGAAAAATAGCTTTCATTCATCCTCCATGTTCAGCCACAGTAATGCAGCGGTTTCCATATATACATCCTTATTTCTTACTTACTTAGTTTTAATTGTCTAGCATCAACCATAGTCCAAAAATATTAAATGAAAAGTTTCAGATATAAAAAGAATTCATTAGTTTTGACTGCCATTCTGAATATAGTGGTGAAATACTGCATTCTCACTTCCTCATGCCCAGGATAGCAATCTTCCATTGTCCAGCGTTTCCATGCTGTATATCGTCATTTAGTAGCTGTCAGATCAACTGTCATTGTGTTGGGATAACAGTTCATGTACTCAAGTAACCATTATTTAGTCTAATAATCCCAACTATGTAATAGCAGCTGTTCCAGCTGTTCATTGGCGTGTATAAATGAACTGACCATTTCACTTGCATCTCAGCACACTCTGCATAATCTCCTTCTTCCTCTCTCACTAAAACCTTCCAAACAAATTCACCTTCTGATTTTATGTCATCATCATCTTCTTGGTTTGTTTGTTTGTTTATTTTGGGGTGGGATCCATTGAGATTAATAAAGGTTGCTTGCATGAGCATGGGTTGGGGAGGTATTTACTGGAGCATGAATAACTTATCATATCAATGACTACACCACTAAAGCAAATGACAACCTTCCCTAGCAGCCATTGGCTGCCATGAGCCTCTGAGAAAGGGGTGAAGCCTCATGAGCTCTTCCCCCATCTATGACAAAATATTGGCAGCCCCACTCCTGTACAGGTCTTTCACAGGAAACCACAGCTGCAGTGAGGTCCTCAGCACAGTGTTCCTATCCACTGGTTCTTATGTCTTTTCTGCCCTTCTTCCATGATAGCCTCTGAGCCTTGCAGGTGGTGGTGATATGGAAGATGTCCCATTTAGGGCTGGGCACACAATAATCACTTAGAGTATGTTGGCAAGTTATGAGTCTGCATTAAATGCCACTCCCAGAAAAAAGAAGCAAGCTTCTCTGATGAAGGCTACGCACCACTGGTCTATGGATATAGCAAATATTTCTAAAACCATTTGACATGTCCACTGACAAGCTTTCCAGTAGTAAACATAAGTTCTCAGCTATGGAGGAACAGGCCTCAAAAACAGTCAGAAAGTGGTTGGTTACCCCATAATAGTCATGCTGCATACATCTCAGCAGACATGAACCAGCCGTCAGTACACACCTCATACTGACCTCAGTAACCTGTGAACCGGCCGTCGGTACACACCTCATCCTGACCTCAGCAGCCCGTGAACCGTCTGTCTGTACATACCTCATCCTGACCTTAGCAACACGTGAACTGTCTGTCTGTATGCACACATGTCATCCTAGCACTTGGAAGGTGGGGACTGATGGTCCAGAATGTCAAAGTCATCCTCAACTACAAAACAAAAAACAATGCATTTCTCCATAAAGACACCCACTGCGTGTCATTGGAAATACTCCAGCAGACTTGAGTGGCATCCTGCGTAGGAACTAAGTTAGCTATGCCTCTCTGAAATTATGCCATGGGAGCAGAGTCTTCTTGACTGTTGTCTCCATTTTGTGCACCATGGATTGCACGGACATATTTCATTCCTTAAAGTACTGGTTTCATCAGATCACCCTCGTATTGCTTAGTGGTTCCTTGGTGACTCCATCATATAATTTAGAGAACTCTGGGCTCACTTGCTCAAGGCCCTCTTCATCCACGAGGCTAGCCTCATCTGTGCTTGTTCCTGTAGGATGTGAGCTTATCTGATACCTTTTTACCAGTCTTCTCTCTAAATTTCAACTTTTGCATATGCTTTGTCTGTAAATCTAAAAAACGTAAGTATTTAAAAATGTAAATTACTGGGGCTGGAGAGATGGCTCAGTGGTTAAGAGCACTGGCTGCTCTTCCAGAGGTCCTAAGTTCAATTCCCAGCAACCACATGGTGGCTCACAACCATCTGTAATGAGATCTGGCACCCTCCTCTGGCATGCCGGCATACATGGAGGCAGAATGTTGTATACATAATAAATAAATAAATCTTTAAAAAAATGTAAATTACTAAGTCCAGGAATGGTGGCTTATGCCTTTAATCAGCACTTGAGGGACAGTGACAAGTTTAAGGCCAACATGGAACTTGGTACAGGGAAAATTTTAGTCTTAGCATCTACCTTTCCAACTTCCTATCTGCTCTTTCCATCATTTTACTCGAAAAACCAACCCATGCCATTCATCCATCCATCTTTCCATTCATTCACTCACCCAAATATCAGTTGGTTCACTTAACAAATACCAAGAGTCTACCCTTGCTAGAGTTTGGTCTAGGAACGTGAAGCACAGTAATGAAGAAAAGGTATCCCAGCTGTCATAGAGTTTATACTTAAGTTGACTTCCTATACTTTCCAAATAACAAAAACAGCTTTCTTTTCTTTTTTAATCCAGTCAGCCAGTGTCACCAAATAGCCTTGGTTGACCTAGAACTTGCTTTGGCCCAGGCTGGCCTTGAACTCATAATCTTCCTGGGTATATCTCCCCAAACTGGGGTTATAGGCATACAGATGTTTCCTAGAAACTGTTCCAACTCCATAGCTTTAGACCTTCCAAGATGCCATTAATTGCCCCTGCACTTGTGGGCATTAAGATTATTCCTAATTTTAGTCAGTTACCAAACTACGAGTGTGTGTGTGAAATCTTGATATTGTATCGGTAGGAAATCAAGACACCATATATTTTCAGTGAAAAAAATTTTTTATGTTAGTGACTGCCTTCAGGGATGACTATCCAAGTATATAATAAGGAATAGGAGGCACAGGTGAGGAGAGGAGACCACCAAAGGCCCAAATTCAGTGTACCCTTGAAAACACTGACTAAAGCAAACTGATATCCTTCTGGAGTACAAAGTGTCGTGTTCCCACCCACAGTGAAACTGTATGTTCTTCATCTTTACTCTGCACAGCTAATGAACTAAGGCATTGTTTGTTTAGTACACTCCCTTTCCCTTTGTTGGCACAGCTAAGCATCATTTTATATGATTTCCTGGCAATTTTGTTTTTCTGAAATTTCTTCATTCTGTACTTTCTCATTTAGCTATTATAATGTTTATCTTTTCATTTTAATATGCCCAGTTTGGACAAATTCCACAAACATTTTGAACATAAATCTTTTTTCTATGATATATTTTAGAGATAATTTACCTCAAGTCTGTATTTATTAGTCTTAGTTTATATTTTGCTACTACTTTTTTGTATATTTTTAACTACTGACATTTATCTGTTATCTTCTTTATGGCTTCCCAGCATTCTGTCACATTTACATGACTTTCTCCAAGAATGTTTTCCAATGTGGCTATTATCTAGCTTATTTTTGTGAGTCTTCATGCCTGCACTGATTTGGGTTTGTTTGCCTGCCTCTGAATAAGGGTTGTATGCCCAGCTCGCTGGGATGCCTTAGTAGGTCACACTGGCCAGGGACTCAAAGATATCCCCTTACTGCTTCCTGAGTGCTGATATTAAGGTATGTGCCACCACACCCAGCAAAAGTTTAAAGCTCATGTGTATGTGTGCATAGGTTTGTGCATTTGAGTACAGATCCCCATGACCCAGGCAGGAGAGGGTGTCAGGTCCCTTAGAGCTAGAGTTAATGGGTGAATGAAATTTGGGTCCTCTATGAGAGCAGTATGGCCCTAACATCTTTGGCCCGTTGATGTATTTTGCTGTGTTCCTCTACTTTCACCCATTTCCATCAACAGGTATGCACCAAAATAGACTTAGTAAATTTATGAATATTATAGATGTGATAGAATGAAAATGTGGGAAACATTGGTTTATATGTCACTTAGTAAAAGGACATTCATGGATATTTTCCAATAAATATATACTTTTTCCCCTAAATTTATAGTATCATATTTCACACTTAGATAATTAATCCATCTTCATATGTGTTTATTCAGGTTGTGAATTAGGAATCTTTTACCCCTTCAAGTGTTAGCCAGTAGGCTCAACATCATTTGTTTAAAAAAATAATCTATCTTTAAGGGTTTAAAATGTTTGTCACAAATAATTTTTCAGATGTATTTGGTTCTAGATTCAACCAAAACTATATATTTGTCAATTGGCTATTTTACATATTAAAGCTACAGAGGTTGAAAGTATTGCCCAGTGATTGCCTAGCATATGCAAGATCCTAGATTCAGTTCATAGTACTGGAGAACCTCATACACATGTGCACACACACACACACTACACAGACACCAAAATCTGCACTCATAGCTTTATAACAATATTAAAAACTAAATCTAATCTTACATTTTTTGAAATCTTTTTAATGTTTTGATTTATTCTTCTTACATAATTATAAAATCCTTTTTCTAACTAAAAAAAAAAGTTTTAAGATTCAAATAAAATGACTTTAAATAAATGACTCTGGCCTACCATTTTACTTTCAGAAAGACCCTAAATCTTGTACATGTTGTGTTTTGGATTTTGATGAGTTTGCTATTTATATGCAAATAACCTAGACTTTAGAACCCAAGAGGCCTGGGCTAGCGTCCAGCTGCAGTTGCCAGCTGTGTGGACTTAGCCTGTCAGCTGAGCTCCCTTCTGTACAGGAGGAGAGCCACTGCTTACCTCCAAGAGCCACTGTTGAAATAACAGTTTATTCAGTAATCAGCTGAGTTATTCCTGCAAAAATTGTTTTACACATGCTGTCAGCATAGAGTAATAATTGGCTCAAAGTAATTAATTTAATAAGTGCAATGATAATCACCACTCCCATTTTTTAAAAATAGGACATTTGAGGTCTTTTTGGATGAAATGACATAGTGTGTGGTGTTTACTTCAAAGTAACCTGGTCAGAGAGCAAATGCTGTAGCTGAAGCAAGAGTGGCCTGGGATTAACAGTCCTGAAAACTGGTGATGAGTAGGTCCATACAGGCTTTTGATGCAGTATTTTTCACTTGCGTGTTTGAAAGTTACTCAAAAAAAAAAAGTTTATTTCTTAAATGTGTCTTTAGAAACTAAAAATGACTGCATGTAAGCATTTAGGTAGAAGGCAACATAAATATTGACTGTACAGTCAGCCTCTATTTTTTAAAGCAAAGGAATGGAAGAAAGGATGGGAGAATAGAGAAGAAAACAGGGAACAAGAAAAAAAAATGTTCCATTGTCTTTTAATCTCCTTGTATGGCGAGGTACATTAGCTGTCTACTCTTCTAACACAGACCTAATCTGAAGCATATACAGTGTTCAAGTTTCTGTAGAGAATAAACTAATAATTCAGATGTTCAGCAGCAGCTGTGTGCCTAGACATAGTTATCATCGTACCTGGAAGGTGCTAATTGGAGGTTCATTGACCCGAGGACTTACCACTGTGTCTCTATAAGCTTGACTTTAGTATAGATCACTGTTTCCCCTTTGAAATCAGGGATGGCCGTCCTGAGGCCTTTCTAATGCTGTTGCTAAGTAACAAATTGCTCCTTTAACGAATACTTTCTAGGCAGTGGATGGAAGTAGATAGATAATTAAAATGTAGAAATGAAAAGGTGTGGGGAATGACTGAGCTATCTTCCAAGACCTTTAAGTATAGAAGGAGTTATTCCTGGAAAAAAAATGGAGGAAAATTTTATTTAAAAAGTGGCATAGAGCTGATTATTATTATCATTATTGAGATAGAGTCTCACTATATAGCCTTGGCTGGCTTGAAGCTGACTAAATAAACCAGACTGGCCTTGAACTCACAGATATCCTCCTGTTCCTGCTGGGATCAAAGCGTGCACCACCATACCTGGCTAGAGGTGCTTTTTAAATATTTAAACTGTACAAGCCCAGTGTCCTGAGTTCAATTCCTGGAACCCAATTGAAAAGCCAGTGTTGTGACACACACCTGTAATGCCAGTGGAATGGGAGGTGGAGGCACAACTGACCGGAAGCTCAGAGGCCAGCTAGCCTGAAGTAAGCAAGGCAGCAGAAACCCCAAAGGAGACCGAGTCCGAAAACAAGCAAATAAAAACAAGGTGAAAAGAAAGTTGTACTCTGGCCTCTACACATGCCGTGGCACAAGTGCATGTGAACATACCTCTACACACACTGAATCAAAAGAAACTCTGTAAGCAAAACATACCAGTCACTCACCCTAAAACAGTAGAAGTGTATGTCACCATCATACACAATGGTCTCTCTGGATGTAGTAAATGAACAAGAATTAAACTCTCTGCCAGTAAATAATGTGCGTCTCCAAGAGATAATATTAGTTGACAAAAACAAGAGTGCAGAAAGATGAGCATAAAATGTCTTCCTATTTTTGGCACAATTTTTTTTTTTACTTTCTCTCTTAGGAATTGATTAGGCTGAATATAACAGTAGCTTTAAGGAGTATAGTACTTATCTCAGGAGACAAGTCTAATTGCTAAGAGTGTAACCAATGGTAGAGCACTTGTTTGGCAGCCCCAGGTCCTGGGCTCAGTCATCAGCATGGGGCAGGGGTGCAGGGAGGGGTGTAAATAGAAACAAAGACAATAACAACACAGGATCAGTGGTAGCACATGAGGGCAGGAGGAGCCCTAAAGCCCTCTAGAGCTCAGGCTGTCCTTCCTTCTTGTTCTACCACCCATAGATTATGGCACATTAGATCCCTGAGTCTTAACTACACCTCTAAGTCCAGTCACAGTCTAGACAGGTGAAGCCCCAAAGGTCAAAGGTACATATCAACTGAATTAATCAGTCTCCTCCTACTAAGAGTTAATAGGTTTTCAGAAACCCCACCTCCTAGAGTTCTGCATATATATCTTTAGATAGACTTGTCATATGATCACAGAGCTAAATCAACTGCTGAAGCGATCTTTGGGGCTTTCTTTGTTTGTCGAATTTGTCATGGAGAAACTAGGTAGCCGAAGATAACCTTGGGCTCTATATAAAGGATGAGGATCTTCCTGCCTTTACACCCTGCTAATGAGATCTTCTTAAAGGAGTACATGGCCACTTCAAACATAATAAGCTTTGTTACTAGTAAGGAGGTTGGTTACTTTACTAGTAGATAACTAACAATGTCTGCTGTTCTTATTTCTAAAACATAGTATGCTAAAATCTTAGGGAAGTATTAGAGGAAAATGAAACTAAAACAAATGAAATTGCTTAATATATAATTCAAAGAGAGTGATGGGGTGTAAATTTACTAACTTTTTTTGAAAATTTCATGTATGAGTCCTACATTTACATGATTTTCACTCCACACATTCCTCTTCCAGCTCCTACTGCCCCCGCCATTCTCTATCAACGTCATGACCTCTGCCACTTTATTAGTGTTACATGGAAACATACATACATGCATGCATATGTATGTATAAATAGAATCTGCTGAGATTTAATGGGCGCAACTCCCTGACGTATATAGAAGACATTCTTGTAGCAGATGTTCTGAGCCTCAGGCTCATCAGACTTCCTACCCCTCTCTGTGGTGTCCCCCGAGCCTTGGGTATAGGGATTGTGTGGTCCATGTACACAGTTGGCAGTAGATACCCCACAGACAGTTGTTCTTTGCCTTTTGACTAGTTGTGGATTTCTGTGATGGCATCTGTCTGCTACAAAAAGAAGCCGTGCTTATCTGTAGACGTAAGAATAGGTATTTAGAGTGCAGCTGGGAATTATACTGGTTTAGAAAGTAGCAGAAGTAGGCTCTCTAGGATCCATCGTGCTCAGGTGGTTAGCTAAGTTTACAGTACAAGACATGAATTCCCTATTCGGTGGACCTTAAGTTCAATTAGGTGGCTGTAGGTTACCCTCAAGATATAGTTGCCGCTATTGTACCACTGGGGACATCTTGTTATGCTGGTGGTCCTAAATTCTTGTAAAAAACATTCATCAGTTTCCTTCAATGCAGCAACTGCTTCCTTACTCTGGTCACTTTTTGTAAGTAGGTTGGTTTGTTGTTGTTTTTATTTTGTTGTCATTGGGGATTCAGGGAAGGGTTGAGTCTCTGGTCTCATACCATTGGTTCCCCCTAGATTTCACTCTATACCCCAGGCTGGCCTAGAATTCATTAGTAGCCAGACTGGCCTCCAAGTCACCATGATCCTCATGAGTACCACCATGTCCAGTTTATTTATTTATTACTACTTTCTAAGCAAGGCTAAGCAGGGAGGATAAATAGCCAAGAGTACAGAAAATATGTGCTTTAAAGTAATTTTTAGATCCAGTGCACTGAAAGCTAAACTAAATTGCTTTGGGTACCTAAAATTGGAATAAAATAATAAGAAACAAATTCTCTTAGATTCCTTTACTCTTGCACTGCTTTCCTGATGCCCATTTTGTTGTACTTTTTGTACAGTATGATCCAAAGTTGTTCACCTGATAAAACCTGAGAAGTGGAGCACAGTGCTAGATGGTAATTACAGAACAGGTTTAAAAACAACTTCACACTCCGTTCCTATTCCTGAAGGAAGTGGGGACCGATGGTAGCAATGGTTTCCTCTTTTTAACAATTACCTGCTAGTCTAAGTAATTAAAAACAAAAAAACCCTGAATCTCAGAAGTTGAGAAGTGGGAAAAATCTGTTCGTTTCCTTGCTTCCTTTCAGTGTAGAGGAGACCCGTGACTTGAGCGTGCAAGGGCTTCACACCTGAGCTATACTGTCACTCAGGCAAAATAAGAATTATCCTCAAGCTAGATTGCTGTTTAGGATAAGCCTATTGATTTGGTTCTAATCAAATTATTTGGGGAAATTTTGACAAATTTTTCCGGTTACTTTAAACTAAAAGGGACAAACTTGGGGCTGGACAGATGACTCAGCAGTTAAGAGCATCTGCCACTCTTCCAGAGGTCCTGGGTTTGGTTCCCAGCACCACGCATTCATTTTGGGTATCTCACAACTGCTTATAATTCCAGCTCTGGAGGATCTGATGTCTTCTTTTAGACTTCTCAGGTACCTGCACCACTCACAGACTGTACAAACCTACACACAGACACACATATATACACATGTTTAAGAATAAAATATGAAAAAACAAGAACCAAACAACCAAAAACAAAACATGCTGGGCATGGTAATTCCAGCACTCAAGAGGCGGAGGAGGGCAGATCTACATGAGTTTGAAGACAGCCTGATCTTCATATCAAATTCCAGGACAGCCAAGGCTTCATAGTGAGACCCTAGAGAGGGGCAGGGGGCACTAATTGTTTTAGAAGGAAACTTGTTCTTAATGTGCTGTCTCCATGATGCTTAGAAATAAGGTTGGAAGCTGGGTGAGTTGGGGGGAACATATGCGACTGTTGCATACTTTGATATCCTTGGCTTATCTCCCCCTCCTCCCCACCCCACCCCCGCCACTTACTATTCATTAGGTAAATAAACATTTTACATTGTCATTGGTCACTTTGACAAGGTGGCTCTGAGTTATGCTTTTGTCCTTTCTAAACTTCAGGCTCTTTAGCAAGTATTTACCCTCCCTGGGCCTGCTGTCATTAGAAGGGCAGGTAGGAAGTGCTTTGTAAGTGCTGACTACAATAAATGATGATTTTTTTCACTAATTATTACTATGATTGTTCTTATTTCTGGTGATGTGGCATTTAAAGGCTCTTATTTATTTATTGAATGCTGTTTATTATTATAGATGACTTTATCAAAAGCTCACAGTTACTCATTTTCATGCTTAGGGCAGCTCAGAACACCTACAGCTTCTGCTTGCTGGGCTTTTCTTTCCCAAGCTAAATTACATGAGGGACTTAACATAAATGCTTAGCCTTTCTGTGTTGTATACTTGCTCATAATTTCATTCTGCAATTTTTGTCAAATGTGACAATGTGAATTAAAAAATACTTTTATTCATTCTTTTGGCGTTTTTGAGATGGGGGGGTCTCTCTATGTAGCTGTAGCTACATAAATATTTGCTCTGTAAATCAGACTGATCTGAAACTCAGAGAGCTGTGTGTCTCTGCCTCCCAAGTGCTAGGATTAAAGACATGTGCCACCATGCCTGGTTTTATTAATTTATTGAGAATTTCATACATGAGTGCAGTATATTTTGATCATATTCATTCCCCACTCCTCCCCTTAACTCTTAGTAGATCTCACACCACACCACATGCCTAATTTTGTTTCAGTTTGTTCTTCTCTTTTGTTTTAGGGAATATTTTTATAAAACCAAAGTATTTGTGAGATAGTAATAGTCTTTTTTAAGTTTTAGTTTTACTTATATGTATGTCTGCGTGAGTATATGCCATGTGTATAGGGTGCTATCATAGGCCAGAAGAGGGTGCCAGATCATCTGAAGCTGGAGTTAGAAGCATTTGTGAGCTGTAGATGGGCATGGCCCTCTGGGAGAACGAGAAGGACTCTTGACCACTGAACTATGTTTCCAGCCCCAAATTAAAATTCTTACTCCTTTCCTTTAGTCACTTTTTAAAAAGATGGTTTTACATCTTCACTCCTCCTCTTAAAACTTCTTTCCTGAGGGGATGGAATGATAGCTGGGCAGGTAAAGAAGGATTACTTGAGGCCAGGAGTTTGGGGGCCACCTGAGAGCCGTATAGTAATAAGACCTGGTCCATAGCAATTCTGAAATCCAAATCGTGTTGTCAGAACTACCTAGAAACAAGAAATACTTCTTAGCTAGGGCACAGCTCTAGTCCCCAGAAGTAGCTTCTCTCTAACATTTACTCTGTCGTCTGAGCTGCCTCCCTTTTTAGTGAGAATTGGTTCATACTCAGAGCTATGGAGTGATCTACTGTTTGTCTTTTAATTTTATTTAAAAATCTTTATTGTATAATATATTTTGATCATATTCTTCCCTACACAGCCTCATAGTCTTTTTATCTCCCAAAAACAAAAGAGAGAAAGAAAGAAAAAAAAGAAAGAAAGGAAAAACAGCAAAAAAGGGAAATCAAAACAGACAGACTAAAACAGGAAAATCAGTATGACAAAGATACTAAAACAAAGCACATGAAGTCTGGAGTGTGGGTGATACACCCAGTGACACTTCACTGGCCACTTTTTGAGTAACCCTGGCAGTCAGCTTGAGTTGAACCAGAATCTATGTGAAGGTGAAAGGGGAGAACAGAACATATTCCCTAAAAATTGTCCCACCCTTAACCTCCACCCCGTGATGTGGCTTGCACTACCTCCTAATGAAATAATAATAAAATCATAATAATAATGAATTTATCTTTCCCAATGTGTATAAATTGAAAATAACTTCTTGGGTAGGGTAGGAGCCCATGTCCACTTCCCCTTCTCAGCACTGGGATTCTGTCTGACTTGAGCCTGTGTTAGTCTTGTATGTGCTTTCACAGTCTGCAAATTCACCTGTGGAGCCATCCTCTTGTATGTTTCTAGAGGAGGAGGTCTTCTTGAGTCCCACACCACCTCTGACTCTTCTTCTTTTTATCACCGCTTCCCTATGGAGCCCTGACCTGGAGAGGAAGGATGTGACATCCCATCTAGGACTGTGTACTCCAAAGTCTCTCCTGCTCTACACATTGTCCAGTTGTGGGTCTGCTGCAAGGAGCTTCCCCGATGAGGTTGAGCGATGCTCGGAGTTTGTCTGCTGTTTGTACACACAGAGATCATTCTGAAGCTACTTTCTTTCATCATAAGCATCAGTTACTTTTAGCCCAAACTCATAAACTTCCTTAACCCTTTTTTGAGATTTTTATGGCTTTTACTTCATGTTGTCAAAGCCACATGCATGGTTCTTTATGAGACAACCTCTCTATACTGAGAGTGAAGCCGCTAGAGATACTTCCCTTAAAACTCTTAAAAGCTTTTATGTCTGAACAAGAAGTTGTCCATCACCATCACCATCGCAGCTAACCTTAAATTCACTGTGTAGCTGAGGATGGTCTTGAACTCCTGATCTACCTCCACTTCTCAAATTCTGGGATTATTTGTGTGTGTGTGTGTGTGTGTGTGTATGTGTGTGTGAGTGTGTGTGTGTGTGTGTGTGTACACTACCATACCCAGCTTATACCCATCGCCACCATCATCATCATCACTTGTAAGCATAGCAGAGGTGGTCATGGACAGCTTTTAGGGAACAGGTTTTCCCCTTTCACTTTCACATGGATTCTGAGGATCAAGCCCAAGCCTTTACCTGCTGAGCCTTTTTGTCAACCCATACTTTTAATTCCTTTCCTGACATTATTCCTTTAGTTCTTTGTGATTTTTTTTCTAGAAAGGTGAAACAGTTTTATTTTCAGCCTAGCAAGTCTTTGTTCTTTTATTGTGCTCTAAGCTGTTTGCAAATTGAACAACTCTCTTTAGTCTGTCTCTCTCTTGTGTTGTATATGCATCCATATACATTGCATATTATACACTGAAAGCTAGTCGATACTTCCAGCATTCTACCTGAAATATCCTTACCTGGCTCTCTAAGTTTATAAGTATAACTTATTTTCACTAGTAAGAGGTGCCTATCTTTCCAATTGCTGCAGGAGAGTTTTCCCAGTAGTAGTTTGCTAAGTTCCTTTTCCACTTATGCTAAAAGAGACCCATTTTCAGTCCCCCACATTGTTAAGACTAAAACCACAGATTCGGTGTAGCCTTTTGTTATAGCAGCACTATTCCTATGTATTTAATTTTCTTATCAAATACCTATTATTTCATAGCAAGCCATTGTACATTTTGGTGTCTTGACATCATCATTTTATCTTTTGCATGTCTGAACTGACTGAAAGGCTACTCTGCCCAGGGTCATGTGACTCTGTGACAGCCTAAAAGCAGCCTATTCTTATGTGTTTTGTGAGCTTTCCTTAAGCTTTGCTTTCAGCTTGTTTATTGATGTCCTGTTGGGCAAGCAAGTAGCACAGCCAAGCCCAGAGTTAATGTGGAGGGCTGAGATGGGAGCCTGGAAACCACATTATATTCACATTGAATCATCTAGACTCGTTAGATTCCAACAGAGTTCCAGCTCCACATTACTGTGCCCTTGAGAACTCATTTCATTTGTGTGCAACAATTTTCTCCTCTATAATTGAGGATTAATAGTACCTATCACAGGGTTGAGAGGAGGCTTAAATTTTCAGTGACTGCTTGCTTTTGTTTTAATGTGTGAGGGGGCAGTTTCAGTTTTGTGGTGTTTGAAGGCCGGGTCTCACAGTGTAACCCAGGCTGGGCTGGAACTCAGTGTATAACTCATAGCCGTCTCCTGAGTGTGGGTCCTGGAGCATAAGCCACCATACTCTGATCTTAGGTTTTGATTTGTTTTGTTTGTTCCACTTATCACATGCATTTTGTTTAATCATATTTCCTTCCACAGGATCAAATACTCAGAAGTTTTTATTTGATTATAAAAGCAATAATTTTCATCTTATACAAAGTGTGCAAACTCTAGAAAATTATGTCAAAGGAAAGACGTATCCCCTAACATCTCATGAGATACAGTCCTGAATCATGGACTCCTCAGGCCTTTCTGCCTTATTTCCTACTCAAGGTGAATACATCCTTTGTCAGTCTGGAAGACATGGTCCTTGAAGAAACACCATGTTTCTGAAAGTCCCCTAGCTTTATATTTAGGACTAAAAGAGATCATGCTTGTAAAATATTTAGCCCATGCCTTACTCATATTCACACTTAACCTGATGATCAAACTGACATTTCCCAGAAATCTTAAAGTGAGGTGAAGGAGAGGTGTGCCTTGAGAGCAAGGTATCTCAATGAAACTGGGAGGGGAGCACTTTGGCCGTCATTTCTCTGAGACCAGTGACTTGTATGCTACAGTACAGATGATTACAGAGACATTCCAGACTAGTCAACAGAGAAACTTCTAAGAGCTTTATTAGAAAATGATGCATCCCCCTTTGTTCCCCCAAAACCAAAATGTGTGCATGGTCTTATTTTTAAGAACTGAATCCTGGCATTGGTCATAAAGTAATACAGTCTTGACATTTATACAAACCTTTTCTTTATGTTTTAGTCAAAGAAGTTTGGCAGAGATCACAGAACTTATACACACTGCTCTCCTCGTGCATCGTGGGATAGTAAATTTAAGTGAATTACAGCCTTCTGATGGACCACTAAAAGACATGCAGTTTGGAAACAAAATAGCTATCCTGAGTGGAGACTTTCTTCTAGCAAATGCCTGCAATGGACTAGCTCTTCTACAGAACACCAAGGTAAACAGCCAGGCTTCACTTGTGCCTGCATGGCCTTTGGGTGTCTCACGGAGGTCTGTGTGTCCTGCTGCTCAGCTCCCCCTGTGTGCATCACTGAAACTGAGGAAGATGATGGTGGCAGTGTCAACATGAAGTAAAAGAGATTAACTCTAGGAAACGCTTTTGAAGAGCAAGTGTACAGGCACAAGACTGTCATCGCCACACTCTGAGGCAGAGGTGGGGGGATTGTGAGTTCAAGGCTAGCCTGGGCCCCAGAACCAGACTTTGTTTCAAGAAAAGAAATAAGAAAAAAAGCACTTAAGAGAGGATTGTCACAAGTTCAGGGCCACTCTGGGCTATAGAGTGATCTCCAAAATAAAAGAGCAAGGCTGGGAATATAGAATGCTTGCCTAGCATGTACAAGTATGGCAGAAAGAGAGAGGTGGCAAGGGAGGGAGATCTAGAGAGAGTGAGGGAAGGAGACTAAAAATACTTCAGTCCTTTGAACTTTTAAAGTCTTTATCTGAACAACATAATCTGGAATGGTCAGGTCTATCTATTACAACATTGTAGATCTATTTGTAATACCTAAAAAGTAAGCAAAGTAAATGTCAAATTGTGAGGGAATTAAGTGATGTATCTAAATGCATGTTATATAGGCATTGAAATTTTATGAAAAATTTTAAAAAGCATAGGAAAGAGTCCACATCATAAAATATGCTTGAAAAGTAAGATTAAAAAGCTTACACATATTAGGCAAGTTCTTACCCATGTTGTAAAAAATCCCCATATCTAAAGGGATGAATAAGCAACAGTAAGAAATTACAAGGAAATATATCAAAATATTAACTAGTGTGCTACTTAGTGAGATATAAATAGTCTTTGGTATATTCTTGTTTGTTTGAGACATGATTTCACTGTGTGATCTCAAATATGTAGTAATCCTTTTGGTTCAGACTCACAACTGTGCAGAGTCAGAAAGATTGCCAGAGCTTTCTGGCCACTAGCCTAGCTCCAGGTGCAGTGAATGACCTCTGTATATTCTCATGGGTTTGAACATGGCGATTTCCCCTCAACCTTCAAAATGCTAAGATAACAATCACATTTCACCAGTGCTCAGCTTTAAAAAAAAATATATTCATTAGGGAAATAGAGCACTGACTGGTCTTCCAAAGAACCCAGATTCAATACCCAGCTCCCATGCGACAGATAACAACTGTCTCTAACTTCGGTTCCAGGGGATTCGATGCTGTTTTCTGGCATCCATGGTCACTTCTAGTGAACAGACATACACATAGGCAAACAAAATTATAAGCAATACAATATGTTTTTAAAGATTTATTTCTTTATTATGTATACAGTGTTCTGTCTGCATGTATGCCTGCAGGTCAGAAGAGGGCATAAGATCATTACAGATGGTTGTGAGCCACCATATGATTGCTGGGAATTGAACTCAGGACCTCTGGAAGAACAGCCAGTGCTCTTAACCTCTGAGCCATCTCTTCAGCCCCAGTAATACAATATTATATAAAGCTAAGAAATAAACTAAAGTATGTGAATATGCATCAAAGACAATTATTCTAAGTCGGATGTGGTGGCAGACAACTTTAATCTCAGCATTTGAAGGCAGAGCAGGCAGATCTCTTTTTTGAGAACTGCTTAGTCTACATAGCAGACTCCAGGTCAGCCAGCCAGGCCAACTGCCTCAAAAATAAATAGCAAGC